>CAUYUJ010005869.1:320000-355000 GCA_963575745.1 Prorocentrum cordatum
CCCCTCCACCTCCTCCTCCTCCTGCTCCTTAGATCCCCCCCCCCCTTCGTCCATTTCGTCGCGCTATCTTTCCTCGGCGCCCTGTCCGTCGCGCAAGGGCGCGGGCGATGCCTTGGCGCGAGAGCCGTGCCCGAGAGTCCGTGGCAACGCAGGCGCGCGAACATGCACGTCGTGAGCTCGGGGCGCGCATCCTCATCCACGATGCGCGGGCGAGCGCGAATGAGGTCGAGATGTCGCGCCGGCGTGTATCCCGCGCGCGCGAAGTGCCCGCCGCACTTCTGCGCCCCGCCCGTCGTCTCGAGCACGTGCATCGCAAACTCCGGGAGGGCCCCCGCCGCGGCGACCTTGAAATTCATCGGGCGCCCTGGGCGCCTAGCTTAAGACGAATCCATCTTGGTCTTCTTGCTGGGCCCCAGGGCACTCGACGCGGGGAAGCCAAGTTCTGTTTCCCTGAACTTTGGGTCGGGATGATCGTGGAAAAACGCATCCACATCTGCAGGAAGCCTTCGGGCTTCGACTTGCGGCCGCGCTAGCGAGGGCCCCCTGCGCGCCCGTGGACTCCAATAGAGTATCCGCCGCATGCTTCACGAAACGAACTTCTGCGCTGGCCGTAAAAAAAACGCGCGCAAACTGTCTATCGCCAGCGCCCGGCGCGGGGGGGTCCCAGCGCGTCGTCAAATAATGGGCACTTCGCCCAGTGCCCTCCAGATCCACGGGGACCAGGGGTCGGGGGGCGGGTGCCGGGGAGGGGGGCGGCAGTTGTATGTGTATATATATATATATATATACACAGATTCATTACATACATACATACATACATACATACATGCATGCATACATACATGCATACATACATACACACACATAAATATAGATCTTTACAGGGGGGGGGGGGGGGTCGCGAGGCCCGGGGGGGGGGGGGGGGGGGGGGGTGGGGGGCGCGCGGAGGGGGGGGGGGGGAGGGCGAGGGGGAGAGGGGGGGAGGGGGAAGGGGGGGGAGAAAGCAGAGGATGAGTTCAAGGGCGGGGCCCGCGGACCCCCACCCCCGCGCCCAGACCACGTTGCCCCCCGCCCCCCGCCCTTCACCCCCAAGACATGCGACGCGCCCGCGCCCGCTCTGGGACCTGCGCCCGATGGCGCCCGAGGGCGCGCGGCCATGGGCCCCCCCGCCTTGTCCGCCAGAAGGCAGCTCGGAAGGGCGCGCGCTCGGTGGCGAACTCAGCAACGTCAAGCATCCCGGGCGAGGGTTAGAGACGGCCCCCTGATCTGAGGGTCGCATCCCCCGCGACCATTTCTTTCAATATTGTAGGCCCCATTCTGCTTGGTTTAGGAGCCCACGCGATGCTTCCAGCAACTCTTTCCCGACCATCTGCGGTCGCGCATTCGATGGGGACCTCGCAGTGCTGGAATGACTTCATATAATCAACGCGACATCGCAAATGCCACTGCGGCGCGCCGTTGCCCCCCATGAAACACTGACTCAAGGAGTGAAGCTCGTCTTTTGCAAGGGCGCAGCCTTGGCGTGCATTGCATTTGGAGCTCCAACCTGCCAGCCCCAGGGTTTCGCTGTGTTCGGGCCAATCCCTTTCTGTCCACGAGAGAACCCCTTTCCTGACGAATTGCCGTCCGACGCCGAGGGGGTCGTCCGAATCCCATTCCGTTCCGTCGCGTCTGCGCTCGGGGAACGCGCCGCTCGCCGGGGCAACCGACATCCATTGCCTCATGCGTCGTTGAATCCCAATGCGTTCGACGCCCTACACGGGCCCCGATTCGATCGATGCATCGCGTTGCCGATGGAGAGATCGTTTGCATCGCGTCGCGACGCCGATCAGCGCGCGATCGATGAGCGAGCCGAATCCAGCACGCGGCAACGTGTAATAACTTTATCCAATAAGTTTACGAACGAATCACACGCGCATCGGCATTCAACGACAAATAGGCGCACGCAGAGCGAGAAGCACTGGATACAAGGATCACCAATGTTTGCATCCACGTCGACAGCAATCCCGATCTTTCCCCTCCAAAAAAAGGTGCCGTTTTGATGACATCCAATTGATCGCCCAGAATCCGATCACTGGGCCCTGTCTTCCAGAAGCCCCGCTCTGGTAGCTGACGCCGTCTACGTAGATGCCTGCGGGGGGGGGCCGCGGCTCATTCGCTGCCTTGGCTCGGACAACGGCTGGATGATTTCCGCGCGCCTCTGCATCCAGCGCGCGCTGCGGCCGGCCAACATCCAAGGCGTTCAGCGCCTCCAGCGTTGCAGGGTCACTACGAAGCTCCGAGTTGATGGACTTGCGCAGTTTTGAACGGGGCCTCTACGATGCGTCGAGCGGCGCCCGCGCTCCAATTCCCAGGCGCGTTGACGGTGCACAGGGGGGCCAGGTTAAGGAAGCGCACGATTCAGATGGTCTTGGTGTTTCCCGATTCGCGATTGAGGTCGGGCCCGCGCATTTCACGCGCCCCCCCCTCCCCCCCCAGGTGCCCTCGCGAGGTGGAGGTGGTAGCAGATCAGGGAACATTATATTTAGCCGTCACCATGCATTGAGCACGTTGACACAATCCAATGGTTCGTTTCAGAGCCTCAGCGCCACGTTGGCGCTCAGCATCTCCCGCGCGCTCCCATGCGCGCCTGCTGCGGCTCCGAGGCCTAGGCATGATGCGCGCGCCCCTATGGCTAGACATTGGGCTCGATACTAAACGGCTTTGGCGTGCGCGCGTATGCGTAAACATGCGCGTGCCATCTCAGTGATCGCGTTGGACTGTGGTGCAAGTTCCATGGGCCCCGCTCCCAGACGCGTTCTCGCTCTTCGACAGTCGAAGCGACACCGCAAAATGCCGAGGCGCGCAGTCTGCCAGCCACAGGCCATGTTTTCAATAGCTATCTGAGGCCGCGGCGTCTCACGCGCTCGGAAGGCACTGCCGGATTGACTTGTCGGCGGTTCGCGCGAGACCAACCTCGCCTGCCCCAACTGGCCTTGCCAATGGCCGCCCAAATTTGAGAGCGGATGGGATGCATCTACTGTGCCCCCCTCTCTTCGTCCTCTTCCTCATTGTTCGCACTCGTTGAAATGCACTCCTTCTCCTCCTCCTCCTCCTCCGCCTCCTGCCCCCCCGCCCCATCCGCCCCCCGACCCCCCCCGCCCGCTCGCCCCCGCGCCGCGCAGTCCATGGGGTCTAGAGCGCGCGGCCGCACAGGCCTACAATATATATATATATATATATATATATATATATACCCGCTATGAAAGTTATTCATCTTGAGCACTGACGACTAGGGCGTCTCCGAGTGCCCCCCCCTTCCCCCCGTAGACTCCTAGCACGGCAGTCTTCGGCCTGGCTTGGCGGGGGAGATTTCCGGGGTTCTCTGGTAGTATTAATAGTATATAACCAATTCAGGATAAAATCCCCCCCCTCCGTAAATTCACAGGGGAGGACTCGCCCCCGGTCACCTCCCGGCAATTCTGAATCTCTCCCCGTATGAAGCTACAAGGAAGAATCACTCCCATACCACTTCTCACCACAGCGCCCACACGTATCAATTTTAGCCAAAATGAACTAATGTTCGTAAGGGGGATGAGGACCCACGTCTTTTTCACGCGTCAATGTCAGCCAATGTCATGAGGAACCCAAATTCGAAAACCGAGCGGGGCCCAGCATCGCGCTCGATAGACACGTCGCCATCATCATTGCCGCCGCTGCTTCGCTGCGACGACTTACTGCGCATCAAAGTTGCCCCGATTTCGAGCCCCGCCTTGGGCGGGGCCGACCGTCTGTTGTTTGCGTTCGCGCCTGAGGCGGATACGGATTTCGCGCTCGCGTCGGGGCAGCGTCCTTTGCGGCGTCGCCATCGGGCTCCCAGCGGTACCGTGTGCACTCGGCGTGCCAACTCCTGCGTGATTGCGTCTTGGCGAAGCGTCCCGTCTTGGGCAAGATGGCCTGCAAGGCGCGCGTGAGGCGGGTGATTAAGTCGGCGAAGTCGCAGACCGTGGCAGGCAACGTTGCCAAGGGTCTGCGGGGCGCGTGCAAGCGCGTTGTGGCGGCCAAAGGCGTTGCTGTCAAGGGGTAGCGCTGGTGTCACCTTTGTAGAAGTGCAATGTAAGATACCGCTGAGGACCCACGACTTTTTCACACGTCAATGTCAGCCAATGTCATGAGGAACCCAAATTCGAAATCCGAGCGGGGCCCATTATCGCGCTCGATAGACACGTCGCCATCATCATTGCCGCCGCTGCTTCGCTGCGACGACTTACTGCGCATCAGAGTTGTCCCGATTTCGAGCCCCGCCTTGGGCGGGGCCGACTGTCTGTTGTTTGCGTTCGCGCCTGAGGCGGATACGGATGTCGCGCTCGCGTCGGGGCAGCGTCCTTTGCGGCGTCGCCATCGGGCTCCCAGCGGTACTGTTTGCACTCGGCGTGCCAACTCCTGCATGATTGCGTCTTGGCGAAGCGTCCCGTCCTGGGCAAGATGGCCTACAAGGCGCGCGTGAGGCGGGTGATTAAGTCGGCGAAGTCGCAGACCGCGGCAGGCAACGTTGCCAAGGGTCTGCGGGGCACGTGCAAGCGCGCTGTGGCGGCCAAAGGCGTTGCTGTCCAGGGGTAGCGCTGGTCTCACCCTTGTAGACGTGCAATGTAAGATACCGCTCACCCGTTACGAAAGTTATTCATCTTGAGCACTGACGACTTAGGGCGTCTCCGAGTGCCCCCCCCCTCCCCCCCGTAGGCTCCTAGCACGGCAGTATTCGGCCTGGCTTGGCGGGAGAGGTTTCCGGGGTTCCCCCTGGTAACATTAATAGTATCTAACAAATTCAGGATATAATCATCCCTCGTAAATTCACAAGGGAGAAATCACTCCCGGTCACCTCCAGGCAACTCTGAACCTCTCCCCGTATGAAACCACCAGGAAGACTCACTCCCTTACCACTTCTCCCCACAGCGCCCACACATGTCAAGTTTAGCCAAGATGAATTAACTTTCCTAACGGGGATGAGGGCCCACGACTTTTTCGCACGTCAGTGTCAGCCAATGTCACGAGGAGCCCAAATTCGAAATCCGAACGGGACCCAGCATCGCGCTCGATAGACACGTCGCCATCATCATTGCCGCCGCTGCTTCGCTGCGACGACTTACTGCGCATCAGAGTTGTCCCGATTTCGAGCCCCGCCTTGGGCGGGGCCGACCGTCTGTTGTTTGCGTTCGCGCCTGAGGCGGATGCGGATTTCGCGCTCGCGTCGGGGCAGCGTCCTTTGCGGCGTCGCCATCGGGCTCCCAGCGGTACTGTGTGCACTCGGCGTGCCAACTCCTGCATGATTGCGTCTTGGCGAAGCGTCCCGTCCTGGGCAAGGTGGCCTACACGGCGCGCGTGAGGCGGGTGATTAAAGGTCGGTGAAGTCGCAGACCGTGGCAGGCAACGTTGCCAAGGGTCTGCGGGGCGCGTGCAAGCGCGTTGTGGCGGCCAAAGGCGTTGCTGTCAAGGGGTAGCGCTGGTGTCATCTTTGTAGACGTGCAATGTAAGATACCGCTGAGGACCCACGACTTTTTCACACGTCAATGTCAGCCAATGTCATGAGGAGCCCAAATTCGAAATCCGAACGGGGCCCATTACCGCGCTCGATAGACACGTCGCCATCATCATTGCCGCCGCTGCTTCGCTGCGACGACTTACTGCGCATCAGAGTTGTCCCGATTTCGAGCCCCGCCTTGGGCGGGGCCGACCGTCTGTTGTTTGCGTTCGCGCCTGAGGCGGATGCGGGTTTCGCGCTCGCGTCGGGGCAGCGTCCTTTGCGGCGTCGCCATCGGGCTTCCAGCGGTACTGCGTGCACTCGGCGTGCCAACTCCTGCATGATTGCGTCTTGGCGAAGCGTCCCGTCCTGGGCAAGATGGCCCACAAGGCGCGCGTGAGGCGGGTGATTAAGTCGGCGAAGTCGCAGACCGTGGCAGGCAACGTTGCCAAGGGTCTGCGGGGCACGTGCAAGCGCGTTGTGGCGGCCAAAGGCGTTGCTGTCAAGGGGTAGCGCTGGTCTCACCTTTGTAGAAGTGCAATGTAAGATACCGCTCACCCGCTACGAAAGTTATGCATCTTGAGCACTGACGACTAGGGCGTCTCCGAGTGCCCCCCCCCCCCGTAGACCCCTAGCACGGCAGTCTTCGGCCTGGCTTGGCGGGGGGGATTTCCGGGGTTCTCCCTGGTAGCATTAGTAGTATATAACCAATTCAGGATAAAATCCCCCCCCCCTCCGTAAATTCACAAGGGAGGACTCGCCCCCGGTCACCTCCCGGCAATTCTGAATCTCTCCCCGTATGAAACTACAGGGAAGAATCACTCCCATACCACTTTTCACCACAGCGCCCACACATGCCAATTTTATCCAAAATGAATTATTTTTCGTAAGGAGGATGAGGACCCACGACTTTTTCACGCGTCAATGTCAGCCAATGTCATGAGGAACCCAAATTCGAAAACCGAGCGGGGCCCAGCATCGCGCTCGATAGACACGTCGCCATTATCATTGCCGCCGCTGCTTCGCTGCGACGACTTACTGCGCATCAGAGTTGTCCCGATTTCGAGCCCCGCTTTGGGCGGGGCCGACCGTCTGTTGTTTGCGTTCGCGCCTGAGGCGGATGCGGATTTCGCGCTCGCGACGGGGCAGCGTCCTCTGCGGCGTCGCCATCGGGCTTCCAGCGGTACTTTGTGCAATCGGCGTGCCATCTCCTGCATGATTGCGTCTTGGCGAAGCGTCCCTTCCTGGGCAAGATGGCCTACAGGGCGCGCGTGAGGCGGGTGATTAAGTCGGCGAAGTCGCAGACCGTGGCAGGCAACGTTGCCAAGGGTCTGCGGGGCGCGTGCAAGCACGTTGTGGCGGCCAAAGGCGTTGCTGTCAAGGGGTAGCGCTGGTCTCACCCTTGTAGAAGTGCAAAGTAAGAGACCGCTGAGGACCCACGACTTTTTCACACGTCAATGTCAGCCAATGTCATGAGGAGCCCAAATTCGAAATCCGAACGGGGCCCAGCATCGCGCTCGATAGACACGTCGCCATCATCATTGCCGCCGCTGCTTCGCTGCGACGACTTACTGCGCATCAGAGTTGTCCCGATTTCGAGCCCCGCCTTGGGCGGGGCCGACCGTCTGTTGTTTGCGTTCGCGCCTGAGGCGGATACGGATTTCGCGCTCGCGTCGGGGTAGCGTCCTTTGCCCTTTGCGGCGTCGCCATCGGGCTTCCAGCGGTACTGTGTGCACTCGGCGTGCCATCTCCTGCATGATTGCGTCTTGGCGAAGCGTCCCGTCCTGGGCAAGATGGCCTACAAGGCGCGTGCGAGGCGGGTGATTAAAGGTCGGTGAAGTCGCAGACCGTGGCAGGCAACGTTGCCAAGGGTCTGCGGGGCGCGTGCAAGCGCGTTGTGGCGGCCAAAGGCGTTACTGTCAAGGGGTAGCGCTGGTCTCACCCTTGTAGACGTGCAATGTAAGATACCGCTGAGGACCCACGACTTTTTCACACGTCAATGTCAGCCAATGTCATGAGGAGCCCAAATTCGAAATCCGAACGGGGCCCAGCATCGCGCTCGATAGACACGTCGCCATCATCATTGCCGCCGCTGCTTCGCTGCGACGACTTACTGCGCATCAGAGTTGTCCCGATTTCGAGCCCCGCCTTGGGCGGGGCCGACCGTCTGTTGTTTGCGTTCGCGCCTGAGGCGGATACGGATTTCGCGCTCGCGTCGGGGCAGCGTCCTCTGCGGCGTCGCCATCGGGCTTCCAGCGGTACTGTGTGCACTCGGCGTGCCATCTCCTGCATGATTGCGTCTTGGCGAAGCGTCCCGTCCTGGGCAAGATGGCCTACAAGGCGCGCGAGGCGGGTGATTAAGTCGGCGAAGTCGCAGACCGTGGCAGGCAACGTTGCCAAGGGTCTGCGGGGCACGTGCAAGCGCGTTGTGGCGGCCAAAGGCGTTGCTGTCAAGGGGTAGCGCTGGTCTCACCCTTGTAGAAGTGCAATGTAAGATACCGCTGAGGACCCACGACTTTTTCACACGTCAATGTCAGCCAATGTCATGAGGAGCCCAAATTCGAAATCCGAACGGGGCCCAGCATCGCGCTCGATAGACACGTCGCCATCATCATTGCCGCCGCTGCTTCGCTGCGACGACTTACTGCGCATCAGAGTTGTCCCGATTTCGAGCCCCGCCTTGGGCGGGGCCGACCGTCTGTTGTTTGCGTTCGCGCCTGAGGCGGATACGGATTTCGCGCTCGCGTCGGGGCAGCGTCCTCTGCGGCGTCGCCATCGGGCTTCCAGCGGTACTGTGTGCACTCGGCGTGGCAACTCCTGCATGATTGCGTCTTGGCGAAGCGTCCCGTCCTGGGCAAGATGGCCTACAAGGCGCGTGCGAGGCGGGCAATTATGTCGGCGAAGTCGCAGACCGTGGCAGGCAACGTTGCCAAGGGTCGGCGGGGCACGTTCAAGCGCGTTGTGGCGGCCAAAGGCGTTGCTGTCAAGGGGTAGCGCTGGTCTCACCCTTGTAGAAGTGCAATGTAAGATACCGCCGACCCGTTACGAACGTTATTCATCTTGAGCGTTGACGACTAGGGCGTCTCCGAGTGCCCCCCTTCCCCCCGTAGACTCCTAGCACGGCAGTCTTCGGCCTGGCTTGGCGGGAGAGGTTTCCGGGGTTCTCCCTGGTAGCATTAATAGTATATAACCAATTCAGGATAAAATCTCCCCCCACCCCGTAAATTCACAAGGGAGAAATCACTCCCGGTCACTTCCAGGCAACTCTGAATCTCTCCCCGTATGAAACCACAAGGAAGAAACACTCCCATGCCACTTCCCACCACAGCGCCCACACATGTCAATTTTAGCCAAGATGAATTAACTTTCGTCACGGGGATGAGGACCCACGACTTTTTCACACGTCAATGTCAGCCAATGTCATGAGGAGCCCAAATTCGAAACCCTAACGGGGCCCAGCACCGCGCTCGATAGACACGTCGCCATCATCATTGCCGCCGCTGCTTCGCTGCGACGACTTACTGCACATCAGAGTTGTCCCGATTTCGAGCCCCGCCTTGGGCGGGGCCGACCGTCTGTTGTTTGCGTTCGCGCCTGAGGCGGATGCGGATTTCGCGCTCGCGTCGGGGCAGCGTCCTCTGCGGCGTCGCCACCGGGCTTCCGACGGTACTGCGTGCACTCGGCGTGCCAATTCTTGCATTATTGCGTTTTGGCGAAGCGTCCCGTCCTGGGCAAGATGGCCTACAAGGCGCGCGCGAGGCGGGTGATTAAGTCGGCGAAGTCGCAGACCGTGGCAGGCAACGTTGTGAAGGGTCTGCGGGGCGCGGGCAAGCGCGTTGTAGCGGCCAAAGGCTATGCTGTCAAGGGGTAGCGCTGGTCTCACCCTTGTAGAAGTGCCATGTAAGATGCCGCTAGGACCCACGACTTTTTCACACGTCAATGTCAGCCAATGTCATGAGGAACCCAAATTCGAAATCTGAACGGGGCCCAGCATCGCGCTCGATAGACACGTCGCCATCATCATTGCCGCCGCTGCTTCGCTGCGACGACTTACTGCACATCAGAGTTGTCCCGATTTCGAGCCCCGCCTTGGGCGGGGCCGACCGTCTGTTGTTTGCGTTCGCGCCTGAGGCGGATACGGATTTCGCGCTCGCGTCGGGGCAGCGTCCTTTGCGGCGTCGCCATCGGGCTTCCAGCGGTACCGTGTGCACTCGGCGTGCCAACTCCTGCGTGACTGCGTCTTGGCGAAGCGTCCCGTCCTGGGCAAGATGGCCTACAAGGCGCGCGCGAGGCGGGTGATTAAGTCGGCGAAGTCGCAGACCGTGGCAGGCAACGTTGCCGAGGGTCTGCGGGGCACGTGCAAGCGCGTTGTGGCGGCCAAAGGCGTTGCTGTCAAGGGGTAGCGCTGGTCTCACCCTTGTAGAAGTGCAATGTAAGATACCGCTCAACCGTTACGAAAGTTATTCATCTTGAGCACTGACGACTAGGGCGTCTCCGAGTGCCCCCCCCTTCCCCCCGTAGACTCCTAGCGCGGCAGTCTTCGGCCTGGCTTGGCGGGAGAGGTTCCCGGGGTTCTCCCTGGTAGCATTAATAGTATATAACCAATTCAGGATAAAATCTCCCCCCGCCCCCCCGTAAATTCACAAGGGAGAAATCACTCCCGGTCACTTCCAGGCAACTCTGAATCTCCCCCCGTACGAAACCACAAGGAAGAATCACTCCCATTCCACTTCTCACCACAGCGCCCACGCATGTCAATTTTAGCCCAGATGAATTAACTTTCGCAACGTGGATGAGGGCCCACGACTTTTTCACACGTCAATGTCAGCCAATGTCATGAGGAACCCAAATTCGAAATCCGAACGGGGCCCAGTGGTAAGGCATTGGTTTTGCTGTAGCGAACCCCTTGTGTAGTGGGGGGATCCCTGCTCACCCCCGCGGGGTAGTCGACTACTCCCCGCGGAGTGTTTTTTTCTTCTTCTGGTTTACAATATTTGGTTACTTGTATATGAACAGCATTTCACACATTCTACCCTTCACATACCAACGTTCTCACGCGAGTTGGTGGAAGTCGGTCAACGCATCGTCCTGACTTGCACTCTGCACACGATTACGTTTCCACTCTGCACAAGCCACTCTGGTAAAGCCTATTCGGTTTCAGGGTACACCCGACGCTCAAAGTTTGGCTACATCAAGGCCGATCGTATCGGCTTTTATGTATTACTCCCCTGCTATCATCATCATCACCATCATTACTGCCATCAGCATCACCATCATCACCATCATTACCGCCATCATCATCACCAGCATCATCATCACCGTCATCACCATCATCATCACCATCACCCCCATGGTCACCATCATCACCATCATCAGTGCCATCGTAACCGCCATCACCATCATTACAACCACCATCACCGCCATCAGCTTCATCATCACAACCTTCATCATAACCGTCAACACCGTCAACAAACTCATCGCCGACATCATCTCATTGACCAACACTACGAGCATCATCACCGCCGCCATCACCAACCTCACCATCATCGGGTGGGGCCATCCTGCGGACTCTTCGGTTGGATCGTTGTGAAGGCGTGTTGGATCGTCTTGAGTGGGCGCCTCGGGCGCGGATCGTCTCGAGGAGGGCCTCGGGCCGCCTTGAGAGGCCATCCTGGTGATGATGATGGGGGTGATGATGACGGTGGTGATGATGGCGATGGTCACTGCGCTCGGCTATCACAAGCGCGATGCCAATGCCAGCCCCTGATCCAGAATCAGGGGGTTGGCGAAAGCCAGATTTTGAAACGATGCCACCCCTCAATACCATCGCCGCCATCATCCCCGTAGCCACCATCACCATCATCGTCACCCACCATCACCATCATCGCCATCCCCAATCATCATCACCGCAGTCGCCATCACCACCATCCTCACCGCAGTCACCATCACCATCATCATCATCGCCATCCCCACCATCACCATCATCGCCATCCCCACCGCCGTCACCATCACCGCCACCCATCAACACCACCGTCCGTAACTATTTTTACTCAAATGCGTGATCTCGGGCCCCTTTGGGCCGCTCGGCAACGAGATGTCGGGTGGTGAGTTTGTTGGCGGGGCGGCCGCCGACCGCCCGCCCCCTCGCGGCGGCGGCGGCGGCGGCGGCTCGGACTCAGAGTTCGCGGGCGGCGGCGCCGCCGCAGGAAGGCCGCGCCGCCGCAGGAGTGCAGCGTCAAGACGCCTGTGTCTGCTGATCATCCAAGCTGCTCAGCTCGGGGCGTGGTTGGAGCTGCCACTGGAGCTCGCGCTGCATGGCGCCGAGCTCCCACTGGAGGGCGCCGTTGTTGGATTCGCTCTCGTCGAATGGCGCCTGGTGCCGAGAGCGCCCGCGCCGATCGCAGATGACGCGGTTTTCGCTCATATGCTGCAGCACTGTGAATCCACGGTTCGCTACTCCGACCGCCTCGGCTTCTTGATTTATGAGTTGGTTGATGCGTTTGCTCTGCGAAGCCCTCGGCCATTTGATGGCACGCCGTTCGATGTCATCAACGGTTTGCTTCATGATGTTGGGCGGGGCCCGCTGGGGGGCCGACTGGAGACCGGAAGATTGGATGTCCGACCGTCACGTCGCAGTGGCCGACTCGCGCTGGTGGAGGTGCGGTCCTACGTTTGCCCGTAGTTTGGTTTATGGCGAGACGGTTGCTGCCCGCGTCGCCCCGATCACGGCGCGGCTGCCTCGCTGCGATCGTCTCCCATGCAAGCTGTCTCCCCAATCAGCGTTGAAGCAATATCGGGTTGAACACAGAGCGCCTGGCAGCCCGGTGATGCCCGACGCCGCGTTGGAACGAACACTGAGGCTTCTGCGTCACAGCATGAACGTGGTTCACACTCACAAGTTGGACACGTCAACCATGACAGCTGCAAGTGCGTTGGCACTTGATTTTGGAGTGGACGCGACTGACCTGGTTGACGGCAGCCAAAAAATCAATAGCGAGGCCATCCGTAAAGCCCGGGTGCGGTTCGACGTTCTCGCCATGCACGTTTGGAGGGCCTTTTTCGCCCAGCTGAATATGGAGTCTGTCGACATATTCTTGTTTGACGATGGGAGCCCGCAATATCGAGGCAAGGAGCTGTTCGCCACGAGCATGGAAGTGTCCATCCACACTGATGGGGGCATAGCATATTGCCGTCGTTTATTGCCCGTCGTGTCCATTGGCAGGCAGCAGCTGGATACAATCGGCAAGGCGGTGTCTCTCTTGTGGCAATTGGCCCTCGTTGTCGGCGCGAGCATGCTGCTCGGATCCTGCGGCGAGTCCGAGGCATATTGACCGACAGCGGTACGGGGCGGAAGATCCACGCGATGCCGAATTTCTTGCGCGATTATTATTGGTTCATCAGGGTGCCGCCACCTCCAGGTGCTTACCAGGGTGAGATGCTCATGCCACGCGTGCTTCGTTCGAGCGGTTGGCGGCACACTTTCGATCTGGTGATAAAGAAGGGTTTGTGCACGCTTGATTTCTTCTCAGATTTCATGACGAAGTTGAAGGCTCTTGTGAAGTTTGTTCTGGATAAGACTTTGATGGACACTTTGGTCACATCTCTGAAATCGCGTGGTTTGGGCAATGCCGCCGCTGTCATTACGGCGTCGACGTTGCCGTCGCTCGCTCATTGGAGGTGGTCCACGCTTCACGCATGCACGTAACGTGCATCTGGCATCAGCCGTACGTTTGCGAATGTGTTCGACCCCGACATGAGGGATGGCACGTGGTTTTCCATGGCCGTGTCTGCAATTGCTGCACCTACGTGGTCATGGCGGGAGCTGGATTTCGTGAGCTGGTTCGCCGAGCGGCTCACGCCGCTGCAGAACTTCGCGGGCAGCTGCCCGTGCCACCCCGACGGCTGCCCATTCAAAATGAGGTAGGAGGGGAGGCTGAAGGAATGCTGATGAGGTAGGAGGCGGAGGAAGTAGGAGGATGCGGCGGAGGGAAGGCGGATGAAGTAGGAGGCGGAGGGCGGGGAAGGCGGGGAGAGGGCGGGGAGGAGGGAACGGGGGAGGAGGGAACGGAGGAGGAGGAGGAGGAGGGAACAGAGGAAGAGGGATCGGAGGAGGGGGAGGAGGGGCCAGGGGAGGAGGAGGAAGGAACATATGAGAGGGGGGGCCCCCCTCTCCACGGCGCCCCCATCCGCCCCCCTTCTGCCCCGCCCCCCCCTCTTCTTCCGTCGGAGGACATCGATGTTTGGAGCCATCGGGTTTTGGAGCCACAGGTGATCTTTGGAAATGTCTGTGTGCTCGTTATGCCCGTCACATCTTCGGACGTGTCTGTGTGCTGGCAGAGATTTGCGTTATGCTCGTTACGTTTTCGGAAGCGTCTGTGCGATGGCAGAGACGTTCGTTCTGTTCGTAGGATTCCCCTCCCCCTGAACGGGGAAATCGATGGCTCCAAAATCGATGGCTCCGAAAATCGATGACTCCAAAAATCGATTATTCCAAAAATCGCTATGCTCGTAGGATCCCCCCCCCCCCCCCCCCCCTCCCCCCCACCCCCTTGAACGGGGAAATCGAAACATCTGGGCTGGTGATAGGCGCCAATTTCGCGATGGCGGCCATCGCGAAAATGGCGATTATCCCTTCCTCTTTCCCCCCCCCTCGTCGACCCCCCGTTCCCTCTCGTCCCTTCTTTGTCCCTCTCCATTCCCCCCTTCCTCCTGCCCCCCGCGCTCGCTTCTTTCCTTGCCCCCTCCCTCCTTCCTCCCTCCTCCCTCTCCCCTTTCCCCCCCCCCCCCCCCCCCGCCCCCTTGGCGCCCCCCCCCCCCCCCCCCCTCCTCGCCTCCCCCCGTCGGGTGGGGCCCGCCCCCAAGGGGCATGACCTGTCCACTTGGGCGCTGCATTACCCCGGGCCTTCCAGGGTGCACGTTTGTGGGCCGCCTCATCGCGACGGCGCGCGGCCGCGCCATGGGGATCCTCAGGCTCGGCCCCGCAGAGGCGAACGGGTGGGCGCCGAGCAGGTTAGCTGGTGGGAACGCCGCTTCCCTTGCGAAGTGCCAGGGCGTCGTCATATTGGCATTCCATTTCGCTGTTGAGCGGATCGCTTACCTGGACACCGTGCCGCGGCTGCTCGGGCGCCTGGGCGACCCTGGCGCGGCGGCCCGCGCGTTGGCCCAGTGCGATAACGCCTCCGTCGCCTTCCACGACGGCGTGTCCAGGGAGACCTCGGGGGCGGGGGGGGGCGTTTTCGGGCCGACGTGGAGGCCGTCGCCCCCGACGGGGCGGGCCTGTCGGCCGCGCTGGCGCGCGAGGTGGCCGCGATCCAGCTCGCACCTCTAGACGACGCCGTGAACGAAGGTGTCCAGGGCCCACAGAACCCGACATCCAGCCCCCGACCAACAAGGCATCCCAGACAAACAGTTTTGCGGCAAACCGCTTGCCCGCAGGAGCTCTTCTTAATAATTCCCGCCCAGAAAAAGGGGGACACCGCCCCCTAGTTAACCTTAGGAAGTTTGAGGGTACCCCGCGGAATCCGCAGGAACGCGCCGATGAAAGTTTAGGGCCGCGCTCCGCAGAGGGAAGGAGAGGATGGAGTGGTGGGAGGGCTGGCTCCCTCTGGAGCAGCGCCTCCCTTTCTGCGGAGCGGAATCCTCAGGGATCCCGGGTGGCCCTGAGGAATCCAATTGGGCCATTTGAATCCACGCGGATCGGGCCCGCGTGGGTCGCCAGGAGCCCCCAAGTGGCAGTTATGGCCAGGGGGCATGTGGGATCGCAGGAAGTTCCTGCCAGGAACCACAGAACGCGCGCGCGACCCCTGCAGGGCCAGTCGCTACCCAAGGCGGCCAGGAACTGTTATGAACGGGCGTCATTGACACCAGTCGGGAATCCCGAGGCACCGGGCGCAGTTCGACGTACCCATATGGTTCCAAAGAAACCATGGGTTTCTTTGGGAAGCCGCACAGGTCCGAGGGTGCCCCGAAGAATCCGCAGGGGCCCCGCGGCGCCCTCGCGCATTTAGAGGAACCCCGCAGCTTTCCAAGCTCAGTGGAAACCCAACGGGTCGCCAGAATCTTCTTGAAATCCGCGTGGGCCCGCTGGGGTCTCATCGGGCACCCATGGGGATCGTTCGGGACCTGGCTCGGGCGTTCAAGTACAGTGGGCGCTCCGCAGAGGGAAGGAGAGGATGGAGTGGTGGGAGGGCTGGCTCCGTCTGGAGCGGCGCCCCCCCCCCCCCCTCTGCGCGGGCCCTCGCCCACTACGCTACCACCAAAACCAATGCCTCACCAGGCCCGCCCAGACGGGGCGGGAGAAGGGGGGGGGGGGGGGGGCTGGGGAGAAGGTCTGGCGCTCCGCAGAGGGAAGGAGAGGGTGGAGTGGTGGGAGGGCTGGCTCCGTCTGGAGCGGCGCACCCCCCCTCTGCGGTGCCCTCGCCCACTACGATACCACCAAAACCAATGCCTTACCAGGCCCGCCCAGGCGGGGCGGGAGAGGGGGGGGGGGCAGGGCAGAAGGTTTGGCGCTCCGCAGAGGGAGGGTGGAGTGGTGGGAGGGCTGGCTCCGTCTGGAGCGGCGCTCCCCCCCCCCCACCCCCCCTCTGCGGAGCCTTCGCCCACTACGATACCACCAAAACCAATGCCTTACCAGGTTCGCCCAGAAGGGGCGGGAGAAGGGGGGGGGGTCTGGCGCTCCGCAGAGGGAAGGAGGGGGTGGAGTGGTGGGAGGGCCGCTCCGCCCCGCCCCCTTTCTGCGGAGCCCTCGCCCACTACGGCGCCACCAAAACCAATGCCTTACCAGGCCCGCCCAGAAAGGGGCGGGAGAAGGGGGGGGTGGCGAGGGGGAGGCGCGAAAGTTTGGCGCTCCGCAGGGGGGCTCTCTCTTGCAACCGGATCGTTTTAGGGCCTTTGCCCGCGCGACCGCCGCTGGTGGCCTGGGGCCTTTGGATCTTAAGGACATCCAAGGGCAATGGTCGGGATGACGTTCCTATGGCCTCAGGGGCTCGGGGCCTGAGGATATGAGGGCGATATCGTTCTTAAGGCCTCGCCGCCCTGCTCGGCAGGACCGTGGGGCCCCAAGAACAACCCCGTAGCCTGTCAGGCTCGTTCGAGACGCAAGGGGTCGCCAGGATCCCACGGGAATCCCCGCTGTCCCACTGGGGGGGGCCTCGGGCGCCCAGGGGAATTGTTCGGGAATTGCTTCGGGGCGTTTTGTTGCAGTGGGCGCTCCGCAGAGGGAAGGAGAGGATGTTGTGGTGGGAGGGCCGGCTCCGTCTGGAGCGGCGCCCCCCCCTCTGCGGGGCCCTCGCCCACCGCGATACCACCAAAACCAATGCCTTACCAGGCCCGCCCAGAAGGGGCGGGAGAAGGGTTGTGGAGGGGGGCGGGGGGCGCAATCACTTGCCCGCGCTGGCGGCGCGAGATGGCATCGGTGATCGGCGGCCCTGTCGCATTGCCATGCGCGAAAGTATCGGCGAGCAGCGGCGCCGCGGCGCTGGCGTGCGCAATGCGCGCGCCAAGCCCCTGGCATAATCGGCCGAGGCCGCCCGTCGCGCGGCGACCTTGCTCTCGCGCGCCGTTCATCTTCCAGCGCAGAATGAGCCAGGACCGCCGTGCGCGACGGCCTTGCCATTCGCGCACTTTGCGCTCGCCTTCGCAGAATCATTCTGCGCGCGCGGCGGCCCTGGCCCTCCGCGCGCGGTGCGAGCCTCCACGCAGAATGGGCCGAGGGCGCCGCGTGCGGCGGCCCTTCCCTCACGCGCTGTGCGTTTATCCGCGCAGACAGGGCCAGGGCCGCCGCGCGTGCGACGACCTCGCGCCATGCGCGCTGTGCGGTGTCCCGCGGTCAGGGCCGCCGCTCGAGCGGCGGCCCTGATTTTTGCGCGCGGTGCATTTCCCAGCCCAGAGCGGGCCCAGGCCGCGCGCGGCGGCCTTGCCCTCGCGCGCCGTGCATTTTCCAAAGCAGATTCAGTGCCAAGGTCGGCGCACTAAGCTGCCTTGGCCCCTTGCGCGCTGTGCGCTGTCCCGCGCGGGGCTCGAGCTGACGCGCCGCGCGACGCGACGTCGAGGCCTCCGCCCCGGGAGGCTTCTGGAGGCGGCCAGCAGCCCCCCCCCCTCCCTCCTCAGGATTCCCCAAGAGGGCACAATGTGCCCAAACGGCGCCCAAACCAATCCCCAGTTCCTCCCGGGTCTCGGCGGGTTCAAACCTCCCTCGGGGGATTCGAATCTGCCTCCAAGAGGCTGCCTGAAGGCTGTCCCAGCCTGGGGAAGTTCTGGATGCCTGTAACCCAGGCGCGGCGCCATGATGGGCTAAACTTTGGCCCAGCCGCCTGCAACTCACAGGCATCCAAGTAGCTCTTGGCCGCCAAAGGCTATTAGGGGGAACCCGCGAGGTGAAACTCATTGGGCGAAACGCATTTTCCTTTTGGGCTCTGGAAGAATGTCAGCGCCCTCGCCTTCTCGGGCTCGTGGCGGCCCACGTCCAAAAGATCCCAAGGCGGCCCCGCAACGGACGTCAAACACTTTGGATTCCAGTCGCAGGAGTCTCCTGTCAGGGGAAGGATATATGAACATGCGTAAAAAACTTCGGGTTCGACCCGCAGGAGAGGGGCACGCTGCGTGAACATACGTGCAACAATTTTGATTCGTTCCGCAGTAAAAGGGCAATTATTGCTTGAGCCCCAGGAAACTACCATATATATGTATATGTATGTAAGTATGTATGTTTGTATGTATGTATATATATATATATATATATATATATATTGTTCGGGTTAAACCCCTGCCCCGGGAAGGAAGGTAGCATGTAGCGTAGCAGAAGCATCAATCCCATGAAGTGGGATAGCGGTTGGGTGTAGCATTGCATGCTGCACGGCCGATCGGCAGAGAGACTGACCGGAAACGTTTTGGCTCAAGAGCGCAGGGGAGTAAAAGCAACACTCCCTCAACATGGTAGCGGAGCCTGGTCAGATCTGAGACAAGCGGGTAGCTCCGTGGTCTCAGGTTCGGCTGGGCTCCTCTGTGCATGGGCAAACAGAGACTTCGATCTGCAGAGTCGAGGCCCAACCGACAACTACGAGGCTCGGCGCTGCGACGACACGCAGCGGGCGAGCAGCCAACCACAGAGGAGCAGAGGGCCTTGAACCTGAAGCGCCTCAAGAAGGAGATCGACGACGACCTCGACGAGCTCCACAATGGAGGAACAATTCAAAGCAGTGTTAGAAAGACTCCAGCGCTTGGAGGACGAGAACACGCAGCTGAAGGAGCAGCTCAAGAAGAACGAGGACGACGAGGCCAGGAAGAAGGAGACCGACGACGCCAAGAAGAGCGAGGCCGCAGCTCGTGCGAGAGCTACCCCGCTGGTCCCGACCAGCGTGGACACCGAGCTGATCAACAAGCCAGGCGAGTTCAGTGGGAAGGAATCGGACTGGCGGAGGTGGTCTGTGACCATGCGGGCCTACCTCGGAGCGGTGTCCGGCCGGATGCTGGAGCTCATCCGGAAAGCCGAGAACTTCGACGAGAGCCTCGACAGGGTGGACTTGGACCCGGGCGACGACCAGCTGGACGCACAGTTGTACTTCATCCTAACCATGTTGCTCAAGGAGAACATGATGGAGAAGCTAGAGACCGTCGAGTACGGAGAAGGTCTCCTACTGTGGAGGCTCCTGATGGCGGAGTTCGAGCCGAAGTTCGCGTCTCGCAAGATGGCCCTGCAGCAGGCGTACCTCAACTTCACCTTCAACAAGGACGAGGACCCGCGGAAGGGCATCGACAGGCTCGAGACGCAGATCCGCCAGTACCAGGCCGCCACCAAGAAGACCGTCGACGACGACACCCGGACCGGCGTGCTGCTGAAGGCGCTGGCCGCCGGCAGCGAGTTGCAGAAGAAGCTGGGCGACCACCTCGTTCTCAACGCGTACCGCGTGGACACCTTCATCGAGATGAAGAGGGAGATCCAGGAGTACCTCGGAGTCAAGCAGTGGCTCGTCCCCGGCGGTTCGGCGGAAGTCCTGGCCGTGGGAGCCGGCGGTAAAACTAGCCAGAAGGGCCAGGTGAAGGGCGAGCTCAAGATCAAGTTCGCCGGAGATTGCTTCTGCTGTGGCAAGCCTGGCCATAAGAAAGCAGACTGCTGGTGGAACACAGAGAAAAAGGCACCACCGCCGTGCGCCGGAAAAGGACGAGGAGGAGGAGGAAAAGGTAAGGATAGGGAAGGAAAAGGGAAAGGACGAGGAGGAAAAGGCAAAGGAAAGGATAGCAAAGGAGGAGACGAGAGGAGGAGCCATGCCGATCCGCAGAGGACAGGAGGACAGGCGCCAGGATCGTCCACCGACAGAGACCCGAGCAGGAAGAGGCAGAGGGTGGACATCGCTGCGATCGAGGAGCAGCTGCGGGCGCTCAGCCTGAACATCGGCGCGCTGAAGGACCAGGACTGCGGGAGCGTGGAGCTGTGCCAGGTTTCCGAGCAGAAGGAGGTCGGCATGGTCCACGCCCAGACGACGACGAACCACGTCACGATGGGCCTGGACAGCGGCGCGGAGGTCACGGCGTGGCCCCCGGAGCTCTTCCCGCAGGTGGCCACGGAGGAGAGTCCAGAATCTCGAAGGGGAGTCAAGTACTTCGGGCCCGGAGACCGTGAGACCCCTAGCCTTCCCAATCTTGGACGACGACGGTGCGATTTGAGGATAGGAGGTTTGAGGGGGAGCGCCAACGTGAACGTTGCGCCGGTGGGGAAGCCTCTGCTGGCGATGTGCTCGTTGATGGACGCCGGCCACGACCTGCATTTCAAGTGCGGCGGCCGGTGCTACGCCAAGCACTGCAGGACCGGGGAGGAGATCGAGATCACACGTCGAGGAGGTAAATTTGAGATCGATGCCGAGGTTGCGCTGCCGCCGTCACCCCCTTTCGGGGGGCCGGCGTGTCCGTAAGTCCCCTGGAGTCCGGCTCAGGAGGGGCAGGCGGCAACAATGCCGCACCTGAGCCGAGTAGTAGCCCTATGGAGGAGGATGGGACGGACGAGCAGCAGGAGCAGCAGCAGCAGCACATCGAGCACGAGATCTTCGGGACTCGGGGAGGCGGCGTACCAGCGATGATGGCACCGAACCTCCCGACGCCGGAGGAGAGAGCGAGGCATGAGATCGATCACATGCCCTATGCTGCTTGGCGCCGTAGCTGTGTGGCTGGCAAGGGAAAGGCGGATCCACACTTCCTGAAGACGTCCGACGATTTTGGTGTCCAGGGAGTGGCTTGCGACTGCTGTTTCATGGGTGACGCCGTCGAGAGCGACAAGGCTACCGACAAGTGCTTGCCAATCCTTGTCCACAAGTTCTACGGCGATCGCTGGGTATCGGCACGCGTGGTCCCACGCAAGGGCCCAGAGACGTACGCTGTGAACGCCGCGGTGGACGACGTGATGCAGGCAGGCTTCGCCAAGTTTACGTACAAGAGCGACGGGGAGCCTGCGATCAAGTTGCTCAAGCAGGAGGTGGTGAAGAAGCTACGGGGGGTTGCTGGCCCTGTGGGCGTCATCTTGGAAGAGAGCGGCACGTCCGAGTCACAGCAGAATGCTGTTGTCGAGCGTGCTATCTGGGAGGTCCAGAGCACGGCTCGCACCCTAGTGCACGCATGCTTGGAACATCATCGCGTCCAGGTGCCGCTCAAGCACCCTCTGAGGATCTATGCCGTGGAGTACGCAGGGCAACTATTGAACAGGTCCCAGCGCGCCGCCAAGGACAACAGGACCGCCTACGAGATACGCAAGGGCAAGCCCTATCGCCGGAAGCTGCCTCCATTCGGGGAGGCCGTGATGCGCATGCCGGTATCAATGGTGCGGCGGCGACGGAAGTTCGAGGACAGGTGGGAGACCGGCATATATTTGGGGCTGGCGGAGCGCAGCAACATGTTGCTCGTAGGCACGCCCCGCGGCGTCTTCAAGGTGAACTGCGTGAAGCGGTTGCCGGCTTTCCAGTCCAACGATCCGGAGCTCTTGAAATCCATCGTGGGGGTCCCCTGGGACCCAGTACCGGGAGAACCAGGAGGCCAAACCGTCGACTACGAGCCCCTCCGGGCGACTGAACCGATCGTCCCTGAGGCGGAGTTGCCCCCACGAGTTCCGAAACCAAGATCTCCGGAAGTTATTCCGAGGAGGTTCTACATTCGTCGTGAGGTTGAGCTTCGAGCGTACGGTTTCGCAGATAACTGTCCTGGATGTGCAGCGGCATTTGAGGGCCGACCAGCACGATTACACACGCAGGAGTGCCGTAACAGGATCGAGGCGGCGATCCTGGCGGACGAGAGGTCCGAGGTTCGACAGCGAGTCGAGGAAGCTCATCGTAGACGGGGTGAGGCAGGAGCACCACCAGACAGACGACCAGGAGGAGCACAGGTTCTACGACCAGGTGAAGTCGCAGCAGAGGTGCCGACGGAAGCGGGTAGCCCCGCACCGTCGGACCAGCCAGAAAGCGTGCCGGAAGCGGGTAGCACCGCGCCGGCCGACGCTCGGAGGCAGCCAGGGAGCGCGCCGGAAGCGGGTAGCACCGCGCCGGCCGACGCTCCGAGCCAGCCGGATTCGCCGGAAGCGGGTAGCACCGTGCCGGCTCGCAGTCCAGGCGAGGCTCAGGACCCCCTTCGAGCAGAAGCGGGTAGCACCGCACTGCGGAGAGGTGAGGTCAGAGCGGGGGGCGACCCAGCAGGTGGTCCGCACGATCGGGCTGCCAAGAGGGCGCGGCGCGAGGTCGCGGAGATCGTGGGCGAGCTGATGCACCTAGGAGCGGCGATCGGGCCGCGGCTGCAGGAGGCGATCCGGCAGCCTACCAAGGACGACGTCGACGTGATCGAGTCGGAGGTGTTCTGCAGGAAGCGGTTCGCTGACCGGGCGTCCCGGTGGGGAGTGCACCCCGGGGTCGCACTAGATCTGACTACGGGTTGGGATCTTAAGAATCAGACGCATGTGGAGCAGGCGGAAAGCCTCCGGGGCACTGTCCGCCCAAAGCTGCTGATTGGGCGCGCGCATTTTCGAGACAGTCGCAACCTTTACCACAAGCAGTTGCAATACGGTCACTATTTCCTCCACGACCACGCGAATGGTGCCGCCCCTGGCAACGAGCAGGGGGGGAGGGAGGAAGAGGAGGAGGAGGATGGTAGCCATCTGCTGGGGCATGAGAGCGCCCAGCATGTGAAGGCCGGAAGGGCCGCATAATGGCTGACCAACTCCGGATGCGTCGCCGAGGAACTCACGAAGCTCCAGGGCGGCGATCGCGAGAATGCCATCAGCAGCATAGTGACCATGAGTCCCACGGTGGAGAGTAAGCCGGCCATAGTGGCGGCTGTGTTGAGAGGGCTGCGTAGACAGCTGCAGCAGGACGGCGCGGTCAGCATCAACGCCCTGGAGCCGGGCATTACCGGCCACGACACCCAGGAGTGGGACGAAGACGGGCTCGAGCAGTTCTTCGACGAGCTGACGGGCGAACGGTTGAACTCCCGAGACGCCAGGGAAGCCAAAGTCAAGGAAATCGAGTTCCTTCGTACTTTCCCTGTCTATGAGAAGGTGCCAGAGGCGATGGCCAAGGGCAAAGAGTTCATCTCGACAAGGTGGACCATAACCAACAAAGGGGACGTAAACGCACCAGACGTTCGAGCTAGATTCGTCGGGCGTGAGTTCAAGTGGAAGTCGCCGGCGATGGAGAACACATTTGCCGCGACTCCACCATTGGAGTCGTTGAAGTACTTGTTGTCTCGGTTCCAGTCGCGCAGGAGGGGGCCAGCCAGAAGCCCAGGAGAGCGTAAGATCTTAGTTTTGGACGTTTCTCGAGCGCATTTTCATCCGAAGTGCCGCCGGGAGCTGTACATCCGGCTGCCAGAAGAGGACGCTCAGGCAGGCTTCGTGGGCAGATTGTTGCGCACACTGTACGGGACACGAGATGCAGCAAACGCTTGGGACGAATTCTTCAGCGAAGCGATCGTCAGGCGCGAGTACGAGGTGGGGCTGTCATCACCTTGTCTGTACTACTGCGCTGCCGAGGACAGCGCTGGGTGGCGCCGCGGAGACGATCTCGTTTCCGAGGGACCTGATGAGTGGTTAGACCGGCTCGAAGAGGGCCTCCGGAGCGTGATGATCCTCAAGAGACGCGCAAAGCTTGGCTGGGGCACAGCAGACGACAAGCACGTTACCATCCTGAACAGGCTGGTGGACTTGAACGACGCGTCCCGGGCGGTTTCTCTCGAACCTGACCCACGCCATGTTGACCTGCTTCGTGGCTTGGTTGGTTTCGACGGCCGGTCGAAATCCGCGACGACACCTGCCGACAAGCGGTTGGAGGACATGCACGACGAGGGGCCCCTAGGCCGAGGGCAGGCGACAGCATTCCGATCCGCAACAATGAGGCTAGCTTATCTCGCTGCGGACGTCCCGGTGTACGGATTCAGCGCAAACCGGCTGGCGAGGTTCATGGCTAAGCCAACAGTTGGGTCTTGGGCACGCTTGAAGAGATGCTTGAGGTACCTACATGGGCACGGCCGGTGGATCCAGCAGTTCCCTTTGCAGGACCAGCCGGGCAGGATCGACGTGTACGCCGACAGCGACTGGGCTCAGGATCTGGATCGTAAGAGTGTGTCTTGTGCGGTAACGATGCACGGCAAGCATTGCCTGCGAGTGCAGGTGGCGACCCAAACGGCCCCTGCCCTGAGTTCTGGCGAGGCGGAGTTCGTGGCCCAGGTCAAGGGCGGCTCTACCGCCATCGGCATGAGATCGATGATCTGGGACATGGGGGGACAGGTGTCCATTGACCTCCACACCGACAGCGCGGCAGGCAAGGGCATCGCGTCGAGAGTGGGCTTGGGCAAGGTCCGTCATCTCGACACGGGCTTGCTCTGGCTACAACGCCACGTCAATCGCAGAGACCTCAGGATCAAGAAGGTGCACGAGGACGAGAACCTGGCGGACATCGGAACGAAAGCCGTCAGCGTCACCGTGCAGGAGACTTTGAAGAAGTTGATGAACTTCAGAGAGGCCACAGGACGGCACCCGAAGGCACTGAGGGTTGCCGGAGAAGCGGTCGAGCCAGAAGCGGGTAGCACCGTGCTGGCCGACGAGCCCGACTGAGAGCATGCAGCTTAGTTGCCAGAGTCGATCTGAGACCGTGGACGCTTGAGTCCGGAATGGCAGCGGTTCCGAGTTTGGCCTTTCCTGCGAAGACAGGATACGGCCAAGGAGGGGCGTTCGGGTTAAACCCCTGCCCCGGGAAGGAAGGTAGCATGTAGCGTAGTAGAAGCATCAATCCCATGAAGTGGGATAGCAGTTGGGTGTAGCATTGCATGCAGCACGGCCGATCGGCAGAGAGACTGACCGGAAACGTTTCGGCTCAAGAGCGCAAGGGAGTAAAAGCAATACTCCCTCAACATATATGCACGTACAACACTTAGGGCTCGAGCCCCAGGAAAAGACAATACACCTACATACACATACATACATACATATATATATATATATATATGAGCATACGTATCCTTGGGCCTCAACGTGTCTCCTTGGGGGTTATGGGGTTTTCTGGTGCTTCCTGGGGTTTCTGACCCCTGGGGCCTTCAGGAGGTTCTTGGAGTGTTCTGATGTTTCCTTGTGAAGGACCATCGCCCCGAGTACTTTCCCCAGCGCCCGACTGCGATCTGGGGCGGGGTTATCCCCCCCCGCCCCACATCGCCGTCGGGCGCAGTGGGATCCGCCGTTTTGGCTCCGAGAGGTCCCCACGCCGTCGCTGCGAGAATCCATCAACACACGAGGGCTGCCACTTGGGCGCGGTCGGCCTCGACGCACATATTATTTCAAAACTTTGTGGATCATGGTGAGATCGCCCCCCGTCTGACCACATTCGACGTGCAGCGTTCGTGGCGGCACTATAAGTCCATAGTGAAGTGCGGGAAATGCAAGCGGAAGGCGTTCGAGGCCAACGTGTGCGAGCTGCGCCGCGCGATGGCTGACCCGCGCGGCCGCGGCGCCGTGGCCGCCGATGCCCAGGAGGCGGATGGCGGCGACGACGGCCCCGACGGCGGAGGCGGAGGCGGAGGCGCCGGCGGCGGCGCGGGGGGGCACCAGGAGGACGCCGAGGAGGGCGACGACGCTGGCGAGAGCGGCGGCGATTCACCTGGGCTTGGAAGCGGCGGGGGCGGACATGGCCCTGGAGGCGGCGGGGGCGGCGGCAGGCGAGGCGCAGGATGGAATCGCTTGAGCAAGCTTCGCGACAGATCTTCCTTCCACGCGGATGCTGGCACGCTCGTTCGTGATTATTTGTTGAAGTCTTTGAAGCCGTATGACTATTTCAGCATACCTGTTGGCAGCGACGATCCTGGAGATCATTTTTCAGGTTCTGCAGCTCCCTAGCAACGAAATCTTCAACGAGACTTTCACCACGAGGATGGCGCAAAAAGGAGCATTCGATATAGTGATTCACCCCCTGGAGCTATCCAGCGTCGAGGGCCAGCCTGATGGGGCATGGGGTGTTTTTGCATTGGAGGAGCCCATCACGATCGATGTTGTTGCCTTCGCGGGGTGTTATGTAGAGGCAGTGGATTCTATATGCTGTTAGGATGTGGCAGATTATGTTGTAGATGGTTGCGTTGGCTTGGTGAATCGCCGTGTTTTGCGCCCTGCTGCGGGCCCCTTCGACGACGCCGCCCCCGTCTTGATGCTGGCGAGGGCGCTTGGGGGCAACGGATGGAAACCAGTGCAACACGTTGTTTGGCACAACCCCGAAGCTGCCGAGTGGAAGTGCGACTTCAGGAGGCCAGTCGCTAGGAGGCGGCACTTCAAGTGTCTCTCTCGCTTGGCCGACTTGTTCAAGCAGGGGGCCAGCGTTTTCAATTCTAACCAGTCGGCAGCATTCTATGAATGGTTGCTGAAGTCTCCGCGCGAGGCCGTCATGGGCCTCAGTGCGAAAGAGCGTTGAATCCTGCTGAGGGGCCGGAAGCGAGGGGCCGACCAAGCTGACTTGGACAATTTCATGGAGTGCGTAGCTGCCAGGAAGAAGGCGTTGGCACTCGGCGACGGTGGCACTGGCGTTGTCCAGCCGTTGTCAGATGATGAGTTTGCTGGTGGCGGCGCGGCGGGGCCGCCGCCGCCGACGGCAACGTCGGCCTCGTCGAAGCCGCAGCCGAAGGCGCAACCCGCCCCGCCAGGCGGAGGGTTTCTGGCGGCGCTGGGGAGCGGCGCTCGCGGCAAGGGCGGCGATGGAGAGCATCCTGGTTCGTCGCCGGGCGGCGGCGAGGGGGCCAAGAGCGGCGCTGGCGGCATAGGCGGGGATGAAGAGCATCCTGGTTCGCCGCAGTCGTCTTCAGGCTCGTCCCCGAGCTCCTCGAGCTCTTCGAGCTCGAGCTCGTCGAGCCGACGCGCATCTCCTGGGCCTGCGGCGGGGCGCGCCCCCCCCCCCCCCGCCGCCCCTGCGGGGGCAGGCGCGGGCGGCGACTGGCCCGAATGCATCTTGGGGCGGAAGGTCGAGCTCGAGGTCCGTGGACAGCACATGACCTGCGGCCTCAGGGTCAAGTATCGCGGCATAGCTGGGCACGGCGGAGACTGTGGGAGGTGTCGGAGCACGCCTATCGAGACCGCCGCGCACGGCAAAAGGTCGGCCGAGGTATTCTTGGCAGCGCGGCTGCTGGGTGGCGAGAGCAAGCCCGACAAGGCCGCCCACAAGTCATACCAGCCCACTCCCAAGCAGATGGCCGCTGCATTCGAGCAGCTATGAAAACATATATCCCCGTCGCGCGTGTCATCAGCATCGCCATCACGTTCGGCATATTCGCCACCATCTCCACTGCCACCATCATGAAAGCCATCGCCATCGTCATCACAGCCAGTATCGCCACTATCCACATCATCACCACCACCACCATTATCAGAGCCACCACTGTCAGCATCATCACCGCCAGGCAGTCACCGCCAACGCAGCCACCACCGCCTGTGCAATCCCCACCATCACCACCATCATCATGTTTGAAGGGCGCCGTAAACGCAATCTGGGGCATCGCCAACATCAGGCGTGCGGGAGGGCGGTGGCTGTCCCGATGGTTGTCCCGATGATTGTCCAGATGGTTGCTCCGATCGGTAGATAGATATATAGACCGATGTATAGACATATATACGCATAGATATATGCTCATTGATGTGTACTCATATATATATATATATATAAAAATATGTGCATCGACACACACATATACACATATGTATACCAATACGTATGTATATGAATATATCATTTGTTTATATTTATACATATATACACGCACGTATTGCGATATCAGTTAACGTGGCAGAACCACATATACATACACTTCGATGTATACATACGTATAATTACATACAGTTATACTCACATATCGATATACCTGCATATGTATATATATATATATAGTTTCAGATACATGCATGGGTTGGTGCGTAGGTCTATAATGTATATTGGTGTAAATATAGGTGTGTGTCGTCATACATATATACACATTTGTACGTGTATATATATATATACACATGTATGTATGTCTATATATATATATGCATACGTCGCTAAACATATATATATATATATATATATATATATACATATACATATAGATAGATCGCCCCGACGCCCCGCTCTGCTGGAGCAGAGCGGCTAGAAGCGAACCAGACGTGTTTGGTGCATGCGACAGGCGGTGAACCATGTATTCGCGACTGCCTGTTGAATAATAGTGGCGAGGGGGACCCAGCCGGGGCGAGGGGGATCCAGCCGTGGCGAGGGGGATCCAGCAGTGGCGGGGGGGATCATATGGTCCACCATACGGGGTCTACCAGCGGATCTATCATTGGGGGGGCACTGGGGTCGTCTTGGGCCGTTGTGGAGGCTTCTTGGGCGGACCCCGAAGCATTTTAGACCTCGCCTGGCCGCCCCTGATTATATCTTGGGCCATCTTGGGCAAACGTGGAGGCCATCGTGGTCGTCCTGGATTTCATATTGGGCAGTCTTGGCCGTGCGGTGTCAATTGATCGCCCCATGGGCTAAGCTATGGATGTGTGCTTCGCCAGGTCGTTGAACCGTAGTATCAGCGACTGTGTTGGCTCAAGCTGGCCACTTCTCGCGAGGATCGCGGCCCGACTGACTCGGGCTCGGCTGTGCACTGACCGCTCATGGCGTCGACGCCTGTGCGGTTCTGGCTGGAGCTCAATGAGGAGTGGCAACAATTCATGGTCGACCTCACGGGCGAGGAGTCGCGCCCGCTCTTCCAAAGGACCAGGGAGTGCAAGGCGGCGTTGGAGCGTGCCGTTCCTGAGTTGCGTAGCGCCCCAGCTCCCAGCATCCCGTGCCGTTGGATCGGGCTCGACGAGAAGGTGCCGACGATCGACCACGCCAATTCGGATGAGACGCCCGACCGATGGATCGTGAACGACAAGCCGGGAGTGCAGGTCATCGGTTAGGGCTTCGCGGACGGCTCGGTCCGCGCGTGCGATTTCGAGGGCAGCGGCGGGGCCGTGCAGCATCAGGACGGCGGTGGCAATTGCAGCGCATCGGGCTCCGACCTCAACACCGAGTTCGCCAGGGGCCACGGGAAGGCCTGGGCGAAAGCGTGGGCGATGTTCGGACCGCGTGATGGCCATGACCAGTACTCAAAAGGCTACGACACGGGCCACCAGACTGGGTTCAGCAAGGGGCACCACTCGGGCTACGACACGGGCTACCAGAAGGGCCAGGAGGACGCGATGCAGCAGCAGCCCAGCATGCACGAGAAAGGCCACGCCGAGGGCTACAATAAGGGCCACGCCGAGGGCTACAAGAAGGGCCTCCAGGACGCGAAGGCGCTCCTGGGCCAGGAGCGTTCGCAGGCAGCCGCTGCAGCGGATCCACGCGATGCCGAGCCTCCCAGCCAATCGAGCGAAGGCTCCTGGGCCCGGGAGCTCGGCCCGTTTGCAGGGATGTCGGGGTCGGGTTTGGCACTGGCGGCTCCCCCGAATCGTTGAATGCATAATCATGCAGCCTCCCCCTTGGCAGGCTGCGTCTTTCCGCAACGGCCGCTCACGCGGCTTCGTTTTTCGCATAAGCGACGCCAGCGACCAGACTCAGTGGTTGCTCTCGGAGGTGGGCCGTAAAAAACGTGGTATGCTCTGCTATAGGATTGGTTTTTAGGCGTACGCCACACCGCCGACCCCGTGGGGGGACTGGCGAGTTGTGGCGTTTTGCTCCTGAGGCCCTCGTGGGCCCACGGCGGGGGCCACGCATCGTCGTCATCGTCGTCTTCGTCGTCGTCGCCATCGTCACCATCATCGTCATCAGCATCACCACCATCATCATCACAATCATCATTACAATCATCATCAGCATCATCATCGTCATTATCATGACATCGTCGTCTTAGCCGTCGTCATCATCATCGTCATCATTATCCTTGTCATCATCGTCCTCATCATCATCATCATCATCATCACCATAACCATCATCAGCCTCATCATCATCATCATCCTCGTCGCCGTCATCGTCGTCGTCATCACCACCATCAGCATCTCAGAGGGCCCCCTCGCGGGGCCTGTTTGCGCTGGGCGTGCCCGACGACGCTGGCCGCGGCGCGGAGGCACGCGAGGAGCTGGAGTCAGCAAAGCAGGAGCTGGCGCGCACCATGGGGCCTCGGCGTCTGATGTGGGTCCGCCGACGTGCGGCGGCGATGTGGCTGGTTCGCCCGGCAGGGTAGTTCTCCCTCCCCGAGGGCTGGGGCGTTCGAAACCAGCCAGGCAATTCCGATGCCGAGTCCACCGTGCTGCCCCCTCGGGGCGCGCCCGTGGCCCCGACGGCCTCGGCTGCGCCGGGGCCCTCTGCGGGGCCCTCGCCCACTACGATACCACCAAAACCAAGGCCTTACCAGACCCGCCCAGAAGGTGTTGCCTCCTCGGGGTGCGCCCGTGGCAGCGAAGGGTTAAGAACAATGCCCTCACCGTGCTGCCTCCTCGGGGTGCGCCCGTGGCCCCGACGGCTTCGGCTGCGCCGAGGTGCCTCATGCCTCCTCCCCAAAACGTTTGCTCCTTGAGGGCAGGCGCCCCCGCGGTGGCTACGTCGCTCGGGCGGGCTGCCGCCGCCCGCCCGCGGGGGCGAGGGCGACCCCCCTGCTGGCGCTACGCGCGGAGGAGCGACCCTCTCTTTGCCGCTGCGCACGGGGGGGCGACCCCCCCCGCTGGTCTACGGGGCGAGGGCGCACCCCCCTTCCCCCCCTTCTCCCCCCCCCCCCCCCCCCCCCCCCCCCTCCCCCCGCAGGCAGTGCATGCGGAGGGGGGGGGGGGGGGAGGGCGACCTCCTTGCTGGCACTGCGCGCGGAGGGGCGCCCCCCCCCTGCCACTACACAAGGAGGGGCGACCCCCTCTCCGCCACTGCACAAGGAAGGGCGCCCCCCCCCCCCGCTGGTCTACGGGGGCGAGGGCGTCGCCCGCGCTGGCACCACGCGCGGCGGGGTGACCCCCTTGCTGGCGCTACGCGCGGAGGGGGCGGCCCCCTCCCCGCCACTACACAAGGAGGGGCGCCCCCCCCCCCCCCCCCCCCCCCCCCCTCCCACCCCCCGCCACTACACAAGGAGGGGCGACCCCCCCGCCGCGACTAGAACGCAGCTAGAACGCCACTAGGGCGCGACTAGAACGCGATTAGAACGCGACTAGAACCATTAGAAAAGTGCGAGACTTGTCGCAAACCACGACTAGAACGCGATTAGAACGCGACTAGAACGCAACTAAAAAAACTGCGCCCCCACTACAAGAGGGAGAGGGGCACCCCGTCTTGCACTACAACAGGGGGGAGGGGGGGGCCCGTCTTGCACTGCGCGGCGCCCCGCCGTGGACTACGCGGCGCCCCGCGACGCTTGTCCTGAACCACGCTGCGCCCCGCAACGCACCGCCCTGGACTACGCGGCGCCCCGCGACGCCCTGGCCTGGACAACGCGGCGCCCCGCGACGCTCCGTCTAAGACTACGCGGCGCCCCGCGACGCCCCGCCTTGGACTGCGCGGTGCCCCGCGGCGCCCCGCCCTGGACTACGGGGCGCCTTGCGGCGCGCCGCTCTGGACTACGCGGCGCCCCGCGGCGCCCCGCCCTGGACTACGCGGCGCCGCGCGACGCCCCGTCCTGGTGGACTACGCGGCGCCCCGCGACGTCTCGCCATGGGCTACGCGGCGCCCCGCGACGCCCTGGCCTTGGACTGCGCGGCGCCCCGCGACGCCCCGCCCTGGACTACGCGGCGTTTGGGCTGCGCGACTCCCCGCCTCCAGAGGGCTTCGGGCCGCGGCGCGCCCGCCCTAGCCAGGGCGCGCCCGCGGCCCCTCAGCCCCCCCCCCACCCACCCACCGAGAAAATGTTTTCACCGGCCGGATGGGACCCTTCGCCGGCCAGATGGGACCCTTCACCGGCTGGTCGGCTGCCCGGCTTCACCGTCTGACTTCGCCTCGTCGGTGCGCGCGTGCTTGTTGGACGCAGAACTCTATGCACACCAGCAAGGAGTCCTATGGATTCCTGGCGAACTATCCAGAAACCTATGGGTTCCCAGCGAATCCTACCGAAACCTATGGATTCCTAGCGAATCCGACCGAAACCTATGGATTCCCATCGAATCCTACCGAAACCTATGCGTTCCTTGCAAATCCTACCGAAACCTATGGATTCCTACAGAAATTTGCAGAAACCAATGGACTCCTAACGAATCCTACCGAAACCTATGCATCCCTTGCAAATCCTACCGAAAACTATGGATTCCTAGCGAATCCTGCGGAAACCAATGGACTCCTAGCGAATCCTATCGAAACCTATGGATTCCTGGCGAATCCTACCGAAAACTATGGATTCCAGCGAATCCTACCGAAACCAATGGATTCCTAGCGGATCCGACCGAAACCTATGGACCCCTTGCGAATCCGACCGAAACCAGTGCATTCCTTGCGAATCCTACCGAAACCTATGCATTCCTAGCGGATCCTACCGAAACCGATGCATTCCTAGCGAACTATCCAGAAACCTATGCATTCCCAGCGAATCCTACCGAAACCTATGGGGGACGAGGAGGAGGAGGAGGAGGAGGAGGAGGAGGAGGACGAGGAGGAGGAGGAGGACGAGGAGGAGGAGGAGGAGGAGGAGGAGGAGGAAAAGGACATTGGAAAACGCGGGCGCCCCAGGGAGGCTCGAGATGAGCCCCGATGCTTCGGAGAACGTGGGAACCCCAGGGGAGCTCGAGATGAGCCCCGATGCCTCGGAGAACGTGGGAGCCCCAGGGAGGCTCGAGATGGGCCCCGATCCCTGGGAAAATTTAGGAGCCCCCCGGGGTCTCGACAAAAGCCCCGATCCCCAGGAGAACGTAGGAGCCCCAGGGAAGACTCGGTAGGACTCGATCCGCCCCCCCGGACGCTCGATATGAGCCCCGATATTTGGGAAAACGTGGGCGCCCCAGGGAGGCTCGAGATGAGCCCTGATGCCTGAAAAAAACGTGGGAGCCCCAGGGAGGCTCGAGGTGAGCCCCAATCCCTGGGAAAACCTGGGAGCCCCAGGGAGGTTCGAGATGAGAACCGATCCATGGGAAGACGTTGGAGCCCCATGGGAATTCGAGATGCGCCCCAACCTCTGGGAAAACGTGGGGGCCCCAATGGGGGCTCGGTTTCATCATCATCATCATCATCATCATCATCATCATCATCATCATCATCATCATCATCATCATCATCATCATCATCACCACCACCACCACCATCAGCATCATCATCAGCATTATCATCAGCATCAGCATCACCATCATCACCGCCACCATCGCCACCATCATCAGCATCCTCACCACCACCATCACCATCAACATCACCATCATCATCATGATCATCATCATCCTCATCCTCATCATGATCGTCATCGTCATCATTATCACCACCACCATCACCATCACAATCATCATCCTGCTCCTCCTCCTCATCATCATCATCGTCGTCATGATCGTCATCATCATCACCAGCATCGGCATTATCAGCATCAACAACACAATCAACATCATCATCGTCATCACCGTCATCATCACAATCATCATCGTCGCCATCATCACCGTGATCCGCATCATCATCATCATCACCGTCATCACCATCATCATCATCATCATCATCATCGGCATCATCATCGTCATCATTATTAGCATCATCATCATGATCATCCTCATGCTCATCGTCATCGTCATCATCGTAATCGCCATCGTCGCCATACGCATCATGATCATCGTCGGCGTCGTCATCATTACTATCGTAAGCATCGTCATCACCACCAGAACGATCATCATCGTCGTCGTCGTCATCGGCATCATCATGGTCATCGTGACCAGCATCGTCATTATCACCATCGTCGTCATGGTCATCGTCATCATACTGTATCATCGTCATCGTCATCACCATGCCGATCATACGTCGCCCGCCTTGAAGCTTCCCCTGCTCCTGATCATCTTGTTATGCTAATGATCCCCTTCCTCCTTTCCCTTCTCCTCTTCATCGCTATCGTCGTCGTCACCGCCGCCACCGCAATCACCATCGTTTTCATGTCCTCCGCCAACACAACGTGGAGGAATGCGTCACATGTTACGGGCGCCCCCAGCCTCGCTACACCGAAGTCCCCAGTGGCCGCGCCCCGATGCGCCCCCCCGCCCAGTAGAGCGCTTCGTGGCCCCATAAGGAGCCCCACCGATGGCCCCAGTGGCCGCGCCCACATGCGCCCCCCACTCGCTCACCCAGTGTCAACGGTGCATGGCCCCATGGGGGACTCCACCGAAAACCGCAGCGACGCCCCCCCCCCCGCCACACACACACACAACACACACACACACACACCACACACACACACACGCACGCATACACACCCCACCCCACCCCACCGCTCCGCATATGGGAGCCTCCCCGAAGACCCGAGTGCCCGCGCCCAGAGCCCCCCCCCCCTTCCCCCCCTCCCCCCCCCCTCTCCTCCCCCCCCCCCCTCCCCCCCCCGCACACACACGCACACACACAAACACAAACACGCACGCACGCACACACAGACACACACACACACACACGCCAAGCGGCGTGTGCTGTGATGTGCTTTGATGTGCTGTGATGTGCTGTGCTGTGATGTGCTGTGATGTGATGTGCTGTGATGTGCTGTGTGTGCTGTGTTGCGCTGTGTTGTGCTGCGTTGTGCTATGATGTGCTGCCACACACACACGCACACACGCGGCCTCGTTGCGCTGTGCTGCGCTGTGATGTGTAGCGGTGCGGCATCTGGAGCCATCGGCTCCGTGCCTGGAGCACTTGCCCCGGCCCCCGAGGTGTCGCTCCTGTCGTCCTTCGTCGCGGTCGTGTCGTCCGCCGTTCTCCTGAACCCTGCCGGCATGGAGCCCGGTGTCCGTGGCGTGGCAACCCTCCCGGTCAAGCAGCGCGCGCGCTGCTGCGGCTCTGCCAGGTGTTTGCTGCGCGCGCCCGTGTGGACCCCCCCCTCGCGGCAGCGTGGCTTCGTGACTCCCTAAGCCTCCTCCAGAGGCTGCTGT
>CAUYUJ010005869.1:357500-415000 GCA_963575745.1 Prorocentrum cordatum
CAAGTCATGCGCATGAGGTTATGCCATTTCGGCCTCGAGTACGACCGCGCGAACAGGTTGCCCAGCGGGTCATATCTGCAAGTGGCAACTACGTGCAAACGCATCTCCACCAACTTATGGAGATGCACACGCAACAGGAAAAGGGCAACGAAACCAAACACGTGCTGTACATTTGAGTGTGCATACTCGCGTGGATAAAGGAGTCCGAACTTACGCTCAGTTTCCTAATAATGGCCCTGAATGGGGCCATGTTGTGAGACGGGCGAGTATGAGCCTGGGCGACAACGAGATCATCCAAGACATCAAGATCCAGGACCAGCCGGCTGGGTACAACTACAACGCACCATTACCAGATGGAGTCACTAGCAGCCAAAACCAACCCTTCTGGGAGACGGCAGCTCACGACCACGCTCAAGGCGAGTGGCGATCATCGATGACGATCGTCTTCTTCCCCCTTCGATTGAGCGCGGCAGCGTGCTACCCTCTATTCCAGAATTTCCGACACTTAGCTTACCAGAAACAGAACAACAGACAACACTACCAACAGATGCCAGAATTAAACAAAAAAAGAAAAACAAAAAGGCGGACAAAGAAGCCGGCATCAAATCACGCAAGATACCCAATTTAGTCGAAGAAGGCAGCGACGCCTGTGCAGACGACCTTGGAGGACTCGGGTGTAGCTCGTACTACACCGATGTATCTCTGGACTCCGACACGGATGGCAACGGTGAAGAGGAGACCTGCATCGCCCTACCTGCGGGGCAACCTGCCGAATCCTACGCAGATGTATTCTCCATAATCCCCACTCTGTGTTATGGACGACACAACAAGGTAGACATGTTAGAACAACGCGGGGGAATTGGAGGCATCTCCCAGTTAGCATGCAGCCGAGGTATGTCTTCAGGGGGAAACCTCGACAAACGTACTTCCGTTGATCTTGGAAATAAGGAGATCCAAGATGCAGCGATGCACTATTTAGACGCTTGCTTCGTCAAGGTTGTCATGCTACAACCCAGCTGCCGAACGACTGGCTTACCTTCCTACTTCAATGCTAGGGTTAATTGCGACACCTGGCACGAACATCGTAGGGGGGATTTACCGCACATCAAGTTCTGTGGGAAGGTAGCTGTACGTCACAATTATATTTGACGATTCTATTTACGAGAACAACCAGTTGGGACTTGGGTGGGCCAGATGCCGCCATGGACGACGTTGGCCAACAGCAAGGGCAAGTGCAAAGTACATATGGGTCAATGTATTACAGGCCTACGCGACTCTCATGGGGTACTAATGCGAAAACCGACTGAGACCATGGCCAACCATCGCTTACTACTTACGCCCTTTGAGCGAAAGCGATGTGATGGCCATCATCCACATGCGTCGGTGTGCACTAAGGAACTGTCCATGGCTGTACAGTAAATGTCAAAGATGCAGTCGCTCTTTGTTGAAGCTGTTCAGATCGCACACGACCTTTTCCAAACAACGCGTGGCCCTTTCCATGGTTACCCATATTCGTCTACCGTGTTGGCGACCAACGCAAGGGGATGCGACGTGGGCGATCCGAGTTTTCCCCGACAACTTGACGGCTCGATGACGAGACCACCGTCGGGGGGGCTTGGCTGTCCTGCCTGCGCGGATAACGTGAGCGCGCGCTCTCCATCGCATGATCGGAATCCGAGACATTGCAGATGGTACGACAAGGATGACTATCATTGGGAGTGTCCGAGTTGTAAGATGAACTACGGGAATAACAAACCTGGACATGCTCTCGCACCTGGCAAATGCAAGTTTGCAAATCCTTGGAAGCTTCCCGGCAATCATGGACAGGTCCCGCCGGTTCCCGTCGGACCGGCAGCAAGGCCTGCACCGCCAGATCCTGCTGAAGTTGCAGCACCTCCACCTGAGGCACCAGCGGCACCAGCACTTGCGCGACTGAGCGCGCTTAGACCTGGTCTGAGAGCTGGATCTACCGCAGGCGCAAGCAGTCACGACATCACTGTTGGAAGACATGCTGCTGGGCCTGCTGCAGGACAACCTGCCTCAAGTGGAGCCGGTAGTTCGGACGGCCACCTCCGACTACCACAGGTTAGAGTCAGACGTGGTCGACAGCACGGTGGAGAAGCGCCTCCACCACCACCAGCAGGGAACCCCGCCGCACGACCACGACTGCCAGACTGGTCACGGTTCGATGTACAAATCAGACTACAAAATTTACGAATCCTTGACCCCAGCGCGGTAACACGCGAGTTGCGAAGGCTATATTTACGCTGGTTCCATGCGAAAGAGCCTAAGATGATGCTCGTCTTAAGCAAAATAGGTCTGGCCAGTGTTAGACTCAACCTCATCAAGGGCGTCTGCGACACATGCCGAGAATGCAGAGCTTGGAACAACCCTGGACACAGTTGCGCCCTCTACTGGATTACCTGGCAAATTTAATGGTGAAGTGGAATGTGACTTGGTGTTCTACAAGCAAGAACACAATCGATTTCACATTATCGATCGTTGTATACGATATGCTACTGGGATGGAAATACAAGATAAAACGATGACTACTTTCCTGGATGCATATCATCAGTGTTGGATGCAGCTTTGACCAGCTAAATTACCCTTCTCGGATGGAGAAGGTGCCCTTAATAATGATACTGCGGAAGCAATCCTCGAGGCAAAAGGCATTGAATTTAGCATGCGTGGTCGTGGAAAGCACGCTACGACGATCGAGGCCAGAAATGGCATCCTACGTCATCTACTCCACGCAATGGAGGCTGAACTCATAGGTTAGACATACTTCTTGTGTTCACTCGACTGCTGCATGAAGCCTTGTTTGCTGCCAACGCATTCGCCTTCTACAACGAGGTGTCTCCATACATTGCACTATTTGGACGGCGACCAGCAATGCTCCCTGACGCCCCTGTTCTGGACCGCGAGCAGTCGACAGACACATCAGATCATTCTCGTGAACAGACAATACACAGGGTACGCATTGCGGCGATCACGCAGGCCACGGCAGCAGCTAAGACCAATTGTGCTCTACGCACTAAGACGACAATTACAGGTCAACATTATTATGACGAAGGGGCTTTGGTTGACTACCATCGCCTTGCGACTACTAAAGCTGACTGGGGAGGTTGGAATGGCCCGTTCCCAGCTGCGAAGAATGATCCTGGAAATGGGTCAAGTCATCATCCGAGTAGGCAACCGACATGCTCAAGTACAATGCGGCGATGCAAGACGCTCGCTCTACACTGAAGCACTCATAGCCCGAGGGATTGGCCCCGACAACACTGCACTACGCACAGTGTTGACATTCGTAGCTAGCCTTTCAGCGGGGAGATCTGCGTTGACATTTGGCTATGTGCCGACCAAGAAAGGCACGCTTCAGATGACAGTGGCAAGTCGCTTATCTCCAAAGGTACACTTGGCTCTACAATATCTCATCATAAACTTCTTCCGCATCGAGAATGTTGTTTCGGTCAGATTAGCCAAGAGTATTCATAAGCTACCCTCGGTTACTTATGTTGACAGTTGCACATTGGTTCATTACGATAACGACGTGAATCCAGGATCCCACTACTATGAAGCAGAAGGTACTGTTCTGAACATACACGATATAACTGGATCAGCACACTCACGAATCATCCAATGCCTGAAGTCTACCTAACCTCAGGCAGGCTTCGATCAGGATATGTCAAAGTTCGAGGACTTGGCTGATGCGCCGACACCTGAGGGAGCCGCTAGAGAGGCTTCAGAAGCCGAACCAGAACATGATGACGGACGGCTGTCTACGATCTACGAAGAATTAGAAGCTGACCTTGAGTCACATGTTATTGAGGTATGGCACGCAGAGTTGCGAGAGGAAAAGGAACTGTTGGAGGCAACTCCACTTGAAGAACTCTTTATCGTACCCACGCAGATGGTTCCTGACCAGAGTGCGTTGATCACTGTAGCTGATGAACAGCGGGGACACCGGCCGAAGTGGGGACGCACTCATGATCCTGATACTGAGGGATCGTACTTCGCTCCCTTGTGCACCTTGGTCGAAGACGACAGCTATGGACTCGACTCTGACGAAAACGGCCCATGCGTTGAACTCTGCTTTGCAACAGAGATGTCAAAGGTAGTCTTGTCCGAGCAGCAACAAGTGTTGTTGGGCGCCGACCGGGTGACCACCATGCGAGTGCATGTTGTTGCCGCTGCAAAGCGAGCCCCCCTCGTCAAGGAAGACGACCTCCTCGCTAAGGCTGACATCCAGGCGAAACCCGAGAAAATATCGAAGGTCCTTTTCACCGAATTCAAGACATGGTTCGACAATAAATGCTTCAAAATGCAGGAGATCGCCAAAGCGTCGAACATCAAGATTTCGAGATATGTATACACATGGACATTCGTTAAAAACGACATGGGTGAGATGGAGCGCACCATCCGACTTCGTCTGGTACTTCGAGGCTTCATGGACCTAGAAGCTTTCGATGTAGAGACATTTTCGGGAACAGCCAGAAGGTCAAGCCAGAGGTTACTTGCCAGCGCGGCAGCGTGCAATAAACAGTGGATCATTGTTCCCCCGGACATCAACATGCCGCCTGGGTCGGCAACTGCGCTCCGTACTCTTCCAGAGCTTGAGAACCGCGACGAGTCAAAGCACTGTCTGCAGCGCTTGAAACCGGGCGCAGGCACTTCGGACGCCCCACGGGCTTTCTCATTTAAGCTCAGGAGAACCGCCAGAGGATTTGGCCTTCGATCTACGTCTTACGACGAGGAGTTCGAGACGAGCGCTAACTTACTCACGGCCAACCATGTTGATGACATTAACATGGCTGGTACTGAGGACACCATTGACAAGTATGTCAAATGCGTTGAGGATGCCTTTGGTAAGTGTAAGTTCAATAAGCACACATATACGAACTGTGCTGCGAGGTACACCAAGGATGAGGATGGCAATGTCACTTTGGATCAAGATGAATACATTCAACAGCTCCGTCCTAAACAACATCTTGAATTGACCGGCGTGGACGCTGACGCTCGAGCGACCAAGATGGTGGCAGATATGTTCGTCAGCCTCAGAGGTGCGCTGGCATACGCATTGATCACCCAGATCTGGCTGATGGTCTATTTTGTATCTCTCCAACGTTGAAGAAGCGACCAATATTCAAGTGCGACGATTAACCAGGCGATGCAAACCACGGGCGAGGTCGACCCACATAGCGACTCAGGCTATCGACGCCTGAGTGGAGACGCCGATGACGACGTCAAAGGCTATGGCATTCGCAGGGCAAACCTGCTACGACGTGGAAACACGTCATCTGGCAAGCCTGTCGTTCACTTGATTGATGCGCACTGCAAGTCTCACCGCTTGCAAGCCCGCTCAAGCTACTCAGCAGAGACACTTGCAGCAGCCCATAATTTGGAGGACTGTTATCCCACGATTGTGACTCTGCGCGAGCTCCATGCAGGGCCACTCGCACCCGCTCAGTTGAAAGACATACTTGAGTTGGGTGGCCTGTGCATCAAGGTCACTTTGACCATCGATGCTGAGCCTGTCTTTAAGTCCTTGCCAAGCAAAGACTTGGAGAAGCCGACGGAGTGTACCCTTTTAGGACACATAAGTTGGATGTGGCAGATGATGGAGGCGCGGAGTCGTGCATTGCATTCAGTGGTGCGATACCCGCGATATGACTGCGGATGGAAACACAAGAGGGAGCATTGACAGAGAAATGCTCCTACAAACCATGGGAGGTATACAGACTTTCAAACATGACCTGAAGAGACATCGGGCCGGCCAGACATCAAGTTCTGACGCCGCCTGATGCGTGTGCCCTACATTCGCGAGGCAACCCGCTGACGGGTCCAACTCCGTTGAGTCCGTCTCCTTTCCTGTCTTCGTATAGGTTAAGGTTAGCTGCTGAATTTTTCTCGCTTTATGGGTGGCGGACGCACGCTTCGTCTCCCTCCCCCCCCCGACTCTAAAGTGAACTGGGGGGCGTAAGGAGCGGAAGCGAGCGCGCGCCCGCGGCCGTCTTGGTTCAAGCGGCCGGCCGCCTAGATTTGACTGTGCCTCACCGCGAGGCACACCATCCCTATCGATACTAAGAGGCACCACCTTTTACTTGACACGGCTTCCCCTCTTGCGTTGGGACTATCGCTACTACGATACAACCGAGCTGGAGCTTGGCTTCGCCTGAGGCGAAGCTGTTGGCGGGGCCTCCCAGCCCCCTTCAAACTCCACCCCCAAACGGAAACCTGGTCAAAATCTTACGTGGGGGTTCTGGACCGCGCAACCGCTGTTACGGACGGGGTTGGGCGCAGGTGGTGTTGGGTTTTTAGTTTGGGGTTAGGACGAAGAGTTATGGGCCTGTAGTGCGGATAAAGAAATATACGCATGCGATTAACAACTTTGTGTGTCTATGTGTGTGGACGCGTACATATACACATACGTGTATATACGTGTGTATATATATACATACATACATATGTTCGCCGTTGTTGTTTAATGGTTTGATGGTTCTCCCAGCGCTCTGACATTTCGCGCCGGGCCTCGTCCTCGGAAATCGATTCCGCGCACTACTGCGATCGTCATTCGTTGCACGTTTCGGTCATTTGAAGTGATTTGCGAGTGGTGTTCGGGGTAACAAGCAGCAATTTGCAGAATTAGCGGCGCTTGTTTGTGGACCCCCAATCAGTGTGTGCGGGTCGTGCGAAAGAACCCCAAAACATATGCCAGCGCGCACGCGCACCCCGCCGCCCCCAGGTGTTTCTTCATGGGCGTTTCGAGCACAAACTTGCCTCTAGATGTTTCGCCATTCTCGGCGTTTGGAGATTGTTTCTGGGCCCTGGGTCAGTCAACAAACCCAGGCAGGATGGAACGCCAGGCCTGAGGAAGGAGTCGAAGAGTCCGGAGGCCCTCGTTGCGACAGAGATCGAGCCGTCGGAAGTATGAACCCCCCACCAGGTATCGGAACCATTGTGCGATCCCTTGCCACCACTTTTCTCCCTCGTCCTTCCCCTTGTTCGATCCCTCTCCGTTTCTTCCCTCCCTCTTTCTTCCTTGTTTCTCCGCTCTGAGCCTGCGGCGCGATCCACTTGGATGGAGTTGGCCAGAACCGCCATCAGCTGTTGTCCTGTGCACATGCGGTGGCCCTGCGACTGAATGCCCCGTCGACCTGGCAGGGCCAAGTTGTGCTTCTGTTACAGGCCCTGGCTTGTACCGCGAGGAGGTCTTCGGAGGTCCCCAGACGCGTCGGTATGCCTTCAGCAGAGGCCTTCTTGGAAGTTCGGAAAAGGGCGAAAGACTCACTTCTGAAGCTGTCCGAATTGAGCCATGTCATGACGAATGGCGACGACGATGATCATGACGATTACGATGATTGTTGGTATGATGATGGTGATTGTGGTGCTGATGATACCGACGACGACGATTAAGATGGTGATGATGATGGTGGTGTTGAAATTGTGGTTGATGATGGTGGTTATTGTGGTGTTGGTGATTGTGATGGTCACGGTCATGGTGATGCTGACGACGGTGATGGCGATGCAACGACAATAATGACGATGATGACGACGATGGTGGTGATGATGGAGGAGGAGGAGGAGGAGGAGGACCAGGACCAGGAGGAGGATGAGCCCTGCCCCCGAAGGCGTCGCCTCAGCGGGCCGGACAAGCCGCTGCTTCAAGCGCTGACCAGCCGAAGGGCTTCGCCGGGACCTGGGCGCCAGTGGTCGAGGACCAATAATGCATATGAGTCTGAGCTTTCGGAGGTCCGCGCGGACTTCCTTGGGCTGGCGCTGGCCCCCCCTCTGCGGCGCCTCTGGCGCCGCCTTTTGGCGCGCTCCGCGGGCAAGGATAGGTTCGTAGGGCAGGCCCAGGACGAGGATCAATCGCTCGGGAGCTTTTCAGAGCTATCTGAAGCGGACACGGCGCGCCCGATGGCTTTCGGAAAGTCCGGATTCATTCCTATTGAGCTTGAACATCATCCTCCCCTCGTCTCAGGGGCCCAACGCTACCCCAAGAGATCTGCGCGGGCCGAAGGTTTATGTCCACGAAGTTTTTGTTGGTTCTTCCTCTCCAGGTGGGGGCGGGCGCTCTGCCACCTGGGCACACCGCGTACTCGTGGGACCACGCAAAGGCGCCCCCCCGCCGCCTGCCGTTCGCGGCCGCCGCTTGGCGTCCGGAAAAGCCGATGCCGCTGCTCTTACTGGAGGGCCCCCGCCGCCACGGCTGGATTCTCCTAGGAATTCTGGTCCGAGTGCACCCTGGGAGAGGTCTGGGGAGTACCGCTATGAAGATGTTTTGGTCCTCTCCACCAGCTCAGGCGGTTGTTGGGCCCGTCGATAGGGCTCTCGTCGCCACGGTCGGGCGCAGCCCGGAAAGCTGGCGGGGATGGGGGTCCCGTGGCCGATTTGGACCACGCGAAGGCGCCTCTTCTCCGCGCCTGCCATTGGCAGATTCGCGTTGGGCGTCGTCTTCCCTCCGGCCCCTGGGGGGCCAAATACGTCCATCTCCATGCCGAGGTCCCTGGAGAGCGACACCCCAGGCGGTGGTGCATTTGCTGGGCGGAGCTCGGAAAGCTGGCCGAGATAGGGTTCCGGTGGCCGACTCTCACAGAGGGCGACGCCGCGGCCGTCGTCAGCAAGGTCTCGGCGCGCTCAGTCGGAGCGCGCCCAGTGAGGAAGGAGGGAGGAGCGAAGCAGGAGGAGCGAGGGAGGAGGAGCGAGGGAGGAGGGAGGGAGGAGCAAGGGAGGAGCGCGGGAGGAGGAGGGCGGAGGGGTGAGGTGGAGGAGGAAGGCGGGCCGAGATTTTTAAACGGATCTTGGCCCTGGCGGCCTCAGGAGGTCTCGGGCAACTGGGGGCCTGCGAAGACCTTTCCGAGCACCTCTGGCGGATGAGGAGAGGCGGACGAGGAGGAGGACGAAGCTCAGGATGGGGATGCTGCTGCTGCTGACGACGATGATGATGATGCTGATGTTGATGATTATGATGATTATGACGATTATGATTATGATGACGATGACGCTTATGCAAACACTGTTGGTGATTATGATGATGACGATGGCGATAATGAGTTTGATGCTGATGACGATTATGTTCACGATCATGATGGCGATGCTAATGGTGATTGTGATTGTGATGGTGGATATACTGCTGTTGCTACTCATGATGGTGCTGACGATGTCTATGATGACGACGATGACGGTGATGATTGCGATGCTACCAGTAATGAGGATGAAGAGGAGGAGGAGGACGATGCTGATGATGGTGCTGCTGATGTTGACGTTGATGATGATGATGACGACGATGATGATGATGATGATGATGATGATGATGATGATGATGATGATGATGATGATGATGATTCAGATGGTCATGTTGGTGGTGCTGATGGTCCTGATGTTGACGATGGTTTTTATGAGTGGGATGATGACTATGGTACTGGCTAACCGCCACCTCCGGATAATAATTTGCCCCCCACTCCCACCTGGGAGTTGATAATCCCGGGCCAATGCAGGGTTGGTCAGGGAAGAGAGGCGGCAAGGCCGAACCTGATTATCGCAGGAAGAAATTGCGAATCGAAGTTGCTCTCTTCTTATGTTGAGTAGCAAGGATTCCTAATGATTCCGAATGGTTTCTTCAGGAATCCTGCGGATGTCCTCGGGGATCCCATGGATTTCCGATGGATTATCATGGATGTCCGATGGGATCCCATGGGTGTCCGAACGAATCGTATACATTTCCTACGGAGTCCTGAGGCAATCTTTTGTAATTCATGAGGAATCTGGTGCGTTTCCTGCGGGATCTTGTGGATGTCCGAAGGAATTCTATATATTACCATGGGAAGTCCATCGGATTTCTAAAGAAATCTGCAATAATCCTTAGGACACCCATATGGTTCATTAGGAAATCTACATGAATTCGTAGGAAATCCATTGGAGACCTGTTTGGGAATCCATCGGATTCCATAGGAAAATTTGACATCTATAGGAACCCTTAGGACTTCCATATGATTTCTTTGGACATCCACCCGATTCCTAAACAAATCCAACATATTCCTTCCTGGAGGCCCACAGGGTTCCTTAGGACATCCATATGGAAATCCAGACGAATATTTCGGAAATCCATCGGAGTCTTTAGGACATCCATCGGATTCCTTGGGCAATCTGGTGGAGGGCCGTTTCGCCCACTGGTGTTTGGGAGAGCAGAGACGAGATCAATGGTGCGAAGAAATCCGCGGTATTCTGGCGTCTGAATATCGATGCCCCGGGACAGCGTCTAAGTTTTGTGGTGAGCTTACGTTCTTGAACGCTCGGGATTTCAACCGCCTTGGGAGAGCATTGCTGAGGCCATGAATTTGGAGGCAATGCCAGCTGAACCGCCCAATGACGCTGACCAGGAGACTCCAGCACTCGCTGCGCTGGTTCTTAGACGTGCTTGAGCTGGGCCTGCACAGGTCTGCCCCCCTGTCACGGCCGCCTGCGCCGCCGCCCATTCTCGTGTATTCCGATGCGGAGGGCACTGGGGGCGTCGGAGCCGTGGCGGTGCTGAGCGAAACTGACATCCGTTTCGTCCGCGACCGGGTGCTACGCAGCATCCGCAAGCAGTTGTTGGGAAGAACCGCGAACATCATTGCGTATGAACTGTTGGCGGCTGTGGCATCGATCTGCTCTCTATGCCCCGCAGAGCTCCGCGGGCGCCGGTCGATTCACTTCGTGGACAACCAGACGGCCTTGGCATGCATCGTTCAAGGTTTCTCTACTAAGAGGGATCTTGCGGCCATTGTTGGGTGCTTCTGGTCTGACGCAGCAGCCATGGACATGCAATGCGAGGTTAGGTACGTCGCCGGCAAGGCAAATTTGGCAGACACTCCATCCAGGGATGGGGTTCGTATCCTCAATGCCTTCGGCGCCGTCGAACTGCAGGAGTGGCCCATGCCACATTTTGGCGCGGGCCTTGGTTCATGGGGAGGGTGCGCCGCTGGATAACCCCAAGGGGGGGGGGGTTGGGAACCCCCCTCCCCCCCTTTCTTCGGTCCGTCGTCGGGGAACCCCCCCCTCTCCCCCCCTTCTCCGATCCGTCGTCGGGGACCCCCCCCCTTTCCTGGTCCGTCGTCGGGAACCCACCCCCTCCCCCCCTTTCAAAAGGGAGGGGGGGTGTCCGACCCCCCCCCCCCCCTTCCCCCCTTTGGCCGCACCCCCCCCCTCCACCCCTTTCGCCACGCCGCCCCCTGACTCAGGAACCCGATCCCCGCCACCCCTACCCCTAGTCCTCACCCTAACCCAAACCCCGAATCCTAACCCCAAGCATTAACCCCAGCCCCAAAGAGTACTCACCACTCATTACTCACTACCCACTACTGACTACTCGCTATTCGCTACTCACTTCTCACTATCCCCTACGCACTACTCACGACTCACTACTCACTTTCTACTATTCACTACGCACCACCCACTACTCGCTACTCACTACTCCCTACTCACTACTCCCTGCTCCCTACTCAATACTCCCTACTCGCTCCACACTACCCACTACTCAATACTCACTACTCACTAAGCACTATTCACTACTCCCTACTCACTACTCACTAATCACTACTCATTACCCACTACTCACTACTCATTGCCCAAAAATCACTACTCCTTACCCATGACTCGCTACTCCCTACTCCCTACACAATACTGACTACACAGTACTCAGTACTCACTACTCGCTACTCCCATACTCGCTACTCAATACTCACTACTCACTCCCCGCTACTCACTACTCACTACTCACGACCCACTAATCACTACATAGTCTTTAGTCACAAGTCACTAGTCAATAGTCACTACACACTACTCACTAGTCGCTACTCACTACCCACTATTCGCTACCCACTTCTTACTACTCGCTGCTCACTACTCCCTACTCACTACTCACTACTCACTACTCGCTACTCCCTACTCGTTACTCACTAATCACTACCCACTACTCACTACTGACTACTCTCTACTCACTACTCACTACTCACCACGCCCTACTCGCTCCTCACTACTCACTAGTCGCTACTCCCTGCTCACTACTCACTGCCCGCTGCCACTGCCCACTGCTCTCTGCTCATCACTGCTCACTTCTCACTGCGCACTACGTACTACCCAATACTCACTACTCACTACTCACTACTCGGCACTTTCTATTCACTATTCACCATTCACTACTTTCTACTCACTATCCACTACTCACTAATCAATACTCCCCACCCACTACTCACTACCCACCTACTCACTACCCACCACTAACTACTTCCTATTCAGTACTCGCTGCACGCTACTCACTCCTCACTACTCACTACTCGCCACTCACTACTCACTTATCAGTCCACACTACTCACTATTCACTACTCCCCACTCTCCCTACTCCCTACTCCCCCTACTCGCCACTCACTACCCACTACTCACTACCCAATATTCACTACTCACTACGCACTAACTCACTACTCACTACTCACCACTCCCTATTCGCAACTCCGTACTCCCTACACACCTTCTCCGGCGCAGAAAGAAGAAGCGAGAGAGCCCCCCCCTCCTCGGCTCCTTTTCCGGCGCAAAGGGGGGAGGGGGGGGGAGGGGCGGAAGGGGGGGTCCGGACCTCCCCCCCCCTTCAAGGGGGGAAGGGGGGGTTCGGACCGCCCCCCCCCCCCCCCCTTACAGCAGGGGAAGGAGAGGGGGGGGGGGGGGGGCGAAAATCTCCGCCCCCCTTGGAATGGGGGAGGGGGGGTCGGGGGTTCTGCACCCCCCCTCCTTTTGTGTATTCAGAGAGATCCACTGGCGCACTGGGCACGAAGCGCCCGCGAAGCGCACAGGCTGGTCCTGTGAAGTATTGTTGTTCCCGGAAAGGGCGTCGGCCCAGGCTTTCTTTTCGTAGGTTTCCCCTCGGTTTTGACGGTTGTAGGGCCGGCGAATTTTGCGATTAAGAACGAGGTCGCGTAGGCCCGGCGAATGAAAAAAATGAGGATGTTTCGAGCGAAATTATATATATATATATATATATATATAATATATATATATATATATATATATGTTGGGATGTCTCGAGCGAAACGTTTGTGTTATAGGTTGTCTTCTCCTGCGGACCTGAAGTCAGGATCTCTCAAGTGAGATGCTTGTTTTCACGTGCCCAGGTTTTTGAGGATGTCTCGAGCGAGACGCTTGGTTTCACGCCTCCAGGTTGCCCAGACAGATGTCCAGCATGAGGATTTGTTGAGGATGTCTCGAACCAGAGGCTTGTTTTCACGTGTCCAGGTCGCCCAGGCGGATGTCTAGCATGAGTATGTGTCGAGGAAGTCTCGATCGAGACGCTTATTTGCACGTGTCCAGGTTGCCCAGCCGGATGTCTAGCATGAGGATGTGCTGAGAACGTCTTGAGCGAAACATGTGTTTTCACGTGTCCAGGTCGCCCAGGCACAGCACAGGCTTCGGCACGGTACATGAATACCGATACCCTTAGCACTGCAGCCTGGCATGTTGCCTGGCACGTTCCGCGGAGCGTCCCGTGGCGAGTCCCCCTGGCACGTCGCGCGGTGCACGTCAATTGGCACGTTCCGTAGCGCGTCCCCTTGGCACGTCCCGCGGTGCGTGCCCATGGCACGTCCCTTGGCACGTCGCCTGGCGCGTCCCTTGGGACGTTCCGCGGCGCGTCCTCCTGGCATGTCCCCCTGTTGATTAGTTTGGCGGCAGCTACCATCTGATCAGGCAGCTCGAGCTTAAGATCCAGATCAGTTCGGTCAGGACTCGGATGCAAAGAGGACTCGATCCACAACGCTATATCTATATATATATATACACACATACATGTAGAGCACAACCGCAGCATGGCACATCGCAGTTCAGCACGGTCAGCACAGCGCAGCCGTCGGCACGGTACATCAAGATCGATACATTCAACATTGCATTTTGGCACGTTCTTTGGCGCGTTCCTTGGCGAGTCCACCTGGCACGTCGCGCGGCGCGTCCCGTGGCACGTCCCGCAGCACGTCCATTGGCACGTTCCGCAGCGCGTCCCCTTGGCACGTGCCGCGGTGCGTGCCCATGGCATGTCCCCTGGCACGTCGCCAGGCGCGTCCCTTGGGACGTTCCGCGGCGCGTCGTCCTGGCATGTTCCCTCTGTTCATTGGTTCTGGGGCAGCTACCATCTGCTCAGGCAGTTCGAGCTTAAGATCCTGATCAGTTCGGTCAGAACTCGGATGCCAGGGAGGACTCGATCCAAAACGCTATATAGAGCACAATCGCGGCATGGAACATCGCAGTTCAGCACGGCGTAGCACAGCACAGCCCTCGGCACAGTACATCAAGATCGATACATTCAGCATTGCATTTGCCCGTCGCCCAATGAAGTGTCTTTGAAACGTTGCCATGCCTTACATTTCTATATTCCTTTCCGGGTTCGTGGGTCGATCATGTTTTTCATTGTCGTTCCTTGCAGCATTTTGCATCGTGCGTGGGTGCACGAAACTAAACGCCCTTGCACATACCTTGGAGGTGACCGCCGCCGTGCGCTTGGAAAAAGTGTCGTTATGTGTCGTTGTTGTCGTTGTTGTTGTTGTTGTTGTTGTTGTTGTTGTTGTTGTTGTTGGTGTTGTTGTTGTTGTTGTTGTTGTTGTTATTGTTGGTGTTGTTGTTGTTGTTGTTGTTATTGTTGGTGTTGTTGTTGTTGTTGATGATGTTGTTGTTGTGGTTGTTCGCGAGGGCACTACTGGAGGCCCGTTGCTTGACCCCCCGCCCCCCGAGCAACGCTACGGGGCCACGCACGAGCCCCGCAGGGCCCCTGGTCCGAGCAACGCCACGAGGCCTCGCCAGGCCGCTGCGGGGGTCAGCAGGGCCCGGCGGCGTTGTTCGGAAGGCCTTTTGGGGCTGCTGCGGAGTCACATACAGGCCCCAAAGGGCGCACCCCTCTTACGGATCGTGGCCCTGGCCCCACAGGGAGCTCTTCCGAGGCTTGATTTCGGCGCACCCTTTTCGAGGATCTTGGCTCATGGAGCTCCACCGAAACTTGATTTCGGCGCACCCCTCTCAAGGATTCCGTAGGATTTTTTTGAATTTTATAGGATTCCTGCAGAATCTTACCGGGTTCCATAGGTCCCCTTTAGGAATTCTACGGGATCCCTACAGGGTCCTTCAGGATTCCATAGGGACCCTACAGGAATCCTGTTGGAATCCTACCGGATCCCTGCAGGGTCCTACTGGGGTCCATAGAAAAACCACTTGGAATCTTGTAGGAATCCCATCGGATCCCTACAAGGTCCTACAGGATTCCATGATAATCCTATTGGAATCCTTGATAAAACCTTTAGGATCCCTGCAGGGTCCTACAGAATTCCATCGGGAACGAATTGGAATCCTGTAGGAATCCTATAGGATCCTTACGAGGTCCTAGAGGATTCCATAGGAATCCTATTGGCATCCTATTGGAAATCCGATAGGGCCCCTACAGGGTCCTTCAGGATTCCATAGGAATCCCATTGGAATTTCATTGCAAATCATAAGGTCCCTACGGGGTCCTACAGGATTCCACAGGAATCCTATTGTAGTACTACTGGAATCCGATGGGGTCCCTACAGTGTCCTACAGGATTCCATCGGAATCCAAGTGGAATCTAAGTGGAATCCCATAGGGTGCCTACAGGGTCCTATAGGATTCCATAGGAGTCCGATTGGAATCCCATTGCAATCTCGTAAGGTCCCTACAGGGTCTTACAGGATTCCATCGGAACTCCATTGGAATCCGATGGGATTCCTATTGGAATCCTATTGGATCCCTACAGGGTCCTACAGGATTCCAAAGGATTCCAATCGGAATCCAGTTGGGGTGCTATAGGATCCTTTCAGGGTCCTACAGGGTTCCATAGGATCCCAACAGGAATCATATTAGGGGTCCTTCTGGATCCCCATACGATCCCTTCAGTGTCCTACAGGACTCCATAGGAACACTATGGGAATCCTATGGGATCCTACAGGGTCCTACAGGATTCCATAGGAATCCGATTGTAATATTATTGGAATCCCATGGGATCCCTACAGGGTCCTACAGGATGCCGTAGGATTCCAAAAGGAATCCGATAGGATCCCTGCAGGATCGCATAGCAACCCAAAAGAATCCGAACGGGGCCCTATAGGATCCCTACAGGGTCCTACAGGAGTCCATAGGAACCCTATAGGAATCCTTTTGGATCCTTACAGGGTCCTGCAGGATTCCATAGGAGTCCGATAGGGAGGAGGAGCTGGCCTCGCTGGCGCGCGGTCGGTTTTTGGACACAGGAGTGCGCGGGGAACAGTAACGGAGCCTTCGGAGATTCGGAAACACAATTTTGGTGTACCACAGCGTATGACAGAGGTGTTGCGCGTTGCTCCCCCCCCGGGGGCAACAACTGCAACGTGTGGCCTGGGGGAGTGCGCTTGTCCCGTGGGCGAGGACACCACCGCGGGCCCCGCCGGGGTGGCCTGAGAGGTTGTCCTTGCGTGGTTGTTGTTGTTGTTGTTGCTGTTGTTGTTGCTGTTGTTGAATTTTAATTCAATCGCTTCGCTCAGTCCGCCGGCCCTGGAGCGCTATTTGGGGCCTCTTGGGGCGTCTTGGGGGCTTCTTGGGGGTTTCTTGGGAGCGTCTTGGGGCTCCTTGGCGGCGCATTGGGCTCCCCTGGGGCCCCTTAGGGGGCTCCTGGGGGCCCCTTGGGGCGGGAGGGGGGGTAGTCGTTGGCACCCCCCCCTCGGAGGCCACGATCCTCGTGAGTGGTGGCGAAAAATAGCTTCCCCCCTTGGGGATCGCCCGGGGGTCAGCCGGGGATCGGCCAGGGTACTTTTCGTCCGGGGCCCCCCAGGGGCCGCCCCGCGCGCGCGAACTAAGAATATTGTTAAGTAGTCACCGGAGATCTTAGCACGGCTCTGGCCCGTTGGGCCGGCGAATTTCTGAAGAATAATTGATCCCACCCGTCCAGTGCACGTTGTTCCTTTCCGATTGAAGTGCCCTTCCCGGGGCTCGCACCCTGTTTTTTATCAGGGAAAGTCTTGAGGGTCAAACTGTGTCGTCGGTCCCCAGTTTGCAACAACAACGGCTCCGGCCTGAGATTCCTTCACAATTTAGCCAGGACCCCCGCTCCCGCCCGAGACTTCCTTGCGTTTTATTCAGGAATCGCGCTCTCGCGTGGGACTTCCTTAGAATTTATTCTCTCGGCGCTCTGGAGTCGCGCTCTAGCTAGAGACTTGGTTGCAATTTACTGAAGAATAGCGCCCTTGCGTTGGAATAGTCGCAATGCAACAGATAGCTCACACACGGAGGTATGTCGCGTGTACGTATATGTGTGCGCATGCGTGTGTATAGCCCGCCTGCCCGCCGCAACCGTTTCACTCAAGGACGCGTCCAGACGTTTCGTTTTTTGCATGTTATGATAAACATCCCTCTCTGTATACATCCTATCTCCGAGCCTACCAGGGTCAATCGACCTTGGTAGCGGAGCTTCGGCCCCCGCCCGCCTCCCGCAGGCGGCGCTCCACGGACCTCTACGACTGCGTCGACTCCGACTACGACTTCGACTACGACGACAAGCACCACGACCACATCTAAGACACAGACCTCACGATGATGCCACAGGTGAATACGAACGGAACCCAGGCGGCGGGGTTCGGCAACGCGGCAGATCAAGTCAGCATCATGGGCACGATGAAAGTACTCAAGATGGCAAAGGTTCTACCCCTTCAAACAATGGTCGAAGAATGTGGTGTGGTGGGCCCTGGCATGTGAGCTGCCGGACCAAGCTCGAGGTGCGGCAGTGATTCTTCAGCTTGGAGGAGTTGCGCGCGAACTGGCCGGCACGTTTGACCCCGACACGGTGCGCAACGGTGGCATGAGAGATCTTGGAGACGGGCTCGGCATGAGACAGGTCACTGGGTTGGCTATCGTATTACGAGGATTGCACCGGCAGTTCGCACCGCTGGGCGCGGAGACATCCACGTCGTCGATTGCCGAGCTCATGAGTTTCAGGAGAATGCCGGGCGAAGACATTGACACCACGCTCGGCAGGCTCACGAGTTTGAGGTTTCGCGCAGGAGCAGACGGCAATCTGGATATGGGACCAGGTGGCTTTGCATGGATCCTCTTATCAGGTCTTCGGATTTCGCCAGCTGAATGGGTGAATCTGCTGATGGGCTTCCGCGGCAACCTTCCGGACACGGGCCAGCAGTTCAATGAGTTGATTGCTTTGATCAGAAGAGTTGGACATGTACACCAGCACGGCGGTATAGCCACGACGGCGTCGATGGGCGGACAAGGCGGTGGCATGATGGGAGCTCAACCGCAGATGGCCCGCGGTCAAGGCAACTTCTACCTCCCGACAACGACGGGCACGAGTTCGCATCAAGACCCCTGGGAGCACTCAGATCCACGGCAGTCGGGTGCGCTGACTCTCGGAGGCGCACCGGCCATGGCATATCCCTCTATGCAGCAGCAACAGCAGCCCTATTTCCCCGCACAGTACCAGATGCAGCAGAGCATGGCCGGAGACACGTTCCTGGCCGACTATGATGACTGGAGCAGCAGTGGTACGAGCGCCGACGAGGTTCCCCAGGCAGAGCTCGACGCTTATCTCAGCAATGTGGACCCTTCAATGCGCGCCGAGACGCTATGGCAGGACTTTCTGGTTACAAGAAGGCGCTGGAGGACGTTCACCAAGAAATGCACTAGACATGATCGACGATACCAACGTAGAAAATGAAAAGGGCGTGGCGCTCATCACTCAGGAAAAATGTTATCAAGGCACTGCAAAAAGGGTTCTCGGGGGCTAGTCAGGCGAGCGCTCGGTATCGCAATTTCGATGAAGAGCAGCGTGCTGGAACGCCACGTCCCGTTCCGCACTATGCTGGATTCCAAGGCAATCAAGGCGGCAAACGACGCGCGAACCCTCGAGGCCCTGACGGACAGACGATGCGTTGCCACAGATGCGAATCGGATCAGCATCTCATTAAGGACTGCGTCCACAGGCTACCGGACATCATCGCACTCAGGCACCTGCGTCACGAGTTCCAGCACCTCAGCAGACTTTCGTGGGAAATATGTATACTCCCCAGTCTGGCTTACTGGCCGGGGTGCAGTTACTGTCCGCGGCAAGGCCCACGAGCATGTTCATGACCAGCCGCGCGCATGACGACCGAGAGCAGATCGATAATCATCTTTGGTCAGCGGTGTCTGTTCATGAAGAAGAGAATCCCTGGAGTTCGCACACTGGCATATCGGGCGCGAATCGGACTCCGACGAGATCAAGTCCCATGGATTGGGCAGGAGGCGACGAGGCGAGTTCGGCAGGATCTGTTCCGCGCTCGTCACCGATAAGCCAGTTCAGTGGTATGAGCAGACCTGCAACGACAGCAACAGGGAGCCACTCGACTCGTCGCGGACACGAAGATGATCAGGAGCCTGACAGGCACCGACGTGGACGAGGAAAAGGCAATAAAGGAAAGAGCAATCACAATGATCAATATGAGCATCGAGGACATGATGAGCGCGATGGTGGTGACTATCAGGACAACAAGCGGATGAGTGACCAGGCTGTGCGCGACCTGACGTCCATCCTATCTCTTGGGGCTCCGACCCCTTCGGCTGCTGGCGCGCCTGGCGCGGCAGCATCAGCGCCAGCGACTTCAGGATCAGGCACGGCGGCGCAGCGAGCATCCCAAATCTTCTTCCCGACCTACGTGCAGCGCGGCACCAGGGAAGCGCGTGAGAAACGTGGCACGCGGCGTGCCGGGACGAGGCTCGGTCCGAAGAGGGAAGGTTTACTGGTGGATCCTGGGGCCCATGACAACCTCACCGTATCCATGTGGGCAGCGCGGCAGGAGCAGCTCGCCAACGAAGCGGGCGCTCCCGCGCAGCATCGTCCTATGCGAGAGGTGCTGAACGTGGAGGGCGTGGGCAACGGCAGGCAGCAGTGCTCGCAGTTTGGGAGGTTTCCGATAGCGCTGCTAGCGCAGGAGCACGAGTCGGCAGGCGCTCCCGCGGCGTGCACAGCGCCTATCGTACCAGATTCAGATCTACCTGCTCTTCTGGGCCTACCTTCGCTGAGGCAGCTGCGCGCGATACGTGACGTCGTCAACAATCGCATTCGCTTCTCGGGGCCGGGCGATGCGACGATTCAGTTGCCGCCGGGCACGAGGGCGCACAAATAGGAGGAGTCAGAGAGTGGGCACTTGATGCTTCCAGCCAGCGAGTTCGAACAGCTGTCTGGTAGCAGTGGGGGAGGTGCGACGTCGGCGACTTCGACGCTCAAGCTCCTCCGCATTTGCAGTCAATGATGGGGGGCGGGGAGAACGACCGGGCGAAGCCGCCGCCCGGAGGCGTCGTTCCCCTGTCCATCGAGGATCGCGGCAGACAGCGCACCGAGGGTCAAGCCGATGCTGGTAACGCCACGTCGGCGTTGACGGCAGTGGCGGAGCAGCCTCAAGTGGAACCTCCGTCGGCGCCCTCACTGGACCAGCAGGTTGCGCTAGACGAAGTGCTCGGCCATGCGGGCACGGGGGGGGCTTCGCCCGAGGATCACGTCAATTCAGAAGCTGAACTTAATTCATCGGTAATTTTCGAAGCTGATTGCAAAGCTGACGGCCCCGGGCACGTTGAGCGTCGGCCCCCTCCTGCGGAGCCTGACCCTCGGCATCCTCGCGGCGTGCTTTTGGAGCAAGCAGTGGCCACGGCGAACGAATAAGGACATGAGCGTCTAATCTTCAGGGCTTGGTTCATGGACCACATTGATTCTATTCGTCAACGAGCTCTACTTGAGTGTGGCCGAGGTTCGCGACGGCATGTGCAGATTTCACACTTTGACACGAGAAGCTTGATGAGTCTCAACAGATTAGAGCGCGCAGTATCGGACATGGCCAAGACCAGGCCTGATCTGGAGCACCTACTACGGTGATATGCAATCGAGAACGACGAAGGGCTTGGAATCTGGCACAGCTGATGATGGAGGCTCTGAAGATATCGTGCGGCGTTGTTCTGGAAGGCAGCGCAAGAAATCCCATGTGGGAGACGAGCGGGCTCTTGAGGCTGGAGAGTGTCACCGAGATTCAGGTACAGCCGATGCGATGGCGCAGACTCGGCGTGAAGATCAGTCAGAGACAACTTCCAGCAGGCCAAGCCACCAATATCATGAGCACGAGCAAGTTCCCCGACTGGAATACTTGCGGCCACGGACAACGTTATCAGGAAGGCTGAACACCATCGATCTCAAGAAGCCATCTTCGTGGCAAGGCGTTCCATGATTCAGGAATTGGCAGCGCAACTATGGCGTCAAGTTAGTCAGCGACGTCGACTGGGCGATGATAGCGGACACGAGGCGATGAGACCAGAGTCGCAGCACTATGAACCAAATACTTTGGACACTCCTACGGACACGGGCGCTGGACGACAGAAGACGGTAGGGTTCCAGGACGTAGATGGTCATTACCCTACTGAGGCACGGCTACGACAGAAACAGAAGGAGAAGGAGGCGAAATATCGAGCCGCAGCTGACGGCTCGGTCGCGACGAACAACAAGAAGGCTAAGAACATGGGCAACTATGAGAAGGTTTGGACGGACTGCGGCGACGACATGAGCTCCATCGATCTGGAAGTCTCAGAACTATGGATGGATCACGTCACCGTGGATCCTCAACAGTGTAATTGGCAAGTTGATGGCGTACATCACGAGATGGGCTGGAGCGCCGCATTGTGCTTCGCAGATGAGAGCGGCATGCAGTATGGTTCCGGCGACGACGGCGACATCAGCATGAAGATAACCCATAATAAACACGACGCGGTCTACCTCATGCTCAACAGTTTGGGCGGTCTTTTGCAGTACTAGCTTGCAGATGCTCAGGCTTCACCGACATCTCGGAGATCATGGGAGGCGAAGGGCGCACTACAAAGATGTTGCTACGACGTATGCACCATGAAGGACTTCGCGCCGGCAAGAACTTTGACGTGCAGTGCGGCGTGGAGTGGTTTAATGCACAGGAACGAGCTGGTATGTGGAAGTATCTAGAATTATGTCAACCGGTGGTGGTGGCGATGTCTCCCCCCTGTCAAGGCATGGCAAGCTGGGCTGCCTTCAACAAGATGATGAACCCTGAGACGCAACAGGCATTGCGACGGACATCTGAACCACTGGGACACTTATGCGGAGGAGTTGTTCGATATCAGGTTCAGCATGGACGACGCTATCTTAGCGAACAGCCAGCTGGATCTGAACTCTACGACTCACCGATATGGGTTGAGATGAGATCGCCACCAAACACCGCAGAGGCCATCATTCATCAATGTCAAGGTGGCCTACGATGTCCTCGCACTGGTTTGCCTGTGCAGAAACCGACGCACTTCGCGGCGAGTTGCAAGGTATTGGTCTTTTCCCTGCGGCGACTGCGGTGCGAAGGTAGACGAGCATGTCACAAGCACCAGCACGTAGACGGCCCAATATCAAGGAAGATGCAGGTATGGCCGTGGAAGTTTGCAGGTCATATCGCTCAAGGAGTTGCGTGCGTGGTGCGGCATTACTGGCGTCAACACCCGGAAAGAAATACTCTAACATATTATTACCGTGCGGTCTCGACTGGAGCTCGAGATCGAAATGAATATGATGATCTATTTGGACCACCTTCTACACGTTCGGCATCTTCGTCATCGGCAGCGGATCCAGCCCAACCCGCAGCAGGCGCAGCGGCATCTTCATCGGCAGCGGCGGCCGCGGGATCACCGGCGGCAGGCGCCGCGCCGGCGACCTGGGAGTCCATCTGCAGCAGCGAACAAAGATGCATGCCGAGCGTGCAACCAGCAACGGGCAGCACATGATCCTACTCACACGCGACGCGGTCTCTGCAAGTATACCAACGCGCAGGCTATTGGTGATGAGTGCCCTGGTTGTAAGGCTGGCAAACCACGGAAGCATAGCTCACACACTGGTGATGAACGTTGCCGTTGGGAGTTAACCGCGCATCGAGGACTCGGATCGTCTGTTGGATTACCACGACAGCCTCGAGTTCGAGATGCGGCTCCGGACCCGTCCAGCGCTGAGCGCGGAGATGGACGACTCAGAGAATTGGAACCCCCGGCGCCACTAGAGGCGCCACCAGCAGCAGCAGCTGAACCAGCAGCAGCAGCTGAACCAGCGGCAGCACCCGAACAAGCAGCAGCAGCAGGAGGTGATGCACTAGTACCAGCGCCACCTCCTCCTTTAGCTCATCCTGCAGGACGTCCTCATGCAGCTGATCGACGAAATCGAGCGGCGACTAGGATCGAGGCAAGCACCCAGGCTGATCCCGCTGGAGCAGATTGGTCAGACTGGTCAGCTGGGCGAGCTCTCAAGTTATTCAAGTCGTTGGATCCGATCGTCGTGCGCCGAACGGTGCGTAAGTTACAGATCAGGTTGTGGCACGCCCCGATCGAACGCATGAAGGAGCCTATGAGCAGCCGGCCCACCTCTGGAGGCAATCGATGTTGTGGCTTCGGTGATGGATACCTGTCCCGTATGTCGACAATGGCAGCACATCGGAGACAGGCCCATCTCAAGAACCAATATCGTGATTGACTTCAACATGGAGGTTGAGGTGGACTTGATGTTCTGGAGTAGCCACGCGGTCCTGAATTTGGTGGATTGCTGTATCAGATGGCCGACGGCACTTATCATAGCGAGTCGGACACCACAGGACATCCTGAACGGCATCACCCACATATGGATAATGATGTTTGGTCCCATGCGCGCGCTCACCAGTGACAAGGAAGGCGCACTGGACTCAGAGTTGGCATCGGCATGGGCGGATCGTTGGGGCATTCGACTCAACCTGCGACCTCGTGGCGCATGCTCGTATTTTTGAACGTCACAACGCCCTCCTGCGCGACGCCGTGCACAAGGTGAACGCGCAGATGGAGAGGGACGGCATCGCAGTTCCTCCCCAGGCTGCGGTCGATGAGTCGGTGTTGGCCAAGAACTGCATGTTCTCAGTGCAGGGGGCATCGCCCTACAAGGGCTTGTTTGGAAGGGCTCCAGCGACGTTGCGAGAGTTCGAGCCAGGCTCAGAGACGCAGTTGTCAGACAGCAGCGACGGCCTCGCAGGCATATCGCGCCACATCCATCGGCTTCGTGAATCAGCACTGGCAGCCATTATTCAAGGCACTGCTTCTGACAGATTATCCAGAGCCCTTACCTCACGAACACGACCAGCAAGAGAATTGCTGGAGGTCAAGATCGGCGACGAGGTCGACATCTATCGCGACCCTCCGAATAAAGATTTGAGCGGCTGGCGAGGACCAGCAACAATTACTGACCTCACGCGTCTTCGAGAAGGTACTACTGGAGTAAGATGGCAAGGCAGAAATATGCAGGTTAGGTTGCCTGAAATACGATGCGCAGTGGTCTTGTGGACGTTCTTGACGGAACCACACGCGCAGGAATTGACGCAGCTTCCGGCGGAATACATCATGAATTTCGCGGAGAGCATCGAACAGGGATCGCTTTATTTCGGCTGTGTATTTTCGAGCAAGCATGGCTGGATGATCAGCAAGGATGGACAGCGATTTCCTGGGCCACTGCGAGCAGCGTCTATGATGGCATCATGTCACCTTCAGCTGACTGGGTGCATCGGCGTTCGAGTTGGTCACGGAGTTCGGCACATCGAGGCGACACCGGGCACCGCGGCATCCATTATTATGTGGTGGCAAGCTGGGCGACGCGAAGATTGGTCATGGATCCAGGTGCCGGGAGCTCAGAGGATATCGACGGCGTATCTGTTCGGCGACCTTTGGCCCAACACGCCCTTCTTGCAGTTCCTGATCCTGATCGCGAGTGAAGATGAGGCTCGGCAGGCAAGACGACAGGCACCTGGAGTATCACATGTAGGCGGCATGGTCGAGCAGTTTGATCAAGCCGAAGGTTATCTTCTACCGCGCTGGGATGGCATCGAGAGAAACCGATCAGAAAGATCCGATGGCAGCGAGATTCCATCACCACATTTGGCAAGGAGGTTGTCTGACACGCAGGGATTCAAGAGGTCACTGACGCCCAGATCGGAGGAGAGTGGCAACCCAGACCGCATGTTTCTCAAAGGATATCGGATGAAGAAGACGAGAACAGAGATGAGATCTCGGATGGAAATTTCTGGCATGTGTGGATGAAGATGATTTCTGGTATGGACTATCCCAGCGAGCGCGACCTCTTGATGTACCAGTACCTGGACTTCGCCTACCCACAGTACCTTGTCAAGCTGATGAAAATGATGATGGGCTCTTGGAGTTAGGCATGGACGCTGCCGCGGCACTGAACTGCTGTGACGAGACCGTGCTGGAGGGCAACGTCATGATTCACCGGTACGACATCATGGGTTGCTACGCCGAGACCGCGATCGAGCGAGAGATGAACATCCTCACCAAGGACGATCTCAAGAAGTACGCGCGTGATGGTGCTGAAGCTTGTCTGCTGGAATTACAGCGATGGTGCGGCATAGGCATGTTCACTCGTATGGCGCGGAAGAGGGCTACTAACTTGGTAGACAGCAGACGGGTGCTCAAGTGGAAGTTGATAGGTGGAGCTCGCAAGAGCAAAGCGAACCTAACAGTGCGTGGCTTCACGGACAGACAGGCCGAATCGCTCACTACGTTTGCTGGCGCAGCATCGAGATGGGGACAACGCACTGCATGCTCAATGGCGACGTTCTACCAGTGGAAGTTATGGTCGACGGCCATTTCCATGGCTTTTCCCAGAAGGAAGACGTTCAAGCAGATCGCAGCTGAGACGGGCACCAAATTCAGGTCGATTCAATGTGAACTGCCAGCTGGAGCTAACATGCTATTGAGGCAGATCGAGGGCTTTCACGATTTCAGCGAGATCACCGAGGTTTTGGATATAAACAAGCCAGGCTTTGGCACTAAAGATGCGCCGTGGTCGTGGAGCATGGCCCTCACCGAGGCTCGAGTGGAGGCAAGTTGGCAGCCGGCGAGGCCAGACACCAAGCTGTGCATCAAGCACCGCAAGGCGACGGAGAAGGACGGCATGTACCCAATCACGAGCAAACCCTACACGGATAATGGAATGGTTCCGCTCGGAGTGTTGGCAACTCACGTGGATGGCTTCAAGGGCGCGTGCGAGGAGACCACGAGGGTGGAGCTGTTCCGGCGACTGGGGGCGAAGTACGGCAAGTGCGAGCTCATCGAGGCACCTTTTGAATGTGTTGGGATCTAGCACCGACAGGATCCCAAAACGATGGAGTGTACAATGGACCAGAATCACGATGTGAGCCAGCTGAAGCTTATCCCCACGACAATGTTTGACAAGCAGGCCGACTCAGACAAAGCTAACGATGAACAGGTCAGCCTTTACATGTCGTTGTTAGGAGGAATGGCATGGATGGTTCTAACGAGGGCAGATATCGTGGTATGTCAGGAAGCTGCAACGTAACATGAAGGACGTTAAGATATCGGATTTGAAGGACCTCAACAAAGTTCTGAAGTGGACCCAGAGAGCACCTTCAACGATAAGTTTCAGTAGACCAACTTCGCCATTATGTTTGACGGTGGTTGCTGATAGTGCCGATCGAGCTGAGGATGTGGACTGTTTAGCACTGAGGGTGGCTATCGCTGGGCTATGCGAAGTTCGTGGCTCAGTACCCTCAGGATGTTTTCATGTATGGGAGTATTTCTCGCGCAAGCAGGCAGAGGTTAACAGAGGCACTTTCAGTGCAGAGCCTTGCAATGATATTGAAGCTGCGGAGTATGGTATGAGATTGAATGGATTTCTGGGAGAATGGTTGAAAGGCTCCCAGACGGCAGTATCACTACATTCTGTTGTGTCTGGACGTTGTGGAGTGGATCTACATCTTGTTTTGGACGCCCACTCAGTTTTCGATGCAGCTACGGCGCAAGAGGTTTCGACACCGACTGAAAGACAGCTGATATATAGAGTCCGTGCGCTTCGTGAACATCTTGAGGCACAACGGCTCAAATCAGCACATCGCGTGGATACTCGTGATATGTTATGCGACGCTCTCACAAAAGGCTGAGTTTCACGAGCAGTTATCCTCGGAGCATTCTCAACAGGTGCATGGAATATTACAGTATGTACGAGAACATCTACATTCTTGGAGTAGTCCCGAGTGACCGTCCAGGACAGTGAGAGCGACGTCGTGAATTCCCAGTTGCTATGGTATGTTGGTGGAACTATCCTTTAGATGGTTAATTCGATATGACCAGTGACGTATATTACAGTGAAGAGTTTCACACATATTTATTTGTTGTGCGAAGTCGACCACCTGAGCTATGTCAATATCAACGTCGTGGTCGGTTTCGAGATGTGTTTCGCGGACCTGGTGATGATGGGGAGTGATGATGGGGAGTGATACCAGATGATGGGGAGTGATACCAGAGTCGCAATGCAGTGGGTAGCTCGCACACGGAGGTATGTCGCGCGTACGCATATGCGTGCGCATGCGTGTGTATAGCCCGCATGCCCGCCGCAACCGTTTCACTCAAGGACGCGTCCAGGCGTTTCGTTCTTCGCATGTTCTGATAAACATCCCTCTCTGTATACGTCCTATCTCCGAGCCTACCAGGGTCAATCGACCGGAATTTCTTGCAATTTACTCACGCGCCGCGCTCCCGACACCCAGGCGCCCAGGAGTCGCGCTCACGCTTAGGACTCCTTCAAAGATTACATAGGAATCGGGATCTCGCTGCCCTTCGTGGCCCCGTTGCAGCCCTTCGTGGCCCCCTTCGCCTTGTTTCGTGGCCCCGTTGCAGCCCTTCGTGGCCCCCATCGCTGCCCTTCGTGGCCCCGTTGCAGCCCCTCGTGGCCTCCTCGCTGCCCTTCGTGGCCCCGTTGCAGTCCTTCCGTGGCCCCCTCGTTTTGTTTCGTGGACCCGTTGCAGCCCTTCGTGGCCCCCTCGCCTTGTTTCGTCGTGGCCCCGTTGCCGCCCTTCGTGGCCCCCTCGCTGCCCTTCGTGGCCCCGTTGCAGCCCTTCGTGGCCCCCTCGCTGCCCTTCGTGGCCCCATATATGCATGCCGTTCGTGGCCCCCGCTCGTTCGCGCCCGTGGTGGCCCCATATGCATCTGTCCTACGTGGCCCAGTTGCTAACCTCAGTGGCCCCATCGTTGTCTTCCGCGGCCCCGCATTATCTGCCCTTCGTGGCCCCCTTCGCGCTCTTCGTGGCCCCATGCGCATTCCCTTCGTGTCCCCGCTGTTGCCCTTCGTGGCCTACTTCGCGTCCTTGTGGCCCTGCTGTCGTTCTCTTTCGCTCTCACTTTCGCTCGTCGTCGTCGTCGTTGCCGTCGTCGTCGTCGTCGTCGTCGTCGCCGTCGTCGTCGTCGTCGCCGTCGTCGTCGACGTCGTCGTCGTCGTCGTCGTCGTGGTCGGCCCCCTGTCCGTTCCTCTTGGGGTCGGGTCGACGGTCCGCAGCCGCCCCGCCGATCAGCGCTGCTGCTGGCCACGCCGACGGTCCGCGGCCGCCCCGCCGCTTGCCGGGGCCCGGCCTGCAGGGAAGAAAGGTATGCCCCCCAAAAGGGCTTCGATCGAAGACGAAGAGGGCGGGCATCGAGGGTTTGGGAAATAGGCGTTATTGGACACTCGGGCAGATAAGGGCAAACAGTCTTAAAATGACTGTTGTTGTTGTTGCTGTTGTTGTTGATGTTGATGTTGGTGTTGGTGTTGGTGTTGGTGTTGTTGTTGGTGGTTGACACTGCACCTAAAACCCCCCCCCCCCCCAGCAACCAGCAACCAGCAACCCAGCCGCTGGCGCGCCTGGCGTGCGTGGCGCACCTGGCGCGCCTGGCGCACCTGGCGCACCTGGCGCGCCTGGCGCACTTGGCGCACCTGGCGCACCTGGCGCACCTGGCGCGCCTGGCGCGCCTGGCGCACCTGGCGCACCTGGCGCGCCTGGCGCGCGTGGCGCACCTGGCGCGCCTGGCGCACCTGGAGCGCCTGGCGCAGTTGGCGCGCATGGCGAACCTGGCGCACTTGGCGCACCTCGCGCACCTGGTGCACCTGGCGCGCGTGGCGCATCTGGCGCGCATGGCGCATCTGGCGCACATGGCGCACCTGGCGCACCTGGCGCACTTGGCGCACCTGGCGCACCTGGCGCACGTGGCGCGCCTGGCGCACTTGGCGCGGCTGGCGCACCTGGCGCACTTGGCGCGCCCGGCGCGCCCAGCGCACTTGGCGCACCTGACGCACCTGGCGCGCATGGCGCGCATGGCGCGCCTGGCGCGCCTGGGGCGCGTGGCGCACCTGGCGCGCCTGACGCACTTGGCGCACCTGGCGCAGCTGGCGCAGCTGGCGCACCTGGCGCAGCTGGCGCACCTGGCGCGCCTGGCGCACCTGGCGCGCCTGGCGCACCTGGCGCGCCTGGCGCAGTTGGCGCGCATGGCGAACCTGGCGCACTTGGCGCACCTGGCGCACCTGGCGCGCCTGGCGCACCTGGCGCACTTGGCGCACCTGGCGCACCTGGCGCACCTGGCGCGCCTGGCGCGCCTGGCGCACCTGGCGCACCTGGCGCACCTGGCGCGGCTGTGGCGCCTGGCGCGCCTGGCGCACCTGGCACACCTGGCGCACCTGGCACACCTGGCGCACTTGGCGCACCTTGCGCGCCTGGCGCACCTGGCGCACCTGGCGCTCGTGGCGCACCTGGCGCACCTGGCGCGCATGGCGCACCTGGCGCACATGGCGCACTTGGCGCGCCTGGCGCACCTGGCTCACTTGGCGCACCTGGCGCACTGGGCGCACTGGGCGCGCCTGGCGCACCTGGCGCACCTGGCGCACCTGCCGCACATGGCGCACCTGGCGCACTTGGCGCACTCGGCGCGCCGGGCGCACCTGGCGCACCTGGCGCACCTGGCACACATGGCGCACCTGGCGCACCTGGCGCGCCTGGCGCACCTGGCGCGCCTGGCGCCGAGGGGCAGCTGCGCTGTGACACACTGGTTGCTGCCGATAAGTGCGGCGCGCACAGAGCCGCGGAAAATTACGCTACCGAGGAACCCCGCATACTTTTTTAAATCTTATGTGTTGGCTTTTCATGATCATCTATGCGGAAACCTGCCTTCTAAACCCTCGTCGCGAATGTTTCCCTATATTGTCATCCAACACACTACTGAGTGAACCTCCTCCCTCTTCCCCGCATTCTATCCTTCATCGGGGAAAAGTTCGAGGTGGTCACCGAGGGCCGTTTCCTGGGATCGCAACAACCAACGAGGTGATGCAAAACGATTTGCCACAGCTCGAGTAGTCAGGGGGGGCACTTGGGAGTTGGTGCAAATCACACCCCCTCGCCTCGTGCTGCGTTCCCCCGCACCCCTGCCTCCCTTTCTTTCCTCGGTCGGTCTACTCTTTCTAGTCTCATGCAGTTTCCACGCGTCTGTCGCCGCGTCTCTTCGACGGAGAGTCTCTGAGGTGTGCGCGCAAAAGACTTGCATGGCAAACGTGACCCGCCAGCGTGCGACATGCGAGTGTCATTGGATGGAAAATCTCTGGGCCGTGGTTGCCGCGACAACCGAAGCTGGGCGGACGCTCCGAAATCGTCCACCAGCGGTCCGTCTGAGCCGGCTCAGGGGGCAGCGGAATGCGAGGGGTGCCTGTGGAACGAACAGAGGTAGCAAGCAGAAGTGCTGGAGACCGCTGCGGAGTGAAAGCTTGCGCGGGCGTGGACTTCATGGGCGTGGGTTTCGTGGGTGTTGCTTGTATATGCGCGCAGTGCGCTGTGAAGGAGACTCTGGGTCAGCGCCCGAGCTGCCGGCCTCGTGCAGTCTGGGAACCTTCGCTGGCGGCCTGTCGTCATCTTCGCCCGTCTCCCCCGGCTGATCAGCGGAGGCGTCTCGGGGGAGACCGCCCGACGCAGGGTCCATCAGGAACGTCACCAGACACTGCCTCCTGCCGTCGTCGTTCGTTCCTGGATGCGGCAAGACATTACACCTCTTGCGAAGCGTGTCCGGCCACCAATTTCGCAGCTGGCGGCCGTAAGCTTCAAACGCGGATTTGATGAACCTGTCCATGCCATGCTTATCGATGTACTCTTGCAGCCCTGCCAAACTAATGTCGACGCTCATCTCGACCGCCCGGTTCACGAGAGCGGTGCACGGAGGAGGCAATTCGGCCACTGCACATTTTGGGGGCATGCCTGTGGGCGCCTGCAGTCGTCTTGGAGCCTGCTTGAGCAGAGGTGTCTACAGTTAACCTTGCTGAGAATACTTCTGCCGCGTGCACGCCAGAGGCACCTGTGCATACTGCCAAAGATATAGAATCCAGAAAATGTCAAGGCTGCTACGCTACCTACGTACCCTCTCTGATGTCAAGAAAATGACACGCCTGGTAGGCCCTGCGACATTGGCGCGTATAGAGACCGCGGTGAGAGACCACCCCCGTGCGCACCCCCTCCGGTGTCGAGAAAATGCCACGCCTGCTGGGCCCTGCGACATTGGCGCTTATGGGGGCCGCGGTGAGAGACCACCCCCTGCGCACCCCCTCTGGTGTCGAGAAAATGCCACGCCTGCGAGGCAGCGTTTAGGGGTCGCGGTGAGAGACCCCTTCCCTTGCGAACCCCCTCCAGTGCCGAGAAAGTGCCATGCCTGCTAAGCCTTGCGACATTGGCGCGTACGGGGACCGCGGTGAGAGACCACTCCCTGCGCAAGCCCTCCGGTGTCGAGAAAGTGCCACGCCTGCTAGGCCCTGCGACATTGGCGCGTATAGAGCCCGCGGTGCGAGACCACCCCCTGCGCACCCCGTCCGGTGTCGAGAAAGTGCCACGCCTGCTAGGCCCTGCGACATTGGCGCGTATGGAGACCGCGGTGAGAGACCACCCCCTGCGCACCCCCTGTGGTGTCGAGAAAGTGCCACGCCTGCTATGTCCTGCGACATTGGCGCGTATAGGGACCGCGGTGCGAGACCACCCCCTGCGCACCCCCTCTGGTGTCGAGACTGTGCCACGCCTGCTAGGCGCTGCGACATTGGCGCGTGTAGGGACCGCGGTGAGAGACCACCCCCTGCGCACCCCAGGCCCTGCGACATTGGCGCGTATGGGGGCCGCGGTGAGAGACCACCCCCTGCGCACCCCCTCCGGTGTCGAGAAAGTGCCACGCCTGCTAGGCCCTGCGGCATTGGCGCGTATGGAGACCGCGGTGAAAGACCCCCCGCGCACCCCCTCTGCCACACCCCCTGGCGCACCGCCCTGCGCACGGAGTCGAGAAAGTGCCACGCCTGCTATGCCCTGCGACATTGGCGCGTATAGGGACCGCCGCGTGAGAGACCACCCCCTGCGCACCCCCTCTGGTGTCGAGAATGTGCCACGCCTGGTAGGCCCTGCGACATTGGCGCGTGTAGGGACCGCGGTGAGAGACCATCCCCTGCGCACCCCAGGCCCTGCGACATTGGTGCGTATAGGGACCGCGGTGAGAGACCACCCCCTGCGCACCCCCTCTGTTGTCGAGAAAGTGCCACGCCTGCCAGGCCCTGCGACATTGGCGCGTATAGAGCCCGCGGTGAGAGACCACCCCCGTGCGCACGCCCTCCGGTGTCGAGGATGTGCCACGCCTGCTAAGCCCTGCGACATTGGCGCGTATAGGGGCCGCGGTGAGAGACCACCGCCTTGCGCAAGCCCTCCGGTGTCGAGAAAGTGCCACGCCTGCTAGGCCCTGCGACATTGGCGCGTATAGGGACCGCGGTGAGAGACCACCCCGTGCGCACCCCCTCTGGTGTCGAGAAAGTGCCACGCCTGCTAGGCCCTGCGACATTGGCGCGTATAGGGACCGCGGTGAGAGACCACCCCCTTGCGCACCCCCTGCGGTGTCGAGAAAGTGCCACGCCTGCTAAGCCCTGCGACATTGGCGCGTATAGGGACCGCGGTGAGAGACCACCCCCTGCGCCCCCCCTCTGGTGTCGAGAAAGTGCCACGCCTGCTATGCCCTGCGACATTGGCGCGTATAGGGACCGCGGTGAGAGACCACCCCCTGCGCACCCCCTCTGGTGTCGAGAGAGTGCCACGCCTGCTAGGCCCTGCGACATTGGCGCGTATAGAGACCGCGGTGAGAGACCACCCCCTGCGCACCCCCTGTGGTGTCGAGAAAGTGCCACGCCTGCCGTGCCCTGCGCCATGGCCTGCATAGAGCCTCCTGCCATCCACTGCGAATCCTACACGCACGTCTTGTATATGGCATGTTATTTGTATGTGTATGATGCGTGTGCGGCTATATCGGGACGTGTCTCATGTGGGTGCCCACTATGTCGCGCACACGCCTCAATGGACGCTGCAGTGATCACGCCAGGCGCGCACTAGCGTTGTATGGTGTGGGTGTGTGTGTATTGTGTGCGAGTGTGTGCATGCGCGCGGCTGTATGTAGACCCGTGTCTCATGCACTTGCCGTGCACGCGTTGAGCGCGGGTGAGGAGAGGAAGGAGGAGAGAGGAGATGAGGTGTGAGGTGAGGTGAGACGCGGGTGCGCCAATGCCGCAGGGCCTAGCAGGGCCGAGGTGGCAACAGAGATCTGTGGCGTGAAAAGAAAAAGCGGGGCACCGCAGGCTCTCCGTGAGTGCAGGAAGGGAGGGGGGGGGTCATCGAGGGCCGTTTCAAAAGCGGCAGACCGCTGCAAGAACAGCATCGGATTACTAGCGAAAGGCGCATGGATCAGCACCGAGGATTTGTTTCCCAGTCTGGCAGGACACGACGTGGTCACCGAGGGCCGTTTCTGGAGAGGCAGTAGGCAAGGCCGCCGACGATGCAAAGTATGCCGCGGCGCGGACAGACGCGTGGCGGTCATCGAAGAGCACGTTCAGGAACCCAAAGGAGCTGGGAAGCAGCCGGACTGGGGTCGCAACAACCAATGAGGTGATGCAGAACGATTTGCCACAGCTCGAGTAGTCAGGGGGGCCACTTGGAAGTTGACCAGACCAGTCGGATCAGTCGTTCCAGCCATAACCAGCTAAAGTAATCAGACCAGCCAGCCAGGCCAATCAAGCAGACCAGCCAGACCAGCCATATTAGTCATGCCAACAACCGCAGCCAGAATCAGCCGGACTAACCACACGAGCCAACCAGGCCAACCAAGCAAACCAACCAGACCAGACCAACCAGACCAGACCAACCAGACCACGCCAACCAGACCAACCAGACAAACAAGCGTCGTCGTACTGAGCGTACTGACCGTCGTCGTCGCCGTCGTCGTCGTCGTACTCGTCGCACTCGTCGTCGTACTCGTCGTACTCGTCGTCGCACTCGTTGTCGTACTCGTCGTAGTACCCGTCGTCTTCGTACTCGTCGTCGTCGTCGTATCTCGTCGTCGTACTGGGCGTCGTTCTCGTCGTCGTAATCGCCGTCGCACTCGTCGTAGTCGTTGTTATCGCCGCGCTCGTCGTCGTACTCGTTTTACTCGTCGTACTCGTTGTCGTACTCGTCGTCGCACTCGCCGTGGTACTCGTCGCTGTACTCGTCGTCGTACTCGTCGTCGTACTCGTCGTCGCACCTCGTCGTCGTAGTCATCGTCGTGATAGTCGTCGTATTTCTCGTCGTCATCGCCGTCGCACTCGTTGTCGTCATTCGTCGTTCGTCGTCGTCGTCGTCGTGGTCGTCGTCGTCGTCGTCCGCGCGCGCCGAGAGACGTCTGCCAAGGCTCGTGGACAAGCGGAGGTTTTCACGGGGATGAGATTGCCCACGCGGCGAACACGTCACGCAGAGCAAGAGAAAGGAGGTCACCGAGGGCCGTTTTCAGAAAAGCAACGGGCAATCAAGCGATGCACTACACGGAACGCGATCTTCGGCGAAAAGCTTCCGAAAATGGTTAAGTCGAAAATTCAGCAAGGTCATCTTCGGCGGAAAGCCTCCGACAACGCCCAGCTCACAAAGCTGCACTTGCGGCGGAGAAGGCATCAGGAAATCCCTTGGACGGAGTCTCCGGGAGCGCTCTTCGATGGAAAATCTCTGAGCAGCGGCGCTCCAACGACCTCACGCCGCCGGCAAGATCCATTTGCGTTCCAGAGCGAGGGCCTCGATCTCCCGCGTCTCCGTAGCCATGCGCTCATCAAACTTCTGGAGGGCTTTGGGCACGGACGGAGGTGGGCCCTTCTGCAAGAGCTCCCGTGGCGGCGGCCGAAGCAAGAACATGTTTTCCATGCAAGTGGCTCTGCTGAGCATCACGTACAGGTGCAGCCACCAGGTCTCCTCTGTTTCCCCCGGTATGCCAATGCTCGTGTCTTGCGCGCAGTCGATGGTCACCCCGGTGCGGATCGTCTGGCCCTGTGACGCGGTGGATGTCAGGAAGCGCCCGTGCGTGAGCGCGTACCCATACTCTTTGACCCGGTGCGTTTTGTTGTCGCTCGTCCACTTGAAGTTCGCCTCCATGAGCGGGAAGCAGAACAGACCGTTTGTCTTCTCTTTGCCGGTTCCGAAAGAGTTGGTGAGGGCGGCGACCACGTCCGGGCTTTGCTTCTCAAACTTGTGCACCTGCATCCAGATTCCGGCAGGCAGAAAGCGCGGGCGGAAGATCTCTCCTGGCGCGCACGCGTCGTACCTGACCGCTCTCGAACACGAAGCTCACAATGGTGGCTTTCTGCTCCTGGACCAAGCTCTTGCGCTTGGACACCTTGACGGTGAATCTCACCTCCATGCCCACGTGCGCCGGGAGAACTCCGTGCATGTGCCCCGTCTCGCAAGGTTTTGGCACGTCCAGCAGCCTTTTGCAAGCCTCCACTGTTTCCTGCGGTGTGCCGCAGGAGACGCCCTCGTCCTTTGACTGCAGGAAGACCAGCGGCACGCCCATGGCGCGAGAGTCGACCATGGTCCGGCGAGACATCCATCGGCACAGCGTACTCCAGTACCAGGCCATCCCGAATCCGGTCGCAAGTTTCTCCTCGTCGTGCCTCGGGCCCCTCACTCCGGTCGTGCAGTCGGTGGCGCCCCGAGCCTGGAAAGCTGCCCAGACATTGTCGGGGATCCTTCGCGCGTGGCGCATGCAGGCGAGGAGCTCGATCAGCGGGTCGCCCGGCCTGAAGCGCTCGGTGCCCTTCAGCTCGATCACGTGGGGCACTTTACCGAACGCTCGAATGGCGTGCTGCACCTCCACGCTCGGAGGCGGATCCAACTTGTAATTGCCGTGCTTATCTTTCTCTTGAACGTCCCTGATGAGCCCTATGGCTTTCGTCGGGGTGAGCTGGAGGAAGTCGCCCAAGCGAATGACGATGGGGACTCGCCCAAAATGGTGGTGGTCCTTCCTGTAGTTGGACTCGTCCACGGCGAACTCCTGGCGCCTGCCGAACATGCACCTGAAGTCCAGCATGTTGTAGAGGGATGCAGATGTCATGCTGATCTCCTCCATGATGAGCACGCGCACCCGGCGCCAGCGCTGCTCCAGCTTCTTGAGCTTGTCCTGGCTGGGCCGCATCTTGGCGTTCGTATACTCTTGCGCGCCCATGCCTCCAGCTCCGCGCATCGCCATGGCCTCCACGTCCGCCGTCGAGATGTTCTCGGCCTGAGCGTTGGAGAAGACCGCCACGACGAGGCTCGGACTGGCTTTGCTCTCTTCAGGCCAGATGTGGTTCACCGCTTTGAAAACGAGCTCCTGGACCACGTGCGTCTTGCCAGATCCGCCCTGGCCAAGTAGGAGGATGTGGTGGACCTTGCGCTGGTGGCAGGGGTGCCGTTCTTCTCGTCGCGCCAGACCTGGTCACAGGCATCAGAAAAGCGCATGGCAAAGATGATCTGGCCCCGAGTGAGCCGTTTTTTCTCTGGCAAGCCAGCCACGAGGTCCACGACGCAAGCGCTCGGAGTAGCGTGCACGCCCGCCTCGTCGAATGACGCCGGCCCGGGGTCCTTCACGTCTCCCGCGCCAGGCGCCGCCCCCTCGTCGTCAGAGTCGCTCTCGTCTGTGGTCTTCTCCTGGAATGCGAACTCCTGCAGCCTGAGCATCTGGAGCTGCTTGTCCACGTGGTCCGCGCCGCTCCACACGTCCGGCATGCTGTCGTGCAGACCTCGGCGTTGCAGGCGCCATGCTTCCCCGTGGCCTTGGTCAAACAGGCGAGCAGCGCGCGAGTTGTCGACGAGGGCGTCCTTCCAGTCCATGCGCGGGAGGGCGAGCAACTCTTTCCCGAAGATGCGGAGCCGGGTCCTATGGCCGTAGGTCAGCGTCTTCCTGGAGCCCTCGGAACTCCTCATCCCCAGAAGGGGCAGCTCCTCGACAGTGCCGATCTTCAACTGCGGCGCAGCGGGGGGGTCGTCCGCCGCGTCGCCCGCCCCCTCGCCGTCGCTAGGCCCGCCCCCGCCAGCGGTCATGCGGAGGCACGCCTGGTGAACGGCAGCGTCCGACTGGTACTGGCGCGGGCGGTGCTCCATGCGCGCCCTCGCAAGACCTTCCGGGTTCTGCGCGACCTGCAGCCCGACGAGGGCGGCGCACTGCTTCACCGCGGCGCGCCCCTTGCCCTTGTCAGGACCTCAGGGGCGCGAGGGGCGCGAAGCAAGGAAGCACGCTGACAAGCAACGCGGAATCATCCGAAACGTAGGAGGAGGTGGCGGCGCGCGCCCAGAGCACGCGATGGGCCCGACCAGCGGGCCTGGCGCTGTGGCCGAATCCCGAGAGAAGAAGTGGGGGGTACCGAGGGCCGTTTCCTGGAAAACGTCACATCCCCGAGATTCGTCCGACATCTGAAGGGCAACGACGCACGCGACGACGCTGACGACGACCTCGACGGTCTCCTGAGAACGGAAGGGCCACCGACGCAGCCGACGATCTCGAGCGGAGCATCGGTCGGGGCTATAGATCGGCGCCACTGAGCGCGCGGTAATGATCCGGATCGGCTTCCCCGACGTGGCCGCGCTCCAGCCAGGCCCCGCGTTGCGCTGCAATAACCTCTTCCGTTTCCCATTGGGATGGGTACTCGGACCTGTCCAGGAACCGCCGCCGGCCCTCTGCTGCGTCCTCCTCCATCTCCCGCTGGTAACGTATCCAATTCGCGGAGGACGCCGTGGCCGGCGCGAAGTACTCCTGGGGGCCGTCTGGCAGCGGCGAACGCATGGGTGCAAATGCTTCCAGTTCAGCCATCTCCTCAGTCAGAGTGTCGCTGTACGCCATAGCTGAGGGGCGCAGAAGCAACAGCTTGTACATGGCGGCTGTTTCCGAACCCTGCGTGTGCGACGGCATTTGGAACCCATCGAACATAGGAGCTCGCAACACGGCGGTCAACTGCTGGACTCGGGCTTTCTCGTGGGTGTAGTTCGGGTCGAAGTCGAACTCGATGGCCTTGGACTTCCTCTCTGTGCCTGGAGCACATGGCAAGCAAGGGGGGCGCATTGCCTACTCCTCTCTCTCTCTCTCTCTCCCTCGGCCAGTCTAGGACTTCCTCGGCCCTGCGCCCGATTATCTCCGACGCCAGGGTTGTCCTCGTCCTAGCCCACCTCCATTCCTCTCTGCTCCTCCACCTGGTTCGCCTTTCCCCCCTCCCCGTTCCCCTCGGCCTGAAGACGGCCCTCGGTGACCTCCCCACTCTCCTCTTTGCCTCTCCCCCTGTTCCGCCTCGTGGCCCCCCCCGCCCCCTTTCCCCCCCCCCCCCCCTCCCCCGCGAACGCCGGCTATCCGCGCAGCTTGTCTTATGAAGTGCCTGCCCTCTAAAGAGGGGGGAGCGCGAATCGACATTTTTCCAAGCCCCAGGGGCTCCCCAGAGAGCTTTTTGAGAGCTTTGCATGACATCATAACTTATCAGAAGGGAGAGGGGGGAAATCGCCGCGAAACCACATTCCCAAATTAAAAAATGAGGATGATATTTCACAATGACACAACCGAGAGCTTGAGATTGTAGTCTGGCGTATCCTTCCCGTCTGGGGAGTGGGTGGTTGTGCGATTGGACGCGTCTTGAATTCAGTGATGTGCGCTTCTTCCTGCTCTCCCCCTGTTCCTCCTCCTCGCTCTGCACACCTCCATCCTTTTGTTCCTTTCTCTTGGTCCTCCGCCTCCCCCTCCCTACTTCATTTTCCTTTGCCCCTGCCGAAGGCGGGGTTCGGGGGGGGCGAGGGGGGGGGGGGGGGGGGGGGGGGGGGGGGGGGGGGGGGAGAGCTGGAGGGAAGACGAGGAGGACGATGGGGAAGAGAAGGGGGATAACCTGATAACGAGGAAGAGCAGGAGACGGAGAGGAGGAGGGGGAGGAGGGTGAGGAACAGAGGGGGGATGCACTGATTTATCTGGTCATCGAAACTCGGAACAGCTCTTCTTGCGCGCAAGTTTCTGAATCGATGTCGTAACAATCGCGCTTTCAGGGATGCGCTCACACCCAAAAGCCTTAGCATGACACACGCCACGATTGTCACTTGTGACCTTAGCCGTTTTGGCTTAAGCATGCTTCCACACTTTGTGAGTTTTTTGTTTGCATTTTTGCGGGGCATGGCCGATCCTCGGGGCGAAGCGGCTGCCGAATTTGAGGTCGAGGCGGCTCCGAGCGAGAATGGCGATATGATATGGGATGATGATCCTGCGTGTGATGGGGCTACCGTGGCGGACCGCCCCCCCGCGGCTAGCAGCGGCGAGGCCGTGGGCGCCGAATCTTCGGACCACCTGGCAGCTGCCCCAGCCAGGAAGAGACCCAGACGAATGGAGCTGCAGATTGTGCTGGACGAGCTCGGTGCCGAAGCTGACCGCCCACTATCACTCGAAGAGAGGAGGGCTGCGCAACTGGAGAGGGCCCGTGCTGCCAGGAGAACGTCGGCACCCTCAGCACGAGCCGTTAGTGGAAGTAGCACGGCCATCGTTGATGGCCCTAGGCGGGCCCCACGTCTTGCCAAAGCTCCCCGTGCCAGCGACCTTGTACTACAGGCAATCGATCAAGGCGTGATGAAGTCAAAGGGCGATCAATGGCCCCTCCAACCTTTTGCGCGCCAATTTCAATATCGACTTCAGCATGATGGAGCAGTGGACAATGAGATGCTGAAGTTGTCTCGCCATGCTCTGGCTTCTGGTCAGGGCAGCGCTGGCTTCAGGGTCAGCGCCAAGCTCGCTCTCGCCGACAGGTTGGGCATTTGCCGACATCGCGTAGAGCCGAAGATATGCCGGCTGGCGGCAACGATAACTCACAATGATAGGAATACGCGGTACACTCTTGAGGCAGCAATTGCCAACGCGCCGAATGTGAAGCTCCTCTTGTACATCGACTACACAATGAACGACGAGACTCCTCTCAAAGTTGGGCTCGGCGACAAGGATTCGAGACGACGTGTTCCAGGTGCGGCGCTTGGCCAAGCACCTGGGCAAGCATTAACAATGAGGTTACCTACAATGCCGACTATAACAAAGAAGCAGAAAACGGTCTCAAAGACACTACAATCTCGTGGTGAATACGGTATGTTAGTTGAAACGCAGTCTGGACAACTGTTGTCATTCGTGGGCCGCTCAGCAACGTGGTTGCAGCGCCTTGAGAGGACTACGGCGGAGTGCCTTCGCCAGCCGCATCGGGAGCGGAGTGGACGAACCAGCTTCTCGGACAGGTTTGAAAGCAAGACTAGAATGTCAACCTTAGACGGAGCAGGCGCGAACGAGAAGTACGAGACGGACCTGCTCAGGGAAGCGATCGAGGAGGGCACTGGAGGTTGGATCAGGCCGGCCATGACATGCGGAGTCCACAAGATTGCGGATTGCCACAAGAAGCGTTCAGCTTCGTAGACCATCTTATATCTGGGCAAATCGCGTGGGCGAGATCATTGAATGGTGGTGCCCAGTTCGCTAGATCCGGGCATCGCGTCAAGCAAGTTGCAAAATCTATGATTATGTTTCGGCGAGGTGCCGCTACGGCATCTGCCGTTAGATATCGCAAGCACCTGTTGAGGCTCTGCCTTAGTCGCGGCACGGACTTATTGTATAAGAGATTGGCCTTGTGTATGTTACCGAACGGCGATTGGAGGAATGCTTGTCATATCGAGGCGTTCGTGCCAGACGGGGTGGTGTTCGACGAGCGCACGTTGAGGGAGTCTGTGGCCGATGCTATTCGACGCGGCCTGGTCAATTCCAGATTTATTATTTATCCCAGACATCGGTGGACACGGTGTGACAACGCATTCAGCGAATTCTGCCTTCTGGAGGGTTGCCACGGCCTGGCTTCCGCATCGTGGCCATCCTTCGCGTTCGAGGTTCGGCAGGTGCCTCGAGGTCCTCGCGCGGGGGGGGGGTCAGTGGAGCGTGTTGTCCACGGATCTCAGCCTTCCGCTTCGAGATGTCCTCACGATATCTGATGATGTATATCTTGATATACGGCGGGGTTACAGCTCGGTAGAGCTCCGATATTCCCAACTCCAATCAATTGATGTCAAACGAGAGAGACAGCGAGAAGCAATCTTATTCCAAACAATCCAGGCGTACGTGTGCGGTCCCCCTGAGCTCCGGACCGAGTTTCTTGAAACTCACCAGACTGGCCCTAGTCTGGCTTCGCGCCAGAATGGCTGCGGACAGGCGGCCTAGGCATGGCTGCACAGGGCTCTCACTGGGGCCCCCTGGGCTCACATACTCACAGAGGGTTGTCTCTACCTTTTCAAAGTATCGAACTTCGTACGAGACTGACATGCCCCGAACCATCTGTGAAATCCTCGCCTGTCTGTCCACATAGCTCAGAGGGTTTATTATGCCTAATATGACCTGGTACAGTGAACTTCCGCCTCGTCATTGAGGCGTCGCATCTTGCATCATCTGCTGTCGCAGTCCAGGGTGACGAAAGTCACTCGCAATGTCCAGGTCAGTGTCCTCGATCTCCATGTAGTCAGGGAAGAGCTGCCACGCATCGTCTGCATTCACTGCAAAGCTCGTCTCAAGCGTGTCCAAACCCTTTTGTTTCCGATGCTTCTCTGAGATGAAGTTGGAATCGTAGATCAGCTTCCAGGTACCCCGTTGCTGCCAGAGGTTGTAGCTCGCCCGGGATTTCTCCGCGTTCTTCGTCATGCAGTCGCTGAGCTGGGCGCCACTATAACACCAGCGTAGTGATTTCGCCATAGCTGCCATACCTCTCTTCAGTGCCAGGGCCTCTAGCGCGCTCCTCTTGTCCTTCATGCCCAGCGCGCTGCTCTCCGACCTGTCCAGCGCGTCAAACACTCCACGGCAATCTAGTACCAGTGCTCCTGGAATGCGAGCGCATCCTTGCGCCCACTGCTTCAGAGGAATTGGACCAATGATGATCTCGCTTAGCAATAGGCGACAGAACTCCAGCTCTTCTTGGGCTTCGCTGGCTGCTTGAACTTCCGCTGCGCTTGAGCTTCGGCATACCCTGGGCAACTTTGCTGATGCCCATGAGACCAGAGAAATCGGTGCCTCCTTATTCTGCAGCAGCGCCTGGTCCGTCATAAAGATCAGAAAGCCTCCTTGCGAGGATCCATCTCTGCGTGCATTCCACGCTGCGTCCGAATACCCCACCAGACACGGATTAATGTGCTTCTCCATGATCAGCTCCTTGACCGCTTCCACTCGTGCTCTCCTGACCAGCTTGTTCGCCTGCATCAGGGTGTTGATCGTCGCCGTGTTCGTGTAGGCTAGTAGCAATGACAGCTCGGCGCTGATGTGTGGAACGCCTTGAGTAGATAGCCACATTAGTTGTCCAAGAACTGCTCGTAGATGAGAAGCCTCTCCCGGTGCCACTCCAGCTTCTGGATCCTTCCGACGTTGAGTGGGCATGTCGATCTCCTTCAACTCCTGCGCGTAGTCGACCATGTTCAGATGGATGCGACCCCGGCTCTTCGTTCGACCATTGTATTCTTGCCGAATCCGAGTCCCACACTGAACAAAGTCTTGCGTCTCCCAGCTGCCCCACTCATAGGCGCCATGTAGTTCTTGAAGTGCGTCTATTGCGGCATGAGAGGCGTTGTTGATCGCAATCATGAAATCGTCCACGCGTGCGACTGCAATGCCGACGAGACGGCCTTCGGAATCTCTTAAGCACCAGAGGCACGGCTCCGTCACTGACTCGACGCAACCGAGCTTCTCCATGTCCTTGCGCACCCTGGTCCACCACCTTCTCGGAGCGTTTACCAAGCCATAGACGGCCTTCTTCAGCTTGATGCACTGATGATGTTCAAGTCGCAGGGCTTCTCGAAGTTCCTTGACGGGTTCTGCTAGAACGTTCCGATCTTATTCTCTTAGATCTCCTTGAAGAAAGGCGGCCTTCACATCGCCCTTGAACACCTGGAATCCCGTCGACGCTGAAACTCCCAAGAACATCTGTCGCGCTCTACGGCTGCATGTAGGTGATGCCGTCTTGATATGTCCCAAGCTCGGATCAGCATAGCCAAGGACCACCAGGCGTGCCTTGAGGTCGCCTGTCTCCTTCTTGGTAATGACCCAGCGCATTTTCATTAACGCTCCGGGATGTACACCAGCGCGACTGGCCGCCTCACATACGCGATACTTCAGGAACGACTTGATCTCGTTCACCTTGGCGAACGGTAACTGCTTCTTCTCCTCCGGTGTGAGATCCTTCAGCTTGACCTCAACCTTGTTCTGCTTCACCAAGGCTGCCAGCATTCTCTCTGGATTCTTCTCCAGCTGGCCTAGGTCCTTCTCGTCTATCGTGAAGCCCACCAGTGCTGCGAGCCCTGCTGTGTCCTCCGTAGAGTATCCGACGGTCTTCCTGCTTCGCCTTCTGCGAATACTCCCAGGGTGACCTCCACTCCGGAGAGATTTCTTCTTCAGGATCTGTGCGTCCCAGATCGGCCCTGTAGACGTCAGGCGCCTTCACCCTCAGCGTTTCCATGTACGTCACGAAATCGGCGCGATGTCTCTTCATGTCTCTGTCATCAGGAGGTTCAACACTCGCTTCCCGCTTGTTGATACCCTCTGGAGGTGGCTCGTTGTCCCAGGGAACTTCGGTTTGAGGTCTGTCGGCAGGTCGGTCAGGTCCTCCTCCTGGTTCTTCGGGAACTTCTGCTGGTCCTCCTCGTAGATCTTCTTCTTCGTGATCCTGTCCATGTTTGTCGCCTGCCTCAGAGAAGAGGTGATCTCCGTGGTCACGAGGTGGTTCCCGGTATTGATCTCCATCCGGTCCATCTTCACCTTCGGGAATGTCATGCCATTCATCTGGTCCTGGTTGGTCGGCTAGGTCATCGAACGAGCCCTTCGTAAGGTCACGCACTAGCTTCTGGAACTGGTCTGAGCTGCCGGCCGAAATACTCTCCAGTGTCTGCTCTGCCTTCGTGACGGTGCGCAGGTGCGCTGCTGCTGCTCGTACCAGTCGATCGCCATCCACAAGCCAGACAACTCCGCGACGTCCTGCTACTCCGTTCTTGACCTCGCGCTCTTGCGTCAGCACCGTAGCTGGACCATGGATGCGTCCAGACATTCCTTGCTTCGTCTTTTGGCTGTTACCCTTGGCGCTCCTCCAGTAGTGTGCCTTTTCGCCAGGCTCCCAGATCTTGAACGGTCGCGTCTTGGCTAGCAGCGCTCTCTTCGTCTTCTCGGACAGGTAGTGTTCTACACAGGCTTTGTACGCCGTCCGTTTGTTCAGCACGAGCTTCTGAAATTGATCTTCCTTCACCTCTGCGCTGAGAGTGGAGGGATTATCCTCATCTTGTAGACCATGTCCAGCCGGAGTGCGACCCATGAGGAGCAGAAGTGGACTGTAACCGTTGTGCCTCATCAGGTCGTTGTTAGCGGCGCACGCCCACGTGAAGATCTCCTGCGGCTCGATGTCGTCCGGAACTTCCCAGGCCATCCGAGTCGCAATCTCCTTGATCGTCTCTATGAATCTCTCGACCACGCCCATGCGCCAGTGAGCTTCTCCAGGTTCTGGTCGCCATTCGATTCCATGACCTGATAGCCACGCGCGATGTTCCGCTTGTCGGAAGCAACCTTCAGGATCCGATCTCAGAACTGCTGGTTTGCCGTAGTGCTGGATCCAGCTCTTCAAGACCGTCTCCTCCATCTCCTTAGCCGTGGTGTTGCCGCAGTGATTATCCATATCCTCCTTGTTGAGTACGTGGCACGTAGTGAAGCGACTTCCGTAGTCTGCACACAGGGTGCCTCTTATATGATACGCCCTCCGAGGATGTGTCCAATAGAAGTTGTCGCATCCTAGCTATTTTCCGGGCGTCGGAACTGAAGGCCCTGAGCTCGCGATTGGACGAAGTTGAAAACGTTGAGCGGCCTTGCACGATGGGCATTCGTAGTGCTTGCATAGATCGACCAGCTTCTTGTCGGCCTGTCGAGTCTTGAGAGCGGCCTCAACTGTCGTCAAGCTGCAGTGTCCGAAGTTGCGGTGCAGGTGCGCGATGATGGCCTCCATGTCCTTGAGCTCCTTCTTCGTGCAGCCCTCTGCGCTCTTGGGAAGAGGTAGACGTAGGTTGCCCAGCCAGCGTTGATCTTTAGGTAGTCCGTCACTCGCTGCTGGTTCCTGAGGTCCAGGTTCTCCTTCCCCTTCTGTGGGTGCTGCGGCTGGTTCGAGAGTAGGTCGTTTGGGTTGTCCTTGCTGCCCGTCATCTTCAGGAGACCGTTTCCCCCGGATCCGACGTCGTAGATGCTCACGAACTGTAAAGGCCCCAACGTCTTTCGCGTTGACTTCCTTGACTAGATACGAGAGGGCTTCGTCGGACGTTATCTTCTTCATGAAGTGCTTCGCTATCTTCTTGCACATGTTCACTGGATAGTTCGCCGTTAGCGCCACACGAGTCCCTCCTTCGATCGGTAGATGAACATGCAAGTCTTGACATCGACGTCCAACCTCCTTCTCGAACGTCTCATCGGTTGTCGTTATGTACCACTCCTTCTTGAGCAGCACGTCTTCCTTCTCATCGCGCATATCTTACATACACCCGTGGACAGTACATCCATGCAGCTCCTGCTTGAGGCTCTTGAAGTTACCTGTCCATGATCTGCATCTCCCTGTCTGCTCCAGGTAGATGTCACAGAATCCAGCCTCTCGAAGTGGTGTGATCGCCCACGCCATGTTGCGCTGAATCTTTCGAGTTTTGATCAGCTTCTTCTGCGCTTCTTCGGTCATGGGGTTCAGGTTCTGCATGGGGCTCTCCGCACCACAAGGAGGTGAGAACCATACCTTCCGTGGCCTCTTCTCCATCAACGCCTGGACCAGCTTCATAGCTCCGCCTCTCGTCGTGAAGTCGTAGCCGTTCCAGTTACTGAATCGTTCAGCTCGTCCTCCTGCTTCGTGTACGGCCTTCGTCAATCTCGAGTCCGCGACGCATGCCACTTCCGCCAGATCCAGGCGCCCATATCGTTCTGCAGCTTCCCATGCTTCACCAGGTATAGCTCCCAACGCGGTGGCCGCGATCAGAAGCGCGTTGACAATCGAGTTCTTCAAACGAGGTGGAGGTCTCCTGCTGGCCTCGGCACGCCTGAGGGAGTTGGAAGATCCTCGGGCACTGGAATTCCGTAAGCACTCTGGCTGACCATCGGTTCTGGAACGCCCTGCTGCTTCATTGCCCTCGGCGGATCGATCATCTCCTCCACCTTGATCTTGACGTCCGGTTTGGACGAGGCTGAAGTCTGAATGAGACCCTCCTCGATGATCGTCTGCACCTCTGTATCCGAGAGCGTCCTGATGACCTCCGACGACAGTCTGCTCGGCAGCAGGCGGCTTGACGTAGGCTGTGGGGTGCTTCGCATGGTAGTCGGCTCGCTCTCTGAGGTGCTGTCCGTGTAGTTCATGTCCGGGTTGCAGGAGGGGCGAACTCGTGGTTGAGCGTGCCCCGTCGCCTCCAACCGCTGGAAGTGCTCGCGCGACTTGGTGCAGAGGCTGAGCTGCTCGTCCTGCGGCTTCGCGAAGATGGACTTGAACAGGATCTCTCCGCAGTCCCTGCATTTGGTCTGATCCACGTGTGCGTTCGTCCCCTGGCGTGTCTGGTTCCGATGCGCACATAATATGACCATTGACTGCCCCGATGAAGAGGTTCGGGTTGTCCGGCTGAGAGTAGCTACTCTGAGCCAAAACAGTTCTGGGAAATATTGAGATTCCAATCCACCGAAACTGTTCGACTTGACGAGCGTGTTTGTGATCTATGAAACAATCTCGAACTGTGATTCCTTCGCCCCTTTCTCTCATCATATATGTGATCCGTTCCCCGTGAAGTGCCGAGATTTCCCGATCGTCGAAGTCACGCGGATCACATCTTTGAAAACGAACCCGACGATGAACTCTACATAGGGCCTCTGGAGTTCCAATCCAAGTGTCCTTCTTAACTTTGTCTCCCTCGGCCCAGTTCGCGTACTTCAGGAGGTGTTCTAGAATCGATTTCATTTCGGTTACTTTGATCTTATGCGGATGCTTATTTCGAGTAGCTGTTGGAGCTCTCTGGGAAGGTCTTCAGCGTCCTTTGGGCCCCTGGTAGCGACAACGATGGATGACGTCTTTTCCACAGTCGATGTGTCGCGACCAGGGTGCTGTCCCTATTCGCAACACGAGGCCGAGCCAGTGTCGCTCAGCACCGTCAAGTCCAAGGCAAGGTGGCTAGACGCCAGCACCCGTGTGGGAATCTCCTTCTTGAGCCTCCGGGAGTACACCGTGTTCCGCTCATAGTCGATCACTAGTCCAAGCTTCTTCAGCATGTCGACTCCCCGTAGGATGGGGGGCGGGCGGTCTAGCACGTAGATCTCGACTGTCTGGTTGTCGAGGTTGTGGACCTGAAACGAGACCTTCGAGGGAGCGTCAGCCCGGTCGCCACCAGCGAACGAGAAGCCCAGGCCCGCCCCCTGGTTCACCTCCATCGGGCGCTGCAAGTGCTCGTTCAGGTACTCCAGCTGCTCAACACCGCCTACGGACCTGGACGCCCCGCCGTCCAGAAGTGCGTAGCCCTTGCACTCGTCAAGGCTGAAGCCGATGAACGTGCCGTCCTCGGAGTTGCCGTCATCCTTCGCCAGGATCTGCTCCTCGGTGCACGTGCCCACGAAGTTGTCAAACTCCATGATGTGCTCCAGAGCACCCACGAAGCTGTTGAACGCCCTTCTCCGATCAGCCGCCGTTCCACCATTGCCCCGATTGGGACAATCTCGAGCACGATGACCCTGTTCTCCACACAGCAGACACGTATCCTTGTCCACCTTCTTCGGCGCTGTACCTGATGATGTGATCTGCCTCGTAGTTGACGGTGTGCCGCGGCCTTTGCCTTTGTTCTTGCCCTTGCCCTTGCCTTTCGAGGGTGGTCCACCTCGGCTCGCTGCACGACCTCGTCCGGCTCCTGGACCTGGCTGAGTAGACCTGGCATCATACGCTCCCAGTCCGACCACTGGGAAGTAGCCTCTCGCGTTCTTCACCTCGTTGATGAGCTTCCGAGCCTCCAGGAACGTGCGAGAGGCGGCGAACGCCGTCTCCGTCCACTCGTCAGCTCGCTCTTCTCCGGGAAGTACAGCCGCCGCTAGACTTTCGTCTTGTCCAGGATTCTCCTCTGCGATCGGGGGGTCACCGATCGTCGCCGTCACGAGCTCCTCGGCGGCTGCCATCGCCGACTCCATCAGGTCGGTGGCCTCTCCGAAGCCGTCCTGGTAGGCCTCGTCGTAGATCTCCTCCGCGTATGCGGTCAGCTCGTCTATCTGCTCCGGGTCCTCGAAGATTGCGTGCCCTCCTTTTCTGGACTTGTACCCGTTTTGCTTATCTCTGGCAGCCAACTGCTCTTCGGACCATTGCTCTGCCAGCGCCTTCTTCACGTCCTGGTACATGTACGAGTTGCCTTTAGGACCAGATGTCGCTAGCACTGCCGCTTGCTCGGATGGATCCAGGCCTGTACCATTTAGCAAGATCAGCCCTAGGACGAACTCGTGCATGAAGCCCGTCGCTGGGATGTCATTGCACACTGCGTGGAGGGCCTTGCCTATCTTGCTGAGATGAATGTCGAACCTCGAGACCCACTTCTTTGGTCCCTCGCCAGGGTTCCTGTAGATGCCTCTCATGAACTCTCTCCACTTCGACACTGCCTCCTGCATCGTCACGGTACCTCGAACGCCCTTCAGCGCATTCACGACTCTCTCGGCACCGTCTTCCTTGACTAAGTCGTCTAACAAGACCTTCTTGGCTTCGTGCCGCTGCTGGGGGTCCTCGTCCATTGCCTGCACCAGCCTAGGGCCCAGGTAGACTCTGTCCTCCTTCTTGGTGCCGAGGACCCACAGCTTCACCTTCTTCGAAACTCTCGAGTGTCGAAGCCTCGCCATTCCACACTGGAGTCTTGACTCCACTCCGTCCTGACCCCATCCTTCTTGATGTCACAGGAGATCGAGTTATTCACTTCGAAGTGGGCTGCCACTTCGTCTCGCTACCAATGTCAGTGGAGCGTGTTGTCCACGGATCTCAGCCTTCCGCTTCGAGATGTCCTCACGATATCTGATGATGTATATCTTGATACACGGCGGGGTTACAGCTCGGTAGAGCTCCGATATTCCCAACTCCAATCAATTGATGTCAAACGAGAGAGACAGCGATAAGCAATCTTATTCCAAACAATCCAGGCGTGCGTGCGCGGTCCCCCTGAGCTCCGGACCGAGTTTCTTGAAACTCACCAGACTGGCCCTAGTCTGGCTTCGCGCCAGAATGGCTGCGGACAGGCGGCCTAGGCAGGGCTGCACAGGGCTCTCACTGGGGCTCCCTGGGCTCACATACTCACAGAGGGTTGTCTCTACCGTCTCAAAGTATCGAACTTCGTACGAGACTGACAGGGGGGGCGCCCCGCCCGGCAGCCCCTGCCGCCCCTCCACCAGGCGTTCACGGACCTCTACCCATGCTAATGGATGATGGCGGCGTCGGTGGCGCCGCTGACGGGGGCGTCGGTCGGGCGAGCCTCGGGAACCAGCGGGGCGAGCCAGGAGGTGGATCTCCAGAAGATGCCGCGCGCGAGGAGGCAGCTGAGATGCGGAAGAAAGCTGCAGCGTTCATTGCAGGGCGCCCTTTGGCACCATGTCTCATCGCGAGGCAAGTCATGGAACCTCTAGTCTGCCTGATGAAAGCACACGTGGTGATTGCAGGCGCCCAGTGGGACTCCCGCCAAGATGCCAAATCAGCTGTGCGTACAAAGCAGTCGTCCAGTGGCGAGAGCAGGACTTATGCGATTGTCGAGGCCGCGAAGGGCAACATCGAGCAGACGTGTCATACCCAGTCTCACCTGTTGCTGACAGAGAAAATGTTGTGGCAAGACTTGATACCACTGGATAGTCAAACCATCGAGTTGCGGAGTTTGGCATACCGTCTTGTATCATATTGGGACATGTGGGCGTATGAATCTGTCACGAGCTTATTCAGCAGGTTTCCCTTCAAGCTGTTCAAGCTACTCGACGACCCTTTGAGTCTTGACGTGGATACCATCCCGCATTGTATGCTGGATGCATTTTCATCAGCGTTCTATAACAAATTCAAAGATGAGCCAGGCGGTGGCGTCCGCAGCTCCAGGGCCCTTGCATGCCTTCGTCTTCATGCCCGCCTTTTGAAGCTCAACATCGCTCCCGTTGAAGCGACTCACGCAGCAGTACGCAGACGTCTTGAATCCAAGGGGATCCAAACTCACCCAGAAGGTTTGGAAGAATTGTCATCGGAATTCACCCTGGACCGCACCCGCAGGTACGGCAAGCCGTTCGAGGTCCAGGTTCGGTGCGAAGGAGATGGGCTCGACCATGGGCATGATGGCGGTGATGGCTCAACTGGCGTACACCGGCCAGGGGGGGCATGGCGATTATTCGTTCGGCGGGAGAGCATGGGGAAGAAGGGGCTGCAGGACCTGACGGAGCTCTCGAGGAGGCACCGCTGCCTGTCTCCAGCTGATATGGCAGATCTGCTGCGCGGAGGGGCGGAAGCGACCAAAGCTACCAAGGGCCCTGGTCACAGAGGGGGCAGCTTCGGCCCCAAGAGCAGGGAGGTGCGCAATAACCAGTTAAAGGCATTGAGGGATGGAGCTGCACAGCGAGCGGAGGTCGCCGTCCAACTAGCAGCACAAGTTTGCGGTGATGGCGCGAGGTGCGATGCAACGATTGAGAGGGCCCTTGCTGTCGGTGATCCAGGGCTCGACTTGGTGAAGGCGCTCCAGACAGCGAGGTTCATCAAACGAGCTGATGACAAGCTCCTTGCGCGACCAGATGAAGAAGAAGAAGATAAAGTTATGAAGGGATGGGCTTCAGAAAGTGCAGATCGGATTCGACATGATGCAATTACATCGTTCCCACAATTGGCCCATATTGCACCTGCCATGGACGCTGTGCCGTGAGACTCCCAAGTCTTTCTTCGGGTTCTCCATGGCACTTCCCTCTCCAGCGACATCGGGGTCTGTATATCGGCCGCCAGGAGGGCGAGCAACGTGGCATCAGCACTGTGCAAGAGTTGGTACGGCATGCACAAGCCGATCATGCACATCGACTGCCCAGCTATTCCAGACAACCTGACAGCCGCACCCCCCATTCCTCCATGTTGGCAAGTGGGTATTTGCTTATGTGGTCCTAGGGGGCAGGCCATATCGCGAGTTCGGAAAGCATTCTATGTCTCCCTGAAGCGCTTCACTAAGAAGAAAATGGCGGGACGGGCGGAGTTAGATGAGAGGAAGCTCGTGGCCATACTGATCCCTCAGGACGCTGACGGTGACGAGGCATCGCCGTGGGATGGAGCAGACGACGACCACGCGAGACCCTCCGAGTTCTGGCTCCACGTGTCCGCGCACAGCTACAATCCCTACTGGTATGGCTTCAGAGTTCTGCGCTACACCAGCGAGGTCAACAACGGCGACACCATCGAGATCAACCTCATGGCTCAGGGGGGGGGGGGGGTCAAAACCTACTCGGTACTTAGACCCCTAGACAAGCACTCCAGCACGCAAAACCATCAAGTTTTGCGCGCTCTTCCGAGCGCGTGCTGTTGTTTTGCATTTTTCCAGGGCGTAGCGCTTTCGGTTGCCTGGGGCGCGGGGCCTCCCCCCGCCAGGTCAGATAAGTGGCATCATGCCGCGTGGCTGTCGTTTGGGGCGTAAGCGTTTTCGCTTTGAGCCAGAGCCTCAGAGGGGATAGCAATGAGAACGGCACATGGGCGAGGTGGAGGGAGGAGAGGATAGGAGAGACGGGGAGGAGAGGGGAAGAGGAGGTACACGGGGGAAGGATCGGGGGAACGAGTTTTTTTTGTAACTTGCGCTCCTCCAGAGGCCACGGGCGCGCGCCTGGTTGATTGGCGCGCCTTCGCCGAGATTGATACTGATCGGAAATGGCAAGTAGATTGGTTTGGGATGTTGGACAATACACGCGTGGTCCCATTTCGGCCAGCTGATGTTACCATTGTTGCATTCACGCTTGCAGGGGGTGCTGATATGCTCTGGAATGGGAGAGGCAGCCAGCGGAAGAAGCATGGGTGTCCTGGCCATGCCCTTGAGGACGGTGACGTGGACCCAGAGAGCGATCTTGACCCCGAGGAGAACCAGTTCAACGCCGATGACGATGGCGACTCGCAGGGGGACGAGGACCAGGACATCTTCTGGGGCTCGGCGGCCGAGCCCGATACGGAGGACGAGGTGGCTTCGTGCAGCACGGATGTCTACTGAATCCTATGTGCGCTGCCTCGTGCTCTCTCCAGCGTGGGGCGCGAGCCGCCCCCTCGCTGTAGAGCGCTGGGGTCAGGCGTGCAAGTGGGCAGTAGTCGGACATCCACGCGATCGCGATCCACATGTGGACCCAGCGGGCGCTGTCGCTGCAGCCTCCGATCTCGAGGATGACATTTTTGGCGACGTGGGCCCTGGCGATGGCGTCGGCTCTGGAGGCATGCCTGATCAGCCCGACGACTGCGTTGCCTCGGGGCCTCTTGTGCCACCGCCCCCTGTTCCTGAGCCAGAGGAACCGCCCATGCCTCCGCCCCCTCCCCCGCCTCCGCCAGCCCCCCCAGCCAGCGCGCCTCGGACGGAGCGCGCTGAAAGTGTTGCCAGCTCGGTCGAGCGCACGGCGGCCATTGAGACCGTTCATTTCAGGGGCGGCACGATTTCGTATTATAGGAACGGCACCTTTGAAGCAACGTGCAAAGTTTGCCCGAAGTTGGCCTCTGGAAAGCATTGCAGGCTGAGTAGGGCAAGTTGGGCTGACAAAGCAGGGCCGCAAGGGCGCCCAGTAGGCATCCTCGCCGCCTGGATCAAGGCGGCCCAGAAATGCAAAGACGACGGGGTTCCACGCAGGGGCCCGCTCTTTCTGAAATTCGGTATAGATAAACGCGCTCGCAGTGTAGCTCGCCGTGAGATTCGGGCCGTCTGGGGAGGCAGGCTTGAGAGGCGCGAGCGCGCTCAGAGAGATGGGGGAGGGGGGGGGGGGGGCTTCTGAGCCTGAATGCGCACCCTAGGGGAAAACGCGTGGACCAGGGGGGGGGGAGGAAGAGGAGGAGGGCGAACAGGAGGAGAGGGAGGGCGGAACATTGAAGGGCGATGGATGGGGAGGGGGGGCCCGCGGGGCGGGGGGGGGAGGGGGGGAGGGGGGGTTGGGGGAAGGGGGGGGGGGGGGAGGGCGAGGACGAGCAGGGGGGGGGAGGAGGAGGGGGAGTTGGAGGAGGAGGAGGAGGAGGAGGGAGCGCAGGGGGAGGAAGGGGGAACAGCAGCAGATGGGGAGCGGCTCAGTGGCGGAGAGGGCGGACGCAGCGGCCAGAGACTCAGGGTTGCGTTCCGCTTCGCGGACCTGGCGCACGAGAGCTCTCTGGGAGCGCTCTGCATCGCCGTGGTCTCCGCTCGAGTGCCCCCTGAGGCTCTCGGCTCGAGCCTCGCCGTCCAGCGAGAGCTCCCTGGGCCCCGCGTGCACCCGAGAGAGCCCCCGGAGAGCACCCAGAGAGCCTCCAGAGTGCTTTCAGAGAGCCTCGGGCACTCGAGGAGTGCTCTTGGGAGTGGTCCAGGGTTTGTCGAAGTGCCTCCTGGGGCTCTTCGCGGGAGCCCTGGGACCTCGAGGAGTGCCCCCTGGTGCTCTTCGCGGGAGCCCCCCCCCCTCCCAGAGAGCGCGCAGAGAGCTCCCAGAGAGCGCCCAAAGAGCCCCCAGAGAGCCCCGCCCCTCCCCAGAGAGCCCCCTGAGAGCCCCCAGAGAGCCCCCAGAGGGCCCCCAGAGGGCTCCCAGAGAGCCTCCAGAGAGCCCCCAGAGAGCCCCCAGAGAGCACCCCAGAGAGCCCCCAGAGAGCTCCCAGAGAGCTCCCAGGGAGCCCCCAGAGAGCCTCTAGAGAGCCTCCAGAGAGCCCCCAGAGAGCACCCAGGGAGCCCCCAGAGAGCCTCCAGAGAGCCTCCAAGGATCTCCTCCTGGCACTGAGGGGCGCCCCCCGCTTCTCCTCCTCCTGCCCCTGCTGCTGATGCTGCTGCTGCTGCTCCTCCTCATCCTCCTCAGCCTCCTCCTCCCCCCCCTCCCCCCCCCACCCACCACACACACACACACACACACACACACACACACACACACACACACACACACACACACACACACACACACACACACACACACACACACACACACACACCACACACACACACACACACACACACACACACACACACACACACACACACACACACACACACACACACACACACACACACACACACACACACACACACACACACACACACACACACACACCTTCCCCTCACCCCTGCTCACGGGGGTTGTGACGAGGCTGACCAGATGACGCGGCTGCAAGCACGTCGGGATCTGTACTCTGCGACGCCGCCTGGCGTTCAAGGCATCGTGCGTCATGTTGTTATTGCATCGGCGGCCTCATGCCCGTGGCCGCCATTATCCCATCGTCTGTTTGCCATGTCCTTTGATTGCACCTGAGTGCGTTCGAACCTGTAGGGCGTCAGAAGGGGTTCTGGCCGACTTCAGAAGGGGCTATGGCGGTTGAGTGGCCCCTCGTAGCCTCTGTCACGCTTCGGTCCGCCCTCGGAGTCTCCGATCATTCCAGAGCATCTGAGGGCGGACCGAAACGTGACAGTGACTACTCGGTTAAGAAAAAAAACAGCCAATACGTCCAAGATTGGGCTGGGCGATACACACCGCACCAACAACAGCGGCATACCGCCCATATAGATGTAGAAAACGACGCCAATGCCGTAGCCAACAGGGGGGGGGGGACCACATGATCCAGGCAGGGTGCGCAGACGGAAGCACACGCCAACGACTCATTAGCAGGAGCAGCAAGAGTTTGGGGAGCGAAGTACATGACAAATGAGCTTGGGGAATCTACCATTTTTGGATCGGGGGAACGGCGTCTTTCACCACCTCCGCCCCCCCGCACCCTGCTCACCAACACTTACTCTCAGCCTTTGCGTGGCCCAGGCCGCGCGGGAGCTCGCATTGCGCATTGCCCGTGCAGACTCCGACAGGCTCATACATGTCCACACGATGGCCTCCAAGGGAGAGGAGCGATGCCGCTCTGGAAGTCATTTTTCTGGCCCCCGTGCCCGTGCCGCCAGGGTGGATAATTCGAAGAAGCGCAGTCGCCTGGCTGCGCAACAAATTCAAGATGGAGACAGTTGCTGCGTCTGCTTCGCTCACAGGGGCTCGGTTCAGGAGTACAAAGCCAAGTCGACATGGGCATGTCCATGTCCCCCCCCCCCCCATCCTCTAGGGTTTCTTCTGTGTCCCCGGGGGGTCGATCTAGCGATGGTGGGCCCTCTTGGGCTTACCTTAGGGCCCTCTAAGAGGGAGGGGGAGCATATGACATGGTTTACCATGTCTCCCCCGTCCTTGCGCACGCCTCGTGGGGCCCTCTTTGGGCTCGTTTGGCGCCTTAACAGTTTCCGGGGACCTGTGGAGTTCATTCAGCTTGTGGGGCAGCTCTGTGGGGGGAATGGGTGACGGCCTATTGTGAGTGTTTGTAGTGCGCCGAGAGGTTAAGAAGACACCCTTCGTGGAGTTCTTCTCTCGTGGGGAGAACGTGTTCACCATGTGCGCGGAGGACGCCGGCGTGTTCGTCGACTGCTTCAGCTACATGGACGTGGCCCAGGCCGCCGAGGAGTGCGCGGACCCAGTGTTCAAGGAGAAGTGGGACAGGGCCAAGAAAGCCCGTGCCCAACCAGATTCAGGGGATTTGGTTAAGCAGACCGTCCAGCAATCACGCTCCTATGCGGTCAAGGTCTACCGCAAATCGACAGCGATGAGCACCTCAGAATACGTATCAGTTTTCGGCAAGCAGCCGTTGAAGACAGACGTGAAGAACCTCCCTACCATCCGCATCCCGTGCGACACAGACCCCGTTGGCCCTCACGAGTTGGTATACTTGTTCACTTGGGGGTCAACAGTCCCCTTCGGACGGTGGAGGTCGGTTTCGCACTTGATAGCAACACGGCGACCATCGCGATGGACGTCGAGAAGCAGTTCTACGCGGAGCAGGCGGGTGACACGCACAAGTGGTCAATCGATGCCACGAAGCAACAAGTTTCGGATGACTTCGACAGCCTGGTCAAAAAAGACTTCTACACGATCCGTGAGTTCTCTGAGACGGCGGACCTCCCTCTCAAAGCCGTTGGGAAGGCGTACGCCGTGGCCAACCTGCCCGTCGCAGCCGTCGGCAATTCGGGGGCGTCTAGCGGATGCAGCCCCGTTCAGAGCCCAGGTCCAGGTTGCGGTAGCATTCTGTTCACGCCGTTGCCCGATCAGTCGCGCGTTGGCGAGAGCCTGGTGAGTGCCAGGAGTGGCGGCCCAACCATGTCCAGAAAGTTGGGCTTCAGCAGCTCGGATCGGCAGGCTCCGTGGCCGGTGGCAAGAGCAGGGCGCCGTCGCTCAAGGGTATCCCAGAAGACGTGGGTGATAGTGCCAGCCTCATCGGTGGCGGCGAGGGCGGTGACATTACTGACTCCGCGACAACGTACATCAAGAAGCTCAGCCTCGTGGGCGCGATGCTCGGCGAGAAGCAGAGGTTGAGCTACCACCACGCAAAAGGTCGGATCGAAGCTTGGGAGAAGAACCCCAGCATGGAGGACCAGTGCAAGAGGCTGAAGAAGCATATGGCCAACTGGGTGCTGGCCGAAAGCTTGAGCCCTACTAACCTGAAGGACCTCAGTAAGAGTGAGTGCGAGAAAGCGTTTGAGAAGCTCTCGGCCATCGTCAAGATCCCAGGCATCGTGATGTGCACGCTCTGGGAGAAAAGCTACAAGCTGATCTTCACGCAGACGGGAGTTACCAGTGAGGACGAGAAGATCACCGCATTGTTGGCCTACTCGTGGCCTTGGAACGCACCAGCACTGGCCCACGAGAAGAGCAGTGCCACGTTCGAGGATGCCTTTGACATCAGGGACCCTCGGCTCATGTTCGTCGACACCGCCTCTTTCGATGAGAAGATGGCCCTCTTCAAGGCGCAGTTCCTGAAGGGGCTGTTGTGCGCGCACATCTCTAAAGGAGGTGAGTCTGCCAATGCAGTCATGCGCGTGTGCATCACTTTACAGGAGTGGGTCACGCGCGCCATGGATATCTAGGGCGATGATTGCAGTGACACGTCATCTTACATGTGCGAGCTCACCACTACATGCAACGCCATGGCTACCCTGTATAACTTGGAGACCGCTCTTGACACAGAGCAGGGGGGAGAACGCCGTGAACGACGCCAGGGAGATCAATATCATCGACAACCCGATGGGCATCGTCAA
>CAUYUJ010005869.1:420000-540000 GCA_963575745.1 Prorocentrum cordatum
CTATGCAATCAATGTCCGACATGGTTTAACTATTGACCGTGCGGATAACTGGCGCGATGAAGATGTGAAATATCATCACCCCTTTGAGCAGAATTCGAATGGTGATTCCAGCGATGGCGATTATCATCCAAGTAGATGGACCGGCTGGACGGAATTCTTTCTGGATCCGGGACGATTGCGCCCCGGCCACCCAGTGGACCGGGGATCGACTCTTATTAGGATGTTGTTGTGGCCCTGAGAGCAGTATTGGAAATCCCAAAAATTTCGATGATAATTCTTGTAAGGTGATACGATATACGGAGAAGGAAGATATGAGAACCGATAAGGGAAGAATATTGGTTCTGAACGATAAAAAGAAGTTCAACGGAACACACATAGCTCTATGGGGCTCAATGCCCTGCACGGGTGGTTCCCCATGGCAATACGCGAACGAAACACATTATTTTCGCACTGGGAATCATAGAGCGATGCGTAGGCTTCGAGGTATTAGGGCCGACTTCATATATCTGTTTTGGAACTCCCGCGAGATTGCCCGTGCTGCGCGCAAAGCGGGGGGGGCAGTTTGTCTTGAGTGGCTTACACAGCGTAATTATTGGAGGGACCCGAGGTGAAAGCGTTCATGAGAGAGCTAGGGTTCGTCAACACGGCGTTGCATGGGTGCGCGTATGGATTGAGGGGCAGCAAGGGCAATTTCATGAAAAAGCCCTGGGCGATTGCATCCACATCTCATGACGTGATTGAGGGACTTAGGCGCAGATGTGACGGCACGCGCGAGCATGTTGAGGCTAGAGGCAGGGATTGTAGATCGGCTGAAGATTACACGGATGCCTTTGCACAGCAGGTTCACATTGTTGTTGCTCGTGCCGCTGAGCGTATATAATCATCTCGTCGTCATCCTGTCTCCTCTTCTAATTCCATGTGCGCCGCTGCCGTTTTGTCTCCAGAGCTTGCGCGGGCCGCCCAACGGCCGGCCTCCCCTCGGACCGCGCCGCCGCCGCGTTGCGGCTGTGCGGGCCCCGCCTGCCGCGGCCCTTGCGCGCCCGATTTGTCACTGGCCGAACCCATGCGTCAACCGCTGGATACTCCAGCGGCCAAGCCGTCGGGGGAGGATGTGACGTCGGTTTGCTCGGATGATATCATGTATGAACTCGCCTCGGATCTGCCCGAAGGTGAAGAACCTCCCGCCGGGGAAAAAGGACAGGCCCCTCCCAGTGCGAACCAAGGGGCTCCCCCATCGGCCCAGGCGAGCGGGGGCGTCGCCCCGTCGGCCCAGCCGGCCGGGGAGACGGCCGACCCTTATAGCCCCAGTGATGTCATGATGGATGTTGACATCGAAATGGAAGGCGGCGTCGAAAATCACGCACAGGATCGCAGCTCGCAAAAACGCGGCCTCCGCTGCTATTGACGACAACAAGACTGCCAAGAAGACAGCCGCCTCCTCTCGTGGGAAGCATCGCCCCCGCGAGGAGCAACCTGTCTTTCGCTGCTTTCCTGACAAGACCGAATGGTCCAGGCCTAGCCATGCAAGGGGCACTTCGTTCGTGCGCAAAAGGGGATGGAGCTGGCGTTGCACGATGTGGCGGCGCCATATCTTGCATATGCGGAACGACCAAGTCGTTACCGCATTGAAGGAAGATTTAGCCGCCAGCGCACAGACGATCTTTGAACGTATGTTTTCTCGTGTCTCGCAAGACCCGTGGGTCGCCCACTGGGCGACGTTCGATAGAAAGGCCACGTGCCGTGTCGATTGTGTTCCTCCTAAGGTTGACCAGATTCGTGAGGGCACTTATTTTCAGTCATGCCCTGATGAAATGACGAAGCTGGTCTGCAGGTTATACGCGAAAGCGCCAGGGGGGACTCGACGTCCTGTCCGAACTCTCGAGAAGGGAGAGGTCGCGGGTCCCACCGTTGGCCCAGCCATCCGGCGGGTGACGATATACAGTGATTTCGTGAGCGTCCCAGTGTTGGACAACAAGACGAAAGGCTCTCCCATTTTGTGGTTGAACATTTGGGGCCCTTCACCGCACTCGCCGCCCCGCGGCCAAGCCGCCGGGGACGGTTGGGCACTATGTATGCCCTGCCCGTTGTTAAGGGCCGCCCCGCGGCCAAGCCGCCGGGGACGGTTGGGGTACTACGTATGCCCTGCCTGTTGTTAAGGGCCGCCCCTACATGCCCGTGCATGTTGTTGAGGAGGCTCTCACCGATTCAGCCAGAGCCAGTTATTTCCAGTCTTCTCCCGAGCAGGCTGTGGCCCAGCGTAGGGCAGCTCCTCGGTGGTCGCGCCCCTACGACCTCAAGGAATGGCTCGCGAGTGCTGGCCTTGAAGACAGTGTTGGTTCGACTGAGACGCCACGTTCCCCGCCAGCAACCGAGACCAAGGCCGAACAGCTCGACCCAGTCGATGCTGGAGAAAAGCCAATTTTGCCCGCAGATTTTGAGCAGCCTGATCTCGGGGCGCCCTCAGAAGGGGCCTTCCAGAGACAAGGGGGAGGGTCCGGTCAAGGCGCCGAAAAGGCCGCGCTTGGGAGCGGAGCTGCCGGCCGACTCAGTCGGCTCGGCCAGCAATCAAGCGAACATTGCGATGTCGCTTCCATCGGTGGGATCTGCGCCACAGAAGCCTCTGGACAATCCAGGAGCTGGTCGGCAGGCGACCGGCGGACCACCCGCTGGGTCGGCCTCGAGTTCGGCCGCCCCGCCCGGCCAAGGCGAGGGCGGGGCGGGCGGTGGCTCTCCCCCTGGCTCAGCCGGTGGTGGAGGTGCCCCGTCTGGCTCAGGTGGCTCTCCCACAGGGAACCCTCCGCCCTCTGGTGGCCCCCCTGGGGGCGGTGGCGGAGGTGGGCCCCCTGATGCGGGGCCGATGGCAGTCGATGGCGAAGGGAAGGGCCCGCCCTACCTTGGGCGTGGTCCCTGGAACGTCCTCGACTACCGTCGGCACAAGGGTGAGTACGCCGAGGACCCCAAACCGCCCGCGCACAGATGGGAGGTTCGAGTGTCCGAGATTATTCAGCTTTATGTTGAAATAACAGATCCTCGGTTGAAGGCCTGGACGGGCAGTTTGTCGTTCCTAGAGAAGTGCCAGGCCATAACCCAGGTTGCCCGCCAGAATGGGCACTCATGGGTCCCATTCGTTGGTGAGGACATTGCGGCCATGATGGCAACTGTAAAAAAATCTAGTACTGACTTGTTCCACCCTTTGTGCTTGATGCAACGCAAGCAACACAAGTTCTGGTCTTTCTCTATTCATATTCTTTCTGATTCTACGGTCTCGTTCAGAACGGCGGCCGGGCAGAAAGCCACGCCGAGCCATTGCATTCCATACTTCATGCAAGAGCTCGTCCATGGCATTTCTGCCAATATTATGAGTGGCTGCAAGGGCCCCGAACTTCGGGAAGCCGCCCAGTCGCACAATTGGTCAGGGCATTAGCATTACGTGGAGGGAGCCCATACTCCAGTGCGATTCATGTTTTGGAGCTTTAATGATATTGCTGACCAGTCGACGTTTAATTTGCTTGGAGTTCGCGTAGAAGGGAAGTGGAATGAAGATCCGACGCTCCACGCTGGAGCCTTCCGATTAATGTTAGAGGCAGTTGAACGCATCATAGAGGATGCGGTCAAGCGCTCGCCTGATGGCGCGATTGAGATAATGTGCATTGGCGGGGACCGCAGGTGGTGGAAGTCCCCCGATGGAGGTTGTGTTGACCCTATGTGGGACGACGTCGCCACCCTTGTCCGAGCTCGAATGAACCGTCGGGTTGAAGACTATGAGGCCGCGGGGACATTCCCGCGCATCATGGTTCTTGACTGTGCATGCTTTTACCGCAAGTTGCAGCGCCCTTCAAGTGACGTTTACCATTTTCTGTCAGAGCACAGCGGTTCTAAGATAGACAAAGACGGACAAATGGTGAGAGGTAAGGCGGCCGAGATGTTTGGAGAGCACATTTTCAAGGCTGCGAAACTCGCTGCTCTGTTATTTTGCCAACCCTCCGGCGGCCCAGCCGTTCAGGGGGGTAGCCCATCGGCGAAGAAAAGAGCCGACGGGCACACGGCAGAGGAGGCCACCTTTAAAGAGCGTGTCATGCACTGGCAAGACTGGAGCCCCACGGAGAACAATGTGCCCAAGTCTGTGTTCGACACTCGTTCGTTTCGGATACCTTTGGGCCCCATTAAGTTCCCTGCCGTCCAAGACGGGACGGGACTCTTCATTCCAAGCTTTCCGACAAGTTCATCGATTTTCTCAAGCAAGGGAATGTGCACACATAATTTTATCCATGGCGAGATCATCAATATTTCTTACCGCGGTGTCTTCCCTTCTGTCCGGGAATGCCCCCGAAAGGGGAAACGCTTCTGACTGCCTACGGAAGGAGTTCAAAATGGTCAACACATGCGCCCTGCGGTAGAGGAGCTGTCGAAGGTAGTGTCTGTTGCCAAACCCAGCGGCCCAGCCGCCTCGGGTAATATTACTGCGGAGCGGGCGGCCCAGCCGTCCCGCGGTCCCGTACTCGCTCCTGTAACGTGTGTACAGGACGCCAAGACGCCCGGCGAAGCGGCGGAGGACGCCCTCCGCGCGAGATGTCTTATCGGCGTCGGAGCCAAGCTCAGCGGCGGAAAGAAATTCCCCAAGCGCTTCAAAACTGGGGGCGATCCCAACAATGATGATGATTTGGGAAGTCGATTGGCCTGTGCACCAGCTGTATCAGGACATTAAGAAGTTGCCCTACAGTGATGCATCGAGCACGGATCCAGTGCATTTTAATATCCTCCGACCGTTCACTGCGGAGAGCGGCAAGCTCACTAGACCTATGATGCTTGGGAGCTGTTACCCAGGAGAGGAGGGCCGTGTTGAAAAAGTTGCGAAAGGGGAAAATCCGGCCCGCAGCAAGCAGTTCAAAACCATCCAGATTCATGCTCCTGGAGAAGCTTGGTTGGGTAGCCAGATGCTACATACGTCCACGAAGACCCCTGTCTTGGAGCCTTCTTATATGGTTCCCAATTGGGCGCGTTTCTTTGTGATTATGGCCGAACGGTCATGTGAAGATCCAGAGGCCACCGTTGCCGATCGCCTGGATTGGGCGAAATTGTCGACCAAGACCCATAAGGCGGGGAACATCCACTGTACACAGCTCACATTGCCCTTCCATGTAACGGCGGACAAGCTTGAGGAGGTCCAAGACTTATGATGGCCATGTCATATCACAGGGCCTCTGTGAACATATCCATTAATGTAGCCCCAGAGTAACTTTAAAGTTACTTTGGGGATCTTGGAGAAAGAGACCATCGCGGGGCGCACCCCGCGCCTTAAAGTGACTGCTATGTTATTGTGTAGTGCTGTGCGCTATTGATATAGCAATATATAGCGCGACATGGACGCCCGCGTGCTTATACGAAGTACATTGTACATTGTACATGTGAGGGGTATCGTGTATGCGCGTGGGCCTTTCATTGGTGAATGCGCACTATACATTTAGAAATACGTGGATTGGCCCAAATACAACGCATACATTGGCATTGCAAAGGAAGGGAGGGATGAGGGGAACGATTGTCAGAATGAGGACGGCGAGTTCATGCTTGGCCACCATAGTAATGGTCGCAATTCGCGCCCAACCCCAGATACAAAAGGCCCCCCCCCACACAACCGTCGTCGTCGTATTCGTTGTCGTTGTCGTCGTCGTGGGTCGTTGCCGTCGTCGTCGTCGTCGTCGTCCTCGTCGCCGTCCGTCGTCGTCGTTTCGTCGTCGTTCGTCGTCGTCGTCCGTCGTCGTCCGTCGTCGTCGCCGTCGTCGGGGAGCGTGTCTCGTCGTCGTCGTCGTCGTCCGTCGTCGTCGTCGTCGTCATCGTCTGTCGTCGTCGTCGCCCTTCGTCGTCGTCGTCTGCCGTCGTCGTCGTCGTCGCCGCCGTAGGCCGTCGTCGTCGTCGATCGTCGTCGTCGTCGTTGTCGTTCGTGCCACTTTTGCAAGACAGCATATGGTTTTGGCAATCGCCGTGCTTCGCATATTCTGGTTCAGGCCACCTCGCCCTTTTATGGCATCGTGGGGGGCCGTGGCGGCTGCCCCAGCCGCGCTTGAAGGGCAGGGTGGGGATGGTGGCGCCGACGAGGACAGGCTCGCCGATGCCTTTGATTCGGCGCGAGCCTCAGGCCAGCTAGTCCCGAAGCCTCGGCGGGGTAGGCCTGATGCGAGGCTGCAGGAGGTGCTCAGAGCAGCTGCAGCGCCGCCAGCTCATGCTGTTGTCCCAGCCCCTCCTGTTGTTCCAGCTCATGATGTTGTTCCAGCTCTTGCTGTTGTATTGGCGCCCCCAGCTCGTATGCGTATTGGCCAGGCGATCACAGCGTACACGCGGAGATCGTTGTTTGTTCAGAATGAGGTTTGCACTGGGTTGGTAAACGCTTACAGATATTCTTGTGCGAATACAGATGTTCGGGATTCTGACGTGCAGGCTATATCGAACACTTTTGCATCGCCTCATGGCAATCAATCTTGGAGGGAGCTGGAAACGTCATTGGGCGCGCCACGGCAGACATTGAAACGTAAGTTTCACAGGTTCGCCGAAGCAGTGACGTTGGCACAAGCGCTTGGGAGGTCAACCCAGGACGAGCATTTCGTGCAGTCGTTGTCCAAACATCGTTGCTTGTACTACGTGGACGCGAGCAGGTACGACGAGACCCCGATGAAAGCAACAGTTCGGCCAGATAAGGCAGCCCTTGCTGGTCCGAGTTCCTGCGCTGCCCTCGTCGCTGCTGGTCCATCCCCTGCTGAATTGCTTCTTCGGCACTTGGAGCGGAACTTTAAGTTTTCCCCAGATGCTTCGAAAATACTTCAAATGTCCAGCTCATGTGGGATGCTGTTCAAGACTGGTGAAACATATACTGCCGCGTGTGGCAACGTCGCGTGCCCGCTGCAGATCTTGGAAAGGAATATCGGCGCTTGTATCCGAGACGCGGTTGCTGCTAACTCTACTGTGGGAGAGGCCGCGCAGTTGTTTGACCAGAAGTGCAGGGCTGTTTGCACGGACAGGGCTTCATCAAATATCTTGGGCGAGAAGCTTGGGCAGCAAGATCGCGGGCCCAGTTGGACTACGTTGTGGAACGGGTGCGAAGTGCACGTGGCTGCGACGTGCAACGATAAAAGTGTGGGGAAGTTCTTCGATGCAGATGTGTCTGGTTCTATCAACTGCGCCTTGTCAATGCGATCAGGCCCCACAATGAATGTTTTCCGCCAGTGCCTCCAGTATGTCATTAGAAAACAACTTCGACCAATGCTCGGACAGCCTTCTCGCGATGCAATAGCGTACAGGGAGTGGTGCATTAAGACGGTGATGCAGGTAGGGCCAGATATCGACGCCAAGCGAGTTCTGCTCTCGATACTTCCAAACGGCGATTGGAGGCGTGATGGCGTCGTCGAGTTTCACTGCTCGCAGTCCTTCATGCAGCAGGTTGGCGAGGAGAGGGTTGCTCGCGTCGTGGCCAAGGGCATCATGTATGCGCTGGCGTCGTCCCAGCCGTCAATATTTCCGCGGAATCGGTGGTTGGGTGCCGATTTGGCGATGGAAGAGTTGTGCAGATTGGAATGCATACACGGCCTTCTGTCATCTACTTACCCCGTCTTCTGCCAGCAGATTTCGAAGAGGAACGTTCCGTTGCAGCAGCCAGGAGGCGGTTTACTTCCCATCGGCGGAGCGCCCCTCCCCATCCCTATCGGCGACGGCGGCGACCACGGCGAGGGGGTTGAGGATGCTGTCGGACAGGAGGCGCCTGCACCCCACGATGAGCCTGGCGGTGGCCAGGCATCTGGCGGCAACTCGGACCAGACCGACTGGGCGAAGGAGAATGCGAAGCGGAGAAAAAAGTGTTGGAGTGGCTTGCCACGAAGCCCCTGCCGAGGATGATTGCCATGAGGCAGCCCTTGCAGCCGCAGGTGCGCCTTCTCGCCAAGCAGTTGAAGATTGGTTCACACGATTGGGAGGAAAAGGAACGAGCGAAACTTGCAGCTGTCATCAACCAGGGCCAGGACACCGACGGAGTCAGAACATATCGAGTTGTTGTTGCAGCTTGCGGTGACCTCGAGACCGATTACGTGAGAGAGGTGAATGCGCTCGCGACGCAGAGGGGCAACTGGGACCCGTACCCCGCCTATTGCACCACTATGGCTTTCAACACTGCGATTTTCAGGTCTCTCAGCGCATCGCTTTGCATGGTCGAGCGGATGATAACCAGTAGCCACAACCAATTCCCGATAAAGTTGTTCAGGCTGCTCAGGGATTCAACCCTCGCCGATGCCATGTCGCAGGAGCCGAAATGCATGATGGACCTATGGACGTTGAGCATGCTGGAGCGCCACCCACGGTTCGACGGCTAAGAGTTCAAGCAGAAATTGATCTTGACAGCGCTCCCCCAGTACACCGACATCAGCTGTATAGAATCGCTGCACTCTTCCATTCGCAGGATGTTGGTGCAGCGGTCGGTGCAGACGCACGCCTTGGACACTCCAGATTGCGATGGGGAGTTCGTGATGCAGCAGCTTCGGCGGTACTCCAAGCAGCGCCACTTCGACCCGCAGTCCAAGAAGGCTACCAGTAAACGGGTGGGCGCATCGCTCCCCCCTTGCTTTCTCCAGCTGTTGCACGCATGCTAATGTCTTCTTCGCTTCGGTATCCATGTGTCGACGGCCGTGCGCGTCGCAATGACCCGTGCGTTGTCGTAGTGGCGCTCATGGCTTGTATAGCAGGGGTCGGTGTGGCTACCGACGTAAGTTCTTGCTCGTGGCATGCATTTCGGGCCCGCTGTTGTCGTCGTTGCAATGTGATTGCGCAAGCGTCCAGCTCGCGCGCAGGGGGGTGGGCGTCACCGTCACATGGCGCGTCTTGTTCACAATTGGCCATGCCAGCTTGCGCTGATTGCACCCATCCCCAATCTGCATCACACCCGTAGTCTGCAGCATCGTTCTGATACTTTTCATGGGCTTAGTGTCTGACGTGCTGGTGTCGGATATGTTTGCATGGTTCAGCTTCGCGCGCGCTATGTCTTCCGCACTCGGCGCGCGTGTGTCTTGTGTTTGCTTGCGCGCATGCGCGCGCATTGTTCGGTGTTATTGTTCAGCCATTGCGTGCGTGCAGAAGCTCGTGGTCGCCATGGCTGCGGGTTAGGTGGATCTTGCGACGCGCGCGGCGCACCGCTGGTTTAAATTACGCCGCCCCCTATTGAACCTTGCATGGATGCGCAGTGCATTATGGTTGGTATCGCTGTGGCATGCGTATTCCTACTAGTGGCCATGCCACCCTTCGTCAGAGCGTTCGCCCCGCACTGCGCAGGCTTTAATCTCGCAGCAATTGCGTGCGATGTGATGTGTTCGGCACGTTCCATTCCATGCCCTGTATGTCGGGTGTTTTTGCTGATCGTCTACACTCGCTCCTGCCATTCATTCAATGCGTGCCCCGCATTCGCGCGCGCGTACGCATGTTTCGCACGCGCGCAAATTTGGCACGGCAGTTCCCCGCAGGAGGATGGAACCGCCCGCGTGCATATGGCCAGGGCGTCGCGTTTGCTGCTCGTGAGTGGGGTGTGCTCGAGCGACATCGTGCAATGCGTGTGTGTGCGGGATGTGGGGATGCGTCTCACCATTGCGTCGCATGCGATGCCACTTGTTCGCTTCCCGCGCGCCCTCGCAGGTGGGCGAGCCAAAGCCGACTTGCAAGGGGGTCAAGAGGCAGTTCGCGGGGAATCGGCCGCAGCGGACGGGGGGAGGAGGAGCGTGGCGGGCATGGGTGCACGTGAAAGCTTCGGGTTCCACGGGGCTTCCTGATATTGCAGCCATTGCGGCGGCGTACCAGACAGCCAAGGCTGCGAACTCACCAGAATATTTGGAGGTCCTGCCGCTCGGGCAGGCAGGGGCTGCATCGGCGAGGGTCCAGCGAGAGATCGGCGGCGCGAAAGCTCGTGCCTTTGGGAAGCCCGTTAGGCTGGTTCTCCAGAAGTCCCAGGCCGCCGCCAGGCGGGAAAAGTGCAAACGTGCCCTTGGCCAGAGCTTGTCCGACTATATAGGGGACGTTCTTAAGTTGAAGATAGAAGACATGGCCGAGGGAGTGAAGGTTGCCAGGGGGATTGGGAGGCTGAGGTTGGAACATGAGTCTAAGGAGACACGGGAGGACCAGCTTGCTCTGACACAGTTTGCTTCAAATGCTGGGGCAGTTGCAGTTGACACCTTGATGGCTCATGTACCGAACCTTGTCAGGGATGAGATTGTGCCAGTCCCTTCAGAGGCAGGCCCACTACTTGTGATGCAGTCTAATCCAGTGCCGCTGGCAACAGATGCATGTGCGTGGATGGAGGCGTCGCTCGGCCATGACGTTGGCACTTGGCTGGAAAAACAGTGGTCGTCCAGGCATGCAACGATGCTTGATACAGGGGCTGAGCCAGTCCACACAGGCATCCCTCTGTGTAGAGAGCGGCGATGGTGCACGTGCACGGACAAAGGAAAGCTGCCCTGGTCAATGAAAAACAATTTTTTGAGGGAGATGAAGCTTTGCCCCGCGGCCCAGGGGGTTCAAAGACGTTTTGCAGGAGGGTGGAGCTGTTGCCAAACTCGTTGGGTATAAGGCTGCAGAGGTTGACCCAACGGAGTCAGGGTGGGCCGCCGTGTCAGCCCGCATGCAGGCCCAGCAAGTAGATACAGTCATGTTCGTGCACATAGGTTCGATGCTCTTCAACCCCTATGAGCCGACGTACCAGAGGATGATGCCCATACCTTGCCCGTGGGTTTCCATGGAGGCCAGTTCACTCGCGATTGGCAGGCTGTGGCTGAAGGCGCTGCAGCGTTGCCATACTCTCTCTTTCCAAAGTCCTGGCTCCCAATCGTCCTCCTCCCTCCTCTACTCCCTGCTCCCCCGATCCCACTCGCCGTTTCTCTTCCTCCATGTTCTTTCTCCTTCTCCTCCCCCTCCTCTTCCTCCTCCCCCTCCCTGCCGCCGTCCTCCGCCGCCTCTCCCGCCTCCGCCTCCTCTCCACTGCGCGCTGAACTAAACAGCGAGTGCTGTAAGGGTCCAGCTTGTGTCGCGACATTGCGTCGCGCCAGGGTGGCTGCGAGTTTGTTGTTGTATATTCTGGCCTTTGCGGCCTCCCCGTCGTCCCCAAATGGTCGCGATTTTCCCATTGTCGGCACCAGATGGCCCAATGCGCCCCCATGGCGGCACCAGCATTGCCATGCAGAAAAAACGAAACAACCTATGATTGTCGGGCCAAGCGGGCCCGAAGATGGCCCAGGATGGCACCGATCGCCCCTCTCCCCCCAGCGAGCCTCGAGAGGGCCGTGGGCCGTGCCGTGCTGTGCTGCGCAGCGCCTTGCTGTGGCGCGACCAGTTTATTAAGTGTGGTGCAATTGCAGTGCCGTGCCGCGCGTATTGTGCTGTGCTCGCGCGCCGCGCCATGCCGTGACGCGCCTTATTCCCGCGCCGTGCCCTCGCGCTGTTCACGCCCGCGCGCCGCGCCTTGCCGCGCCCAGTTCCCGCGCCGCGCCGCGCGCGGCACGCGCGGCGCGGCAGTGTATACACGACATGCCGTGGTTCAAGCGAGGAAACATGTCATGATACAGAAATCGCACCATACTCTTGCGAGCCTTAGCGCTTGTTCTTTCGTAGTTGCGGGCATTAAAGATATGTACTTTGGTTTCCCCGACCCCTGATGATGTCATATTCATGTTATGTTTGACCGTGTTGATGCTTTCTTGGGTCGTTTCGAGGCCAGCCTCGGCCTCCTTGGAGCGCTCGTGTGCGGTGTGGGGTTTTCTTCGGGCGTTCCTCAGCCGTTCCGCGGCTTGCTGATAAAAGGCCAAGGTTTCACAATCTGCGCCAAACGCGCCCCTTTTATGTGGTATCACCATGTATATTTTCGCGCAGCGCTGATGTTAATCGTAGAATGTCGCGGCGCAGGCGATGTGAAATACGAACGAAATACTACAGCACAGTGCAGAAACAAACTGCGTTTACTAAGCGCGCGCGGCGCCAGCTCCAAAACTCAGAACCCAATGCCAACCATGGCGCTCAATTGAGGGCCATTGCGGGGTCGCGGAACGAGAGCGCGGCGACGCCATGGGTGAATTCACAACAACTGCTCGATATAGTCTCGCCTCGCTATTAGCACGGCCACCGCCGAACAAGAGAGGCGGGTATATATAGGAGCGTAGAATGTGGCGCGGGGGCAACAATTGGCTGGGGTTGGCCGCCTTGTTTCTTCGCGTATGCGGGCCCCGCGCTGCTACCAACGCATTTGTTTTTATTCTGGTGCGGGCGCGCGGCGGGGTGGTATCGCAATTTGGTTTTCACTGAGCCGAGCTCTTGGCGCAGCGTTGCCGCCGCTTCGCCCCCGAGCAGCCAGATTCGGACGTCGCCCGCGCCCTGGGTGATCGCCAAACACCCGACCCCGGACACCCAAACATACCATCCCGCGCCACGGCGAGATGCCGCGGCCACGACGGCGCCGACGACGACGGCGACAATGACGAACAGGACGAACGATGACTGCGCCCGCCCCCTCCCCGCAGTGCCTTAGGCATTGGCAGCGTTCCTCCACTCATAACTTGTTTTTTGTCGCCATCAACACTGAATCATGTTCCCCTTCTCTCCTCCCCCTCCTCACTCTCCGCCGCGCGCCTTCTTCATCAAGATCGCATGTCGCGGGCGGAGCGAGCGCCCCCCCGCGCGCGAGCACCCGCTCGCAGTTTCGAGAGCCGCGCGAGCTCGCGACGCGCTGTTTGGCTGGGGTTCGGCCGAAGTCGGAGCCAGTCGCGTCTCGCTGCGCGCGCGTTGTCAAGGATTACGCATGTTGGCGCGTCGTCGCCATCGTAGTCGCCGCCGTCGCCGTCGTTGCCGTCGCCGCCGCCGCCGCCGCCGTCGTCGCCGATGTTGCCGTCATCGTCGTCGCCGTCGCCGTCGCCGCCGCCGCCGTCGTCGCCGCCGTCGTCGCCGTCGACGTCGCCATCGCAATCGCCGCAGCCGTCGCCGTCGCCGACAACGGGGGCGACGAGCCATTCGACGGCACCGACACGGTCGCCGCCGACAGGCGCGCGGCGCGCCGCGACGGCGGCGCACGACATCGGAGATTGCCCCGACAAGTCCATCTGCCGCCGAATAAGATGACCACAGCGGGGTTCGAAGCTCTCGCGTGGGCGGCTGACAGCAATCGTGCGCTTCGAAGAGGCGGGCGCGGGCCATCTGGCGTCGGGCTGGAGCGCGCCCAGTGGCCGTTGGGCAGCGGGCAAAGATGGCGGCTTTGCATGAATTGAAGGCCGCGCGGTCGATTGGCCCCCGTGCATTTCGGCGCGCGCCATTGGCCCCGACAAAGCGGCCGTCATATTCTTCAACGCGGCCAAGAAGATCTGGCTGGGGCATGCCAAGGCGCCGACGCGCTCGGCGCGGGCCCTCGCAGGTGGCGGCGCCGACGCCCGACGCGCGCGCACCAGCCAATTCATGGTTTGCGCCGCGTCCAGCCGTCGGCGCGGGGATGCCGCGGAGGCGACTGGAGCCGTACTTCTGGTCCACGCGCGGGCTCGATTGGGCGGCGCTGGCGCGGGCGCGTCGGGCTTGTGCCTATGGGCGTTCGCGGGCGCGGCGTTCACGTCGGAGCTGCGCAGTCGTGGAATCCGAGATGCGCAATGCGCCCGCGGCGGCGCGGCGCCGCCGATTTGTTAATGCACGTTTGTTATGGCAGGGGCTGCAGCCGCCGTAGCGGGGCCAATGCGCGCTTCATTTTCCCGAACCGCCCCCATCCCATAGTTGCACCCCCCCTTCATCACTTTCCCTCACCCTTTCTCACGCCTCCCCTCCCCCTCACCCTTTTCCCCTCATCCCTCCCTGCGCCCCTCCCCCATCCCCCATCCCCCTCCCCCACCCCCGCGCACCGTTCCGCTCTAGCCGATCCCCCCTTATCCTCCCCCCTCCGCCCCCGCGCCTCTGATGGCCCTGCCACATTTTCCGCGCCACTCGCGCATATGTCGTTTCCACGCGGCGGCAACAGCGGCCGCGCCGCCGCGCGCGGCGCGGGCTGGGCCCAGACGGCGGCTGGTCACCAGGTCATGCGGTGCAGCTACGATTCCCGCGCGCTCCGCGGTGGCTGAGCCCAGACTGGGTGTGCGACCAAGTTGGCCGCGATCTTCCAGTGGCGCCAGGGTTTGAGCGCGCTGAGTGGCGCGGGTGCACGCGGCGACACGCCTGATCATGTTCGCGCCGTTTTCATTTTCGTGGCGTTTCGCGCCCGCGCCGCAGTCGCGATGGGCAGGGGGCCATCGGCCGCGGGCGCGGTGGCGTCGCAGCATCGCCTTGCGGGTGCAAGCGCGGGCCGCGGCGCCGAGGCGCGCAGGGCGCGATCACCGCCGTCCTGCTTCAGGGGCTTCGCCGCGAGCTCCGCGTGAAGACCTACTGTACTTCATCGGTGCCCACGTGGAAGCGGGGCGTCGACTGCGTCGCCCTGCCAAGGGACTGGAGCACTCGCTCGACGCGGCCAGTGAATTGATGCGATTGGGGATCAGCGGCGAGCTCCCGCATGCAATGGGGAGGTTTTTGAGGAGGGCACTGCCGATGTGGAGTTAACGTGCGACGATCACCGAAACTCGGCGGGCAATCGCGGGGCGCCCCGACCTGGGGGCAGGGCGCGCCCGAGATCAAGGCGTTCAAGGACGATATTTACAGTGGCGCGATTGCCGAGCGCGACGCGGATACCAGGCATTTGCATTTGCTCTGGAAGGCAATCCGAAAGGAGCCTTGGCGTGCCCTCTGTTCAGCGAGCTTCTGGATGGCAGCCCAACGCCGCGGCCGCCCCCGACGACGGCGCATGGCGAGTATTGCGGGCAACGAAAGACGCTCGCGATCCCGCGCGGTTGCTGGCCCAGTTCGTCAGCAGCGACAGCGCTGGGGCCGAAGTGGCGGGAACGGCATGCTACTGCTGCATTCTTCGGCATTTACAGTTACGAACGCGCTTTCGCCGTGGACGAGGCCAGCGTAGTGATGCAGTCGCCGCGAAGCAGCGGCTAAGTCAGTGGCAGAGCCGCGCCGATTGCGCATTTTCGCCCGAAGCCGACACTTCCATACCCGTTCGCCATAGCCCGCGGGCGCGGCCACGATGGCCCTCGCATTTCGATCATCGCGCACAGGCGGAAAGGGGTGCGTTACGTCCCCGCCGCGCGCGGACTTGGCTTGCGACCTCACGGCCTGGCGCGCCGCGGGCCGCTGGCGGCGCTGGAGCGACGGATTGCCCAGGCGTGGCTGGCGGCTCTTCCAGGCAGCGAAGGCGCCGCCCATGGCCGCGGGGCCAGCCTTGGTGGCGCGCGGCGCATATGATCTCATCACGCGAAACCGAAAATCCCCAGCGCTTCGCGCGTCTGGACGGCACGCCCAGAGGCAATGATGGAGGCGAGGAGGGGTGGGGGATGGGGGGGGGGGGAGGGGGGGGGGGAGGTCGGGGATGGTGGCGGTGGTGTTGGAATGGAAGCGCCGATGGAGGATGGGGGAGGAGGAGAGCCATGGCGGAAGCAGCGCGTGGCAGGATGGGCGGATGAAAGAGGGGAGGGGGCGGAGCTCGAGGATTGGAGCGGTGCTGGGGAAGGTAGGGGAAGAGCCGACGGTGGAGGGCAAGGTTTTCGCTGGCTGTGTGCCGCGCCAAGTCCCGCGCGGTGGACTCGGGGTCCACGCGGGGCTCTCGCGGATTTCCTTTCAGTCTCTATCGCCCCCCCCCCCACTTCCACCCCATATGTTTCACGCCGCCGCGTCTGTGGATCTGCGGCCATTCTGCGGGCGGCGGGGCCAGTGGGTTCCAAAGCGTGGTCGATGCCTACGGCCAGGGCGGTCGCCCTCGCCCTTCCCCCGCGGCCCCCATTCACCCTCGCGCCCGCGTCTCCGCCACGCCTCCAGACGTCGCCATTGAGTGGGGATGTCTTGGGCGAAGCGGCAATTTTCATATCTTTCACTTACGAGCGTGGGAAGCGCGGGAATCGGGTGCCAGTGCTAGAACGCGCAGCAACATCGCGACCCGTGATACTTTGGGCGACCTCTCCGAACGCCCACGGGGGATACACATGGGCGCGCGCGACCTGGGCGCGCGCAAAGGTTGTTCCTGTTTCTCACCCAACACTCCCCCGTGTTCATTCGTATCCTTCCGTATACATTGCGATGTTAGCATAGCTTTTTTATCTGTCGTCGTCGCTGTCGCCACCGCTAACGCCACCATTCAGCATCAACGTCGTTGCCTGCATCATCATAACCGCCAGCACCCACCACATATTTTCAATATTCATCATACCGTGGCGTTCTCGAAACCCGTCCGGAAACGTTCTGAGCGCGATTCGAGCGAACCGCTTTCCTTCGAATAGAAGATTGACAGCGTCATCTGTTTCAACATGATTCGCTGCAGGGGCCGCCGCGGGGGTCTTCTGAAAGCGCCAACCCCACGCGTAGTGCAGAGGTTTTCGGGGTACTCAATTTGGGTGAGGGCCCCTTTGGCGAGAGTCTCCCGTTCAATGCCCCGAAGGTTTCGCCGGCGAGTTCCGCGTTCCTACCTTTCGTGGATGGGAAACGAGACCGTCGTCCTGGGATACAAGGTCGCAATCATATCTCTCCATTAACTTTTGAATATGAAAAGTTTCAAATGCGCACATTTCTAAAATATGTACGAGTCGTCGTCGTCGTCGTTTTCTTTGCAGGGGCGGGGGGTACGAAATTGCTTAGGTATTGCATCGGAACCACCGTGATCATTCCTATGCGTGCATATCTTTATATCATTAGTATTATCCCTGGTGTGTTAATAACGCATACAAGGAGCGAAATGTCGGCCGATGCATACGCACGTAAAAATACTGTAAACCTTCTGGAGTTGTTTTATGATAATGAGAAGCGCGTTTGGGGGCAATGCAACGTGGAATTGTATATGCAGCGATGTAGCTTCCCCCCTTTAATCGTCTTTCCGTTTCCACATCGTTGCATTTATCAGTCTCTTCATCCCCCATTGCCCTGCTCTTCCCTCCTTTGTTCCCCTTCCCTCTCTCTGGCTTCGCTCTCTCCGCCGTCATCGCTCGTGCGCCTCCACGTGGCCTTTGCCGCCTTCGTATGTTTCCCGATCTTCCTCCGCCTCCCCTGTCGCCTCCTCCCACCATTGCCTCCTCACCTTCCCCTTTGAAGCCTTTCATTTCCAACATAGAACACAAAAGAAAAAACGGAATGGCGCAGATAACAGTCATTCAACAACATCGAACAACAAATTCGCAATTGAGCGCCAGTTGCGCCCCAAACACGTTCCATGGAAAAACAATGTGCTCGCAGTTGCCACTCCCTGCTGCTGTTCAGGCCCCCCCCCCCTCTGTTATCCTCATCCTCCTCCGTCGCCGTCGTCGTCGTCGCCCTTTCCGTGCGGCCACATGCACAGAGCCCCTTTCAGCGTTCTGGAGTGTTTGTATGTTCGTCCACTTTGCGCACGTGCACACATCGTACTCACAGGAAGGATGCTAGCCTGCATGGTGCGTGCACTGCGTTGTGCCTCCTCCTCTTCATAGTATCATATTTAATTGCAGACTACGCATGAAGCTATGACTCAGAAGTCTTTGTGGCACACCATGGCAGAGTATTCAACAATATCGGTTTCTTGGTTCAGAGTTGAGGTCACCGCCGAGCGCATCCCATACCTTAGACCCGATATGATCAGCGTACTATCACTGGAAGATGGCGCTCCAGACCATCAGATATATCCAATTCGTCGCAACCGACGTCGTAAAGCACGGGACGATGATTGTGATGATGAGGGTGGAGGCGACGATGACATAGACAACATACCACCCGATGAGGATGTGCACATCGACGAGGGCGAGGATGGTCATGGTGAGGGTGAGGGTGGCGAGGAAGATCCTGAGTGCGTAGGTGCCCTGGAGCTGATGCCTGGTGGAGAGTACCCTGAGATTGACGAGTGGGATGTGTTCGGCCCTGGTGCGGATTCGGATGTGGAGGACCCCGCGGAGCCCGAGCAGCCCCCCATGCCACCGCCAGAGGAACCGCCTCCAGCACCAGGAGATGACGCACCACCGCCAGGGCCGCCACCACCACCGCCACCGCCTCCGCGTAGGGGTAATGTAGGGCACGCCGATGCGACGTGGGTGCTACCGAACGGCACCATCAACTACTACTCCTCGAAGGAATCGTTCACAGCCGTATGCAACGCTCACACCAAGAAGGGGGTCAATTGCTTATTGACCAGAACAGCTAAGCGGACTATTCGGCGCGGCCAGGTCGTTGGTAGGCCCGTAGCGTTCTTGGCCGCATGGCTTGATAAGAACCACTACCCAGATAAGTCCAACCACGTGGGCCAGATGAACCAGTTCCTGCTCGACGAGCCGCTGAGGGCGGCCTGGAGGACCACGGCCGAAGGCGACCCAAATGCTCATGCGGTGCTAACTTACGAGAGGCCTAAAGATGATGATGAACCATATGAGCCTGGTGAGATTCCTGGTTACGTTACCTGACTGGCGTCTCAGCTGGTGGTCTTACTGGCGCGAGCGGTTGGGGGGCGGGGGGCACATGCGTCAGGCAAGCCATTGTGGCATGGTGAGGCACGTGGGGTTCAGCTGGTCTTGCATCTCACCTTGTCCTTAACCGCCGTTCCCCATTCGTTGCCATGATCAGGCTTCCCCCCTGTCGCTGGCCGTCTTTCATCCTCCTCCACCCGTCGCCCTGCACGCCCCGCTATCGGACCCCCCCCTCCATCGCCGTGCTTCTCCACCCCGTCCAGCCCTCTGCGTCCTCTGTTATGTACCTCAGTGCTTTCCCAGGGGGTGCCGATCACGGAGGGGCGACGTCCTATGCAGAGGTGCGGTGGAAGGCCAGGGCGAGGGCAATGAGGGCGACGGTGAGGAGGGCGATGGGAGGAGGGATGCGGGCGACGATGGGGAGGATGGCGGGGGCGGGGGTCACCAGGGCAAGGGCGCTGAGGTAAGGAGGGGAAGGAGGTCTCTGCATTGAGAGGGGAGGCGGGACTACGTGGCGACCAACTTCCTGCAGGCGCCGCGGCAGGCACTGACTTGCTGCAGTATCTCGTTTCCGTCTGAGTGTCCAGCGGACTTTCTTCGGGATATGAAAGCAATAGGAAAGTAACTCCAAAAGTGTACCCAGTCCCCCCGTCGAGGCGCTCCAAAGTAACTCATGCGTTTGAGAGTGGGTCTGGAAGTAGGTTTGCGTCGCAAGGTCAGGTTCAAAGTGGCTCGAAAGTGACTCCAGAGTGAGTCGGAAGTGACTCTGGGATGCCATCGGGCGCATCGCATTGCATGCATTGCGTGGTCGAGTGCCCCCCAAAAGTAACTCCGAAGTTGGTCCAGGGTAACTCCAAAGTAACTCAAAAGTGACTCCAAAGTAACTCAAAAGTGACTCCAAAGTAACTCCAAAGTAACTCAAAAGTGACTCCAAAGTTACTCTGGAGTGACCCTGCATCGATCATCCACGTCATTTGAGTATGCAGTACACAAGAGGGGCGTGCCCGAAATTTTCCTAAGTACCCCCCCCCCCCCCCCGAGGCCGGTTTTGAGCATGTGATGTTTTTTGTTTTCCGACCCCCTTACTTTGGCAACGGGGCCCTCTCGCTCGCATGGGCGATCAGTCGGGCTCGGACGTGTGCGTTGTTTATACGTAGGACCGTGCTTCTGCGATTTAATTGTATGAGGACGAGAGGGGGGGCGGCAGGGCGTCGGCAACAAGGGGGGGGGTGCGTGACTTCGGAAAGGGGGCTTGCCGAGAGGGGCGTCGCCGCCATTATTTTTGATGTGGCTGCATTCCAGTTGTAAGTTGTGCGGTTGCGTGGCCCGCTCATGGTCCTTGCCCCCCACTTGCCGCCGCCGCCCCTGCCCCATTCGCGACCCGACGTCCTATCGCGCCTGTGTCCTCGCAGCTGCCGCCCGCTGATCCGCGGCGTCGGCGCGACGATGGTCGGCGGTTGCGTTGTTGGGGGTTGTGGAGGGGGGAGGGATTGCGATGGGAGAGGTCCTCGAGGGGGCTGTGGAGGGGTCTTGACCCATGGACGCGACGGGCGCCAAGCCGCTGCGAGTGCGACGACGGGGGCCATGACTGCGATAAGGAGGAGGATGAGGATGGGGAGGGCTCGGGGCGTGCAGGGCCATGTGGATATGGGGACACCTGCAAGTGTGATCATGGTGGGATGAGGGGGGGGGGAAGGGATGGTGACGACGAGAGCGCCGAGGGCGATAGGGGCCGACAATGGTTGCACTCATGATCGGTTGTCAATGCTCGCCAACGCCGTGCCGCTGCGTTGCGCCTCAAGCAGCGCACTTGGGCGGTTCTACCACCGAGCGTCCCCCAATACTCTACCACGACAGTGGTTCCAGTCTCCAGCCCGTTGCCTTCTCCCAAAGTTTCGGGTTGCGCGCGATGCCTCCTAAGAAGGACCCGAAGTCCTTCTTGTATGCAGACCCAGAGAGGATGTCCCGAGCCAGGATGGTGGATGCGATAAAGTGCCTCCAGATGTTCGCACGCGACAACATGCAGAAGCAAAAGAAAACTGAGCAGGAATTGGTCAAATTCTTTAAAGCCCTTGAGCTCATCAGCGACCCGACGGTTAAGAAGACACACAACGATGCAAAACGCTACCTCAATGGCAAGAAAAGTGTTGCCACGGAAACTAAACTCACCTCCTTGGGCCGCATCCCGAAGTTGATTAAGACTTTGCCCAACTTCATGCCGCTGTCAGACTGAGTTCAGTGCGCTTCCAGTTTCGGTCGCAGTCTCATTCCGTGGTGCGCCAGCCGTGCGCTGCCGATTGAAAGCACGCTGTGGCGTGTTGGATACATCGGGAAGGTACGGGGGTGGTGAGGGGCAGGAGGTGGAGGCGGGGAGGGGTGGGTTAGGCGATGAGGGGGGGGATGGCGCACTCAGGGGGGCGAGGGCGAGGAGGTGAATGCGGAAGAGAGTTAGCATGGGAATTGGAGGGGCGGCTGGACAAGGAGGAATGCTCTGCTCGGCACACGCGCACTCGCGAGGCTTTCTAGCGCCGCCTCGCTCTCGCTTGGCATTGCATTCGCGTGCGCTCTCCAGCGGGGGCCGACGGGCTCGCATTATTTCGTGCGACTGCAGCCAGTGGTTCGGTTCGCAGGGCGGAAAGGACCGCTATCACACACCCCCTGGTCTGCTCCCCTGCATTCGCTCCATTCTCGGCTTCCTCCCTGCGTCGCCCCCGCGCCGCCGACGCCGCCTTCGCGCCGCCCCCAGGGCCAGTGCTCCTGTAAGTGGAAGGATTGCAGGGCGTGAGGGGCTGGATGCACGGGGCATTGATGGTAGACACGTTGGGTTCTTCTGGCGTGGAGTGGTATGTGTGTTCGGGGCCGATTGCTGGGGCGCATCGCTGCCCATGCTTTCTCCGTCTCGGTTGGGGTGTCGCATCGAGCAGCACCCCATCTCTGAAGTCCTCCAAGCATCCAGCCCTCTGGCTACTCAGCCCCTCCCCCCTCAACCCCGAGGATGACGCCACGAGCCGCCGCTCCAACATCCCAGAGCCCCAACCTCCTAACGCCCAACCAGCCTACCCTCCAGCCTCCAAAAATCTCACCCATCACCCATCCGAGTCAGCAGCCCGCCAACCATGGAAAGGCCAGCTTTCCACCCCTCAAGCCACCCAAACCCCGCCCATCCGACCCACGTAGAACATCCCAACCAATCGTTGAGGGGGCTGGAGGTCGGGGGGGCGAGGAAGTTTGATTGCCGAGGCTTGGTTTGTCCGAACATACCGAAGGTTTGGGGGGCGTGGTGGCTTGAGGGATGGATGGTTGGAGGGTTGATGTTGGCGACGTGAGGTTCGACTGACTGGAGGGTTCGCAGTTCGGCTGGCCCGAGGGCGTGCACCGCGGCCCAGGGGGCTCATCGAGACCTTGAGATGATCAGAGGTTTCTGCCAGTGTACTTCACACCACCGCTTAGATAAGTGACGAGACGGGCTGGCCTCATATTGCCATCGCCGTGCAGTCTGCAACGGTCATGTTGATGTGATTTGCTTGTTCGCAGGGGTCGCATCGGGTGTTCTTGATGCCCGCCAATGTAACCAATAGAAGCTGTCATTATGAGTGTGCCGTGTGACCCTACAATGATAGCTCTCAGCGCAGTGCCGTGCCGTGCGCTCGTGCTGTGCCGCGCCGTGCCGCGCGCGCTCCCCGTGCCGTGCCGCGCTTGTCGCGGCGTGCTCGCGCGCTGTGTCGTGCTGCACGGTGCAACGTTTCAATGCCGCGCCGTGCCGTGACATCGCATTGCGCCATGCCGCGGCGTGCCGCGGAGTGCTGGGTCCCTATGGGGCAGAGGTTGCCGCCGACATACCAACCGTGGCCCGTGCGATTGTGGGCAACAATGCGCGTTCTCATGTTTCGTTTCTGCGAAGGGCCTCATGGCCCGTTGCACCGTGTAGTTGTTGCTGGCCGCTCCTGAGCGAGCGACGCCAAGTAAGAGACCTCTTGGGCATGCCGTCCCCGAACATGAGGGCAGCTAGAGCCCTAACTTGAGGCCTGCCTGGTCATCGGCCACTCGGGCGTCTCCGTAGCCACTTCGGCTCAAGACTCGGGTGGATTACACGCAACGCACCGCCCAACTTTCTCGCGCGCTTTTGCCACCAGGGCTTGCGCGCGATGGGCACGGGCAAGAAGGGTGAGAATGAGAACAACGGCAAGAAAAAGACCTCGGCTCCTTCTGGCTCTGGCGGCCCCCCCGAGTCACCAGGGGGCGGTGGCGGCGCCGAGGCGATGGGCGCGCCGCCGAGGAAGAAGAGGAACCTGGTCGGGTCGCTGTGCCTGTGTGGCCTTTGCTCTGCTTTCGCCAAGGACTGTGCGTTGCGGTTGTCACCCTCTCGTTTTGTACAGTGATTCTCTGGTCTGCGTTGTAGACTTCTGCTTCCTAACATCCCACCCCATCGTTCCCCCATCCGTTTCTGGCCATCCCCCTTCATCCCGGGTCCTCTGCTCTCTTCACCCCCCCTACCATCTGCTGACTCGCCGTTGTCCCCTCCTGTCCTCCCCCTCTTTCTCTGTCGCCGCTGCCGTCGACCTTGCCCTCCTCGCCCTCTCAGCCCCGCGGCCCTCTCTACATCAGAATCCGCCTCCGCCCCCCTCGCTCGCCAGGACGGCAAGCCGTGGGCTTTGCGGCGCGCGGTCCAGAGCTCCCAGGGTTCCCAGGAGCAGCCCGTCGGAGACCAATGCGAGGAGTGCTATGAGTTGCACAGGGACGGATTCCCTTACATGACTTGGGGGGAGCTCTGCCAGGCAAACAAGAAGGAGGGGGATACGAAGACCATGATTGCCAAGGCGAGGTCGGTCAAGAGCGGCCAGTCCCCGCCGCCGCACACCGTGCAGGAGGTGACCAACACGCAGTCCGATGGCATGAACGTCCGCCAGTCCTTCACTGTCCTGAGCGAGGCGGAGCTTCGCAAGGCTTTGAACAAGAAGCGCCTCACAAAAAAGTTGGTCGAGGGCGTGCCCCGGGCCACGCTGCCGAATGGTGAGAATGTACTCGTCTTCAAGGACCCAGATAAGCCGTATCGCACTCTCGAGTTGGTGTCCTCCCTGTCGAACGACCTCACTAAGTTGATCATGCCGCGGGACCGCAACTACCACGATGCGCAGGGCAAGAAAGTGCAGGAGGCCGTAGTGACCACGGCGCGCTCGGCTTCGGGCGAGACGCATGCGCTGGCAAAGGAGTCGGCTGGATACCTGAAGACCCTCCAGGAGTTCCGCTCAGCGTCCACGAGCGGTGACACCCCCGAGGAGGATGATGAGGAGGAGGAGGCGGTCGGTGGAGGCAGGCGCAGCGACGACCCAGAGGGCTGCGGTGCTGGCGAGCTGGTCGGCTCGGCGGCCGCGGCTGCTTCTTCGCCCAACTTCGCGCTCGCGCCGCCGAAGATCGGCAGGGCGAAGGGCAAGTCTGCAGCCAAGGCTCCTGCTAAGGCGTTCTCGCCATGCGGCCCGCCTGGGGATGGCGGCGTCCCCAGCGGCAGCTCGGACCCCTTGCGCTCGCCGCCGTTCGACGACGCCACTTCGGTCGCGGACACCTCGCTGACGTTCGGCTTCGGCACCAGCGGCCTTGAAGGACTTGCGACCTTCACTCACGCATTGCATTGCGGTGGCGGTGGCCGCCTGGTTCTCGAGAGGGGGAGGGGGTCCGATTTTCGACGTTCGATTTGGTTGCGTATTGGTTGCCAGCATTCGTTCGAGGGCATTGTCCCAGTTTACGGGCACATGAGAGTCGATTAGGATATGTTTGAGCTTGTCACGTTTGTGCGTTGGCATGGTGTCTACACTTGGCTCGTGGCACGCTGATCGCGCATGCATCGGCCGCGAGCTCGATTGCGTTTCACGTCGGTTGTGTATTTCGGCCGCGTCGTTTCGTATGTGCGTGATTGTTGCCCATCGCGTTCTTCTGCCCAAGTCTGATTTATAGATATATTCACACGTCTCTCCTGTTAACGCCTCTTGTTTCATGGCGCGCCCAGGAGACGGGTGCGTGGGCAAGTGGAAGGACAAGCTCCCCTTGCATGCCGTGATGGCAGGCGCCGTGGACGGCCGCGCCATCTCGGCGGCCAAGAAGGCAGTCAAGCGCATGAGCGAGTCCCCCGACGAGTCGACCAGGTCGGAGTCGACCCTCCTGAACAACTACATGAAGCTCGTCGCCACCGCCCAGAGCATGCAGTCGGACGTGATCGGCACCCACGAGGCTAGCGAGCGGCGCGCTTTGATCCAGACGATGGTTAACGAGGGCGTGAAGTTCCCGTATCCCGTCCTGGAGAAGATCCTGCATTGCACGACGGACGAGGTCGAGAAGTCGGGTAACATGGAGAACCTCTTCAAGGTGCTCACCCCGTGGCCGCTCCCAGGTGACACCGCGCGCGCGGAGTTCAACCCCCAGGACCCTCGCGTGAGCACGCTGCCTTGCCCCATGCAGCAGAAGGTCTCGATGTTTCTGCGCATCGTCATCGAGAGGATGCTGACCCCCCTGATTCGCAAGGGCGCCGATGGGCAGAAGGAGGTGGTCGCCCTGATCTCGACCATTCAGGATAAGTACAAGAATATCGATTTCCTCGAGCTTGATTCGGCGGCTGCGTCTTGCTTGGCCGATATCCTGGACGTGCGTAGTGCCATGGAGGCGCTGCTGACCCCGACGCTGGACAAGAAGTACCAGGACCCCCACGGGGAAACGCCCGCCACTTAGAATGCTTGACGCTTCGCGTATCCCCACCAGCCCATCCAGAAACGATACCCAGGATAGCTGGCGGGAGGAGGGAGGAACCCACTAACATAATGGAACAGCGCGGGCAAGAGCGGGCGATCTTGGGCGGTCTTGGGCCGTCTTGGAGGCCTCTTGGGGCCTTCTTGAAGCGAGCTCTCTTGGGTCAGCTTGCGGCTCGGTGTCTCTTAGGGCTCTTCTGAGGGGTATCGGGGTTCTCGTGGAGCTCCTTTGGGGTTCTCGGGGCGCCCGCCTGCGTGGTTCAGTGGTTGCGCGAAGCATGCGCGTGCCCGTTGTTCCTCGCTCGGTTGTGCATGCGTTCGGTTGCGCGCTTGGGTTTGCGATTGCGTGCTCGCGCGCTTTCGCGGTTGCGCGCTGGTGCGCCCGCGAGCTTGCGTGCTTGCGCCGACTTTGCTAGCGCGCGCCGCTGCATCATTGCATGATTGTTTGTTTGCCCGCTTCCCTGCCTGCTTGGTATGGCTCCTTCTTATCGGGGCTTACTTGGTTCCCGCGGGGTCCAAAGGGGCTTAGCGCTAGCGCTTCGCAGCGAGCCCAATAGAGCGCGTTGGATGCCAACGAAACCAAAGTGTATCACACGGCGCCAGGGCGGGGGGCCGCAGGGGCCCAATGGGTCCACATCGGGTCCGCTGTGGGGACCGCATGGGTCATATTTATCACCGTGGGGCCCCGCGATGCCAACTTCATGGCAATGAATACCGCCGCAACCTTCAATATGACGTGATTGCGGCTGCGGTCGGGGTGGGGTGGGGGGGGGGGGGGGGGGGGGGACCGCGGCGCGGAACGTTTCGTGACCAATTGACCATTGCCCACAGCATCTGCCAAGTGGCAACGAAGCGCCCCGCTGCGCCCCCCCCCCCCCCCCATGATGATCCTGATGATGCGGTCCTTAGGAAGCCATCTCCCCCCCTCCCACACCCCCATGCGGGCATTTCTGCCCGCCCAATTGGGGGCAGACGTTCGCTCGCCCGCCGCCGCCAGTCCAGGACCCGCAACCAGCAGATATTGCGGAAAGGGGGCCGATGCCGAATCCGCTCGGCCACAAGGTAATTGAACCCACCTGCTTGGCACGCCCGCTTTGTTCGCGAGCACCGCGCGCGCGCCGCGCCCCGCGAGCTCTGGCCTCCGCTAGCCGCGGTCGCATCAGCCATGTGCGCCGCTGTCGCGTTTTAGTCAGTGTTGCCCTCGGGCTCAGCTTGTGCACAGAGCCGTCATGCTGCCGCTATAAAAACACAACCGCCAACATTATCCTCATCGCAAGGTTTGCAATAACCGCCATCACTGACGCCGCCACCATCGACATCGTCTTCGCAACCATTGTACCGACGAGGCGATCCGCGCGTCATTGCTTCTTGCTTGTAGGCCGTTGCCTTAGGTGGCGGCTTGATGGATAAGGGCCGTGTTGCACCTTTCCCCCCTTTGTCGGCGCCACCATCGCCATTGTCATCTTCACAGCGGTTTCGCCATGGGCGTCGCTGCCGCGCGCGCCGCCATCATCGCCGCCACCGCCACCATGACGATGGCGGTGACGGGGGCGGGCTCGACGCGGCACGTTTCATCGGCAACGCGCCGCTGCTTCGACTTGCTACGCGATGTAGAGCAGGCGCGTCGCGCCGAACTCTGACGCGTCATCGCCGCCGCCGTCATGGCCATCGCCATCGCGTCGTCAGTTCTCATGCCGCGATCATCGCCGCCGCCATCATCATCGCAATCGCCGTCGCGATGGTGGCGTCGAGGCGGATGGTGGGGGCGGGGGTGGGGGGTTGGGGCTCGGCGCGGCCAGCGTCGTCGCTAACGCGCCGCTGCTTCGAGCATCGACGCATTCGCAACGAAGCGCCAACCCCCGCTCCCTCGCCATCGTCATCGTCGACGCCACGTTCGCGGTGCTGGTGGCTGCGGTGATGCCGATGATTTCAGTCGGGCAATTGCTGCGTTCATGACAGCGGGTGCGGTTATGTCGATGATGGCGGGGATGGTCGGTGGAACGCGGCGCGGTGCGCATTGCGGCGGCTGGGCAGTTGCCCGATGATTTCCATCGCGGCCCAATGGGCCCCCTGGGAGTTATTCGTGCCCAGTGGGATGCATCTGCGCCCAATGAAGCCCGACGGGGCCAAACGGTGCCCAATAGTGGCTAAGTGTGGTCTGCTGGGCGCCCGTGAAGTTTAACTGAGTAAGCGCCCAGCCCGCATGAAAACCAACGCGGTCCATTGGATTGCCATGGCAGCTATTGTTCTCCCATGCTTCCCACTGGGTGTCGATGGCGCACGGGGCCCCGCGGAGCCAGCCGCGGCTGGAAGCGCGATTGCGGGGCGCGCCCTCGCGGTGGTCAGGTGCCAATCTGGGCCATCCCCGCATGGAGAACGTCGACCAGCGCTGAGTAGAACAACCGATGGCCGAAGAGATTGGAATTGCTTCATTTGGCAGTGGGGCTTCAGTGGGCCTCGCCTGCCCCCCATGCGCCCGCGACGTTGATGTCGCGCGGCGTCGCCCGCGCGTCGCGTTGTCCGAGGCTGCGGCCACGGGTAACCTGCCCGTGACTCGCTCCTTAGATTCCGTCGGGCCCCATTGTGGCTCACGCGGCTCCGCGGGGCCCCATTGGGAACATGTGCCTCCAGGTGGCCCGTCGTACCCCGCTATGGTGCCAACCACGTCCCAGTCGACCTCGTGCGTTTCCGTTTGCACCCGCAGGAATCGTTGGGCTGCCGTGGGGTCTGCCGGGCTCCGCTGGCGCGCGTTGCCTCGCGATGGTGCCCTCTGGCAGCCAATGGGGCCCGTTGGCCACCGTAGGTCCAGATGGGCGCCTTTGGGCCCCAGTGGTTTCCGTCGGATCCCATTGGGCCCCACTGGGCCCCATGGTTTTCCATGGGGCCCCCTAGGTCGCCATTTGCGCCCGTGTTCCATTGGCCGATGGCGCGTGGGAACGCGCCGACCTGCTGGGCGAACATCGGCCCGCGCATGTATGCGTAGGGTTGAGGGGGGGGGGGGGGGGCTCAACCACGACGCTGCATGGAAACCGCATGGGGCATGCAACTGCTTACACGCACGTAGGAGTACGAAAGGGTGAATGCGGGCCCTCCTGGCATGCGGGAGTTCGAAGTATCGCGTCGCGTTTGGCGGGTTTTCGAAGGTTCACATGCATGCATGACGGCATCGCAAACGCATGCCCACGTGCATGCATGGGAACGCATAGGCATGCGCGGGGATACAAAGCACGGGCTCCGAAGGTCACGCAGGACGGCGCGTGCGACAACGCGAGAAGCTTAATACATCATATGGTTAATCGAACCACGCGCGGTGTCCGTCAAAACATTTCAGGCAGCGAATGTGCGCAGAGGGGGTGGGAAGGGGGAGTGGGGCAAGGTCAGCCCGCCAGGTTTCCGAGTGACCCAGCAGTCTTGGGGGCAAGCCTCCTTGAATTATTAACACTCCCATGTGGCTTCGTGCGGGTACCTGGATGGGGTCCATCCGTTTACCCAATGGTGGCCGCGCGGGTATTCGTCGACGTCCGCGCGGGTGTCCGCTGGAGCTTAAGCGGGCACCGCATTCCGTGCACTTGCATACAGGAAGTGGGTGCGCGGGCCAGGCCGCGACGAGTTGTTTATGTCTGGACTTAACCTGGGGCATTCCGTGTACTTTCTTATGCCCTCGGCAGCAAGTGCGTTACTTGCTTAGTTATATGGCAAGATCCTGCATGTAACCTCTAGAAGGTGAACATGTTGCCGTCCGCGTGTCGCGGCGTGCCGCGCGTGCCCTGCCGCGCCCGTGTGCCGCGCCGTACCGTGCCCGTTTCCTGTGCCGTGCCGCGCGCGCCGCGCCGTGCCCGCGCGCTGTGCCGTGCCGCGCTGTGCCTTGCTATGTCCCGTGCCGTGCGTGCCGCGCCGTGCCTGCGCGCCGTGCGGCGAGGATTTCCCGCGCCGCGCCACGCGCGCCGCGCCGTGCCCTCGCGCCGTGCGCTGCCATGCAGCGCCGCACCGTGTTCGTCTCATAGACTGTGAAACTGTTGAATTGCAGGCTCCCGCGCCGTGCCGCGCGCGCCGCGCCGTGCCCGCGTGCCTCGAATTGCCGTGCCCAGTTCCCGTGTCGTGCCGTGCGCGCGGCGTTGTGCCCGCGTGCTGCGTCGTTTCGCGCCATGCCGAATTCCCACGCCGTGCCGCGCGCGCTGCGCCGCGCCCGCGTGCCCTGCCTTGCCGCGCCGTGCCACGCTCGTTCTTCCTAGAATGCCAAACAACTGCAGTGCCTTGCCGCGCGCTGCGCGCCCTGCTCGCGTGCCGCGCCGCGCCGTGCCACGCCGTGGCCCGCGCCGCGCAGTTCGCGCCGTTCTCAGCCCGCGTGACGTGCCGCGTTGCGCCGCGACGAGTTACCGCGTCGTGCTGCTCGTGGCACGCCGCGCCCGCGCGCCGCACCGCGCCGCCCCGCCCCGCGCCGCGTTCGGTTTCTAGAATGCGACGCAGTTGCCGCCCGCGCGCAGCGCGCGTCAGTGGCGTGGAACCACGCTGCGCGCTCTCACGCAGCATTCTTGTCCAAGGTTTTCTTGCGCGGTGTAAATGTAAGTCCGGAAGCCGGAGAGGGGGGCGGGGGGCGCCCCGAGCTCCGCGCCCATTCCCCGCGTACTGACTGGGATGGTTCGAAGAGTAATAGAGCACAACGTATGTTCATGGGGTTTCACTGGGCGTGTCTGAAGGTTTACATGCGTCGTGCGTCAACTGTTTCGTTGGGCCCTCGAGGGGCTCCAAAGTGGGGATAGGGCGGCCGCGCTGTTGCTTCGCCGAGGAACTCGCGCCCAGGTGGCGAAGGTGCCACCGAAAAGGGCAGGGTTGAGTGCGCATGCGCTCAAGTGGTGGCACCTCGACAGAACGCACGCCCGAGTTCCCCCCCCCCCCTCTTTTAGCCCTTAGCCAGCCCAGGAGCCCGTCCAGAAGCTCAAGGCCAGCATTGGCAAGACCACCAAGACCCCGTTGACGCTCATCGCGGCCGCCGTAGATGGGAACCAGAAGTACAAGGACAAACTCAACGAGTTCATTGTGCACCTCCCTGGCATGACCAAATACTCCGATCAGGTCACTTCCATCGGGTGCGCCCTGCAGGTGTTCACAGCGGAGGCGGAGTCCACGGAGCTCATTCAGCGGCACTGCAAGGCCATCCTGGAGATGCAGGGCGCGGTCAGGCCAGGGTCTCTCGATGGGCTCATCACAAAGCTCTTGCAGGCCATCGAGACCCAGCACAAGTGGGTCATCCAGGACAGGACCATTGCGACCATGGAGGCATGGTCCAAGACGCTCTCGGGGGCCGAGGAGGTCTGGCCGTGCAGCAACCGTATGAGTGAACTCATAGAGTCGGTTGGCGTACTCTTGGCGAAGACGACATCCGCCGACAAGGTCGGGGCCATCGTCGCGACGTGCAAGGCCTACAACGAGGACGTTGCCAGAGAGGATGCCAATAGCTCTCCCCATGCCATCACCATCAGGCGCTCCGAGTCCATGAAGGCTGCCTTCGACACCGACCCCGTGAGTCCAGATTCATGGAGTGAGGAGTCGATGGGGCACGCCCGCGAGACCTACAACTACTTGTGCGCGAGGCTCGCCGACTTGATGCCCAGGGGCGGTGACATCGCTAGCATTCCTGATTTGACCGACGCTGAAATGTTTATCGGCCTCGCTGCGATGCTGAACAGAGTGTGCGGCAATAAGTTCTCATGCGACGATGTCCTCAACGAGTCTCACCGCCTTGCGCAATCATTCGCCTGCCTGAAGACTGACGGGGGCGTCTCTGCCGACGGGGCCATGACCAGGGCCGACTGCGTTTCTTTGCTCGAGTTGGCGCGCCAGCAGAAGATGAAGACTGAGGAAGCCCTTCGCGCTGCAGAGTCCCTGCCAGCCTACGTGACGGAGCCCATCGCTCACTTCATAACGTTCTTCGGCACGCTCATCGTCGAGGCTGGCGATCGGGCGGTCGAGGCAGCATGGGACTGCGTCGACTCCAAGATCGACATGCTGAACGCCCTGGGCAAGTGCAACGCGCCAGACGCAGCGGATACCGATACATCGTGGATCGAGAAGTTCGGCGGCGGAAACGACTGGGGGGCGTTCAAGGAGCACGCGAAGGGCACCATCCTGAAGGTTGGACCCTTTGCGCTCACCAATGCCTTGGATACTCTTCTCCAGGACGCTTTGCGATTATAATCTTCTCAGTGCACCCCGCCTCCCCCTCCTCCCCCCCCCCCCCCCCCCCGAATGGGCGGGGGGAGGTGGGGGGCGGGGAGGGTACATGCCGTGGAGGGGGCGGTGGTGGCGAGGACGAGTGCGAGAGTGAGGCAGCGGATGGCATGCGGAGGGGGTGGGGGGGAGTGGGGAGAGATGGAGGGATAGCTAGGGCGGGCACGCGCCCCTCCCTTGTTTCACGCCCACGGTCGTCGCATAGGATCTGGCTGCTGCCGACCGCGCCTACCACCTCACAGATGGGAAACCCGTTCGCAAGGATCCCCGCACCAACTATGAGAAGGCAGTGAGGGCAGGGCAGGTTTCACAAGCGCAGGGTGTGTTGATGCATTGGTTTACTCAGGATATCGATCTTCCGACCCTGCGTGCAAACGTTCAGGCAGAGGTGAAGTCGTTTCGTACCAAGTCGAAGGCGAACGAGCGCCAGTGTTTCCACCCCCTTGTGTACAAGGCGGTGCAGGCGGCGCTGCAGCTCAATGCGCTCTAGTCTGGGTTTCCTCTCACCGTTCGGTGCGCGGTGCAAGTTCGGTTCGGCGTAGGCGGGCCCCACCCCCTCCAGCGACGCCTCCAGAGGGCATCGGAAAACTATATCCAGATCGAGGTGGGCCGAACTTGCACCATTAGCGCGAGCTTGCAGTGTAAAGAATTTCAGGTTATGAGCTTGATTGCACCTGTGCTATTATAATTAATATTGTGATTTACCACAATGGGTTGAAAGAAGAAACAATATTCACTGCGTGGGGATCCCCATATGTGCATCTCCTTGCTGGCGCTCCCTTGGTGGTGGGACTCGGTGAGGACGAATCTGGATTTAAGTGTGACTGAGCTGCCCCTCTCTCTGCTCTCTCTGATCTCTCTGTCTCTCTCTCTCTCTCTGCCCTCTCTCTGTCTCTGCCTCTCTTTCCCTGCCTCTCTCTCTCTCTGCCTCTCTCTCTGCCTCTGTCTCTCTGCCTCTCTCTCTCTCTCTCTGCCTCTCTCTCTGTGCCTCTCTCTCTCTGCCTCTATCTCTGCCTCTCTCTCTCTCTCTCTTTCTCTCTCTCTTCTCTCTATTCTCTCTATTCTCTCTCTGCTCTCTCCTCTCTCTCTCACTCTCTCCCTCTCTCTCTCTCTCGCTCTCTCTCTTTTCTTCTCTTCTCTTCTCTCTCTTTCTCTCTATCTCTCTCTCTCTATTTCTCTCTCTCTCTATCTCTCTCTCTCTCTCTCTCTCTCTTCTCTCTCTCTCTCTCTCTTTCGCTCTCATTCAATTCCTTGGTTCAATTTAAGGCGGGTTCCATTCGGACACGATATCTCTGAGCTTTTGGGACTCATTCATGCTCTCATTCAAACTGGACAGGCGGTTTTACATTCAGGATTTCGTCCAGTATCATGGGTTTCAATCTTGGGTCGGGATTCTCCCTTTCCTGCCCTTTCTCCCGCCTCGCCTGCCTCTCCCTTCTATGCCATACGCATTTGGCGTATTGGTGGCCTCTCAGTCTTTGTGTTTCAGGAGTACCGTCCCCTTATGGCGCGTCATCATCATCATCATCATCTTTCGCTCTCTCGCTCTCTCTTGCTCTCTCTCGCTCTCTGTCGCTCTCTCTCGCTTTCTCTCTCTCTCTCTCTCTCTCTCTCTCTCTCTCTCTCGCTCTCACTCGCTCTCTCTCGCTCTCTCTCGCTCTCCCTCGCTCTCTCCCGCTCTCTCTCTCTCTCTCTCTCTCTCTGCTCTCTCTCTCTCTCTCTCGCTCTCTCCCGCTCTCTCTCTCTCTCTCTCTCTCTCTCTCTCTCTCTCTCTCTCTCTCTCCTCTCTCTCTCTCTCTCTCTCTCTCTCTCTCTCTTCTCTCTCTCTTTTTTTTTTCTCTCTCCTCTCTCTCTCTCTCACTCTTTCCCCCCCCCCTCTCTCTCTTTCTCTCTCTCTCTCTCTCTCTCTCTCTCTCTCTCTCTCTCTCTCTCTCTCTCTCTCTCTCTCTCTCTCTCTCTCTCTCTCTCTCTCTCTCTCTCTCTCTCTCTCTCTCTCTCTATCTCTATCTCTCTCTCTCTCTCTCTCTCTCTTCTCTCTTCTCTCTCTCTCTCTCTCTCTCTCTTCTCTCTTCTCTCTTTCTCTCGCCTGTCTCCTCTCTCAACTCCCCCTCTCTCTCTCTCTCTCTCTCTCTCTCTCCTCTCCCTCTCTCTCGCTTCCTCTCTCTCTCTCTCTCTCTCTTTCTCTCTCTCTCTCTCTCTCTCTCTCTCTCTCTCTCTCTCTCTCTCTCTAGCCATTTTGGCTCAAGTCTCGGCTCGAGAGTGCCCTGCACTCATAGCGTAGCCGCGACGCGAAGCGCCCCGCTCTGGAGTCCCGACTCCAGGCCTCGCGAGACCGGAACCGCGCCAGCAGCGCGGTACTGATTTGCGTCTCATCACTTTCTCAGTGCGACCGCCGCCATGGCCCCCCTGTCTGCGCCAGGCCGCCACCGCACTTTCACGTCTCACCATGCTGTACTACCTGAGCTGCCTGGCCATGTTACTGAACATAGGCACCAGGACCTTGTCTTCCGCGTGCCCGTCCTGCACGGGCGCGACCTCCCAGTGCCACCTGGACACGCCCCACACGTGCCGCGTGCGGATCTTCACGAAGATCTACGTATACTCGGGCACGACGTGTTCCACCTGCGCGCCGAGCTGCGCGCCTACCGAGCCGACCTCCGCGCTCTCCTACCAGGCACCGACGCCAACACAGACGACTCCGTCCAGCACCTGCTCACCTCGGTACGGCCAGGTATCCAGGGGGGGGTCGGGCTCCCGACTGCTGAGGGTGACGGTGCTGAGTGCGGTCGGGCTGTTCCCACGCCTGCCGTCGTCGCGCCGTGCGTGACAAGCAGTCGGCCCCCAACCTCCCCCCGAGAGCGCCCCCGCGGCACCGCAGGCACCGCTCTCAACTTCATCGGCATTATTTTGCTGAACTTCGGGTACGGCCTCGGCTCCACCTTCGGCATCGCTCTCGGCACCGTCGGTACGGTCTTGCGTACCATCGGCAAGGGCACCAGGAGCGTCGTCAAGCACATCGTCGACTCCGCCGGCACGGCGGGCCCAGCCCGCCCCACAAGGGCCGTCAAGGTCGGCTACGCGTTCTTCGGCGTCCTCGGCTCCGCCTGCGGCTTCAAGGGCACGGCGGGCCTGGCCCGCCCCAAACGGGCCACCATCTCGGCCGTCGTCATGCTCGTCCTTGCATCGACCTCAGCATCGCCACCAGCACTGCCGACCGCATCGACGCCAGCCTCGACGGGCCTTTCAACATCCTCTGTCCTGACGCCTCGCCCAGGGCCGTTGGCGAGGGTGCTGCCTTCAGGTGCACCTGACGCTAGAGGGGCCGTCCTGTCATGCCATGACCCGTCCGCCTTGCCGACACCAGCGTCTGTGCCTATGGCCCCATCGACGTCAACATCGACGTCAGCATCGTCCTCGGCAGCCTCCACGCCCACGTCCACGACGGACCAAACCCCAGCTCCGCAGACAGCATCGACGCCAGCTCTGACGACGGCACTGCAGTCAGCCTCGACGCCAGCGAGGGGTACGGATTCGGCACCATCCTCGCCCCCTCCCTCACCCCGCCCCGCAGGAGGAGGAGGAGACGACGACGACCACGACGACCTTGACGACGCAGTACCGGCGCCGGCGCCGAGGTCAGCATCGACGCTCCCACCGACGGCAGAAACGACCACAGTTTCGCCGACCCCGACGGCAGCATCGACGGCGGCGAGGACGGCTCCGACGGCAGCACCGCTAGCATCGCTAGCATCGTCAGCTACGATGGCAGCATCGTTAGCACCGCCGGCTCCGACGTCAGTATCGTTAGCATCGTCGGCTCCGACGGCCGCATCGACGGCAGCGACGACGGCTCCGCCCGCAGTTTCACAGACTCCGACGGCGGCATCGATAGCATCGCCGGCTCCGACGGTAGCATCGACGGCAGCGACGCCACCACTGCCAGCGGCGGCTCCGACGTCAGCATTGACGGCAGCGACGCCAGTACTGCCAGCGACAGCTCCGACGGCCGCAAGAGACGTCAGCACCACAATCAACCACTCCTGCGCTCCCTGTATGGCCACTCGCTCGGCGGCGCCTTCAGGCCCGCCGAAGCCTGGTGACCTACAGACCTCTCCTCGGCATCATCGTCTCTCAGAGTTGCAGCCAGCTTCGACGCCAGCTCCGACGTCCGTATCGAGGCCAGCACCGACGCCAGCCCCTACGACAGCACCGCCAGCGTCAACACCCACGCCTGCGCCTACGCCGGTACCTACGCCAGAGTTGCAGGCCGCATCGACGCCAGCTCCGACGTCTCCATCGAGACCAGCACCGATGACAGCTCCTACGCCAGCACCGCCAGCGTCAGCACCTACGCCTGCGCCTACGCCCGTACCCACGCCAGAGTTGCAGCCAGCGTCGACGCCAGCTCCGACGTCTGCATCGAGGCCAGCACCGACGACAGCTCCTGCGACAGCACCGCCAGCGGCAGCACCCACGCCTGCACCTACGCCGCTACCCACGGCAGAGTTGCAGCCAGCAGCGAAGCCAGCTCCGACGTCTGCGCCAGGAGGGCCCCGTGGGGTCCAGAACCAGACTTTTGGTCCGAAATCCAGAATTTCGGGACCAAACTCAGGTTATGGCCTTTTCCGTGCAGCTCCTACGCCAGCACAGCCAGCGTCAACACCCACGCCTGCACCCATGCCGCTACCCACGCCAGAGTTGCAGCCAGTACCGACGCCAGCTCCGACGTCTCCGTCGAGGCCAGTACTAACGACAGTTCCTACGACACCACTGCCAGCGGTAGCACCCACGCCTGCGCCTACGCCGATACCCACGCCAGAGTTGCAACCAGCCTCGACGCCAGCCCCGACGACGAGATCGACGCCATCAGGCACACCCACGGCTATTGGGGCCGCCATGCCACGCCGTATCATGTCCGCCACGTCGACACCTACGCCTGCGCCACGGCCCGCATCGACCCCAACAGCGACGTCAGCACCGACGACCGCATCGACGCCTGCCTCGACGAGCCCTCAGCCATTCACTGTCCTGACGCCTCGCCCAGGGCCGCTGGCGCGGGTGCCGTCTTCAGGCGCACCCTACGCTAGTGGGCCGCCATGTCATGTCATGACACGTCTGCCTCGTCGATTTCTTCGTCTGCGGCACTGTCTGCATCGACGACAACATCGACGACAGCACGGACGGCAGCTGTGACGGCCGCATCGGCAGTGCCAGTTTTCGGGCGGCCGCCCACGGCGGCAGCCATGTCAGACTCACCGGCGGCATCATCGTCTACGTTAACATGCGTACCACTGAACGTATCAGAGCAAATAGGTGGGACAAAATGCGTTGTACTTTTCAAGAGGTGTCAGGGCAGTGCTGTGCACAGTACCCCATGGGCACCCACTGCGACACCCCGTGGGGCAACAACTACAGACCAGCGAAAACAGCCTCACAAGTAACACCTACGCCCACGACTACGGCGCCACCAACACCAGACCCGCACGCAGCTCCGACACCAGCGACAGCGCCGGCCCCGAGTGCAGCCGAGGCGTCAGCACCAATGACAGCAGCTCCGACGCCAGCATCGGCAGTGTCAGCATCCACGCCTGCCCCCTGGACGGCGACGTCAGAGCCGAAGGCAGCACCGACGTCCCTGTCGACGCCCGCACCGACGCCAGCACTGACGACAGCTCTGACACCAGCACCTCCAGCGCCAGCGGCCGCCCCCACCACGCCGGCACCAAAGCCAGAGTCACAGGCAGCAGCGACGTCAGACCCGACACCCACCCCGACGTCAACAGTGAGGCCAGCACCGACGACAGCTCCGACGCCAGCACCGCCAGCGTCACCACCCACGCCTGCGCCTACGCCGGTACCCACGCCAGGGTTGCAGCCAGCATCTACGCCAACTCCGCCGTCTGCATCGACGCTCGCATCCATGGCAGCACCGTCTATAGCTTCGACACCAGCACTGCCAGCGGCAGCACCCACGCCCACGCCTACGCGGGCACCAACGTTGACACCAGCACTAACGCCGGCACCGAGCGCAGCCGAGACGCCATCGCCGACGATAACTCTCACGCCAACCCTGCCAGATTCAGCACGCCCTGAGTCGTCCGCGGCGGCACCAAAGGTGGCACCCACGTCGGCCTACACGGCAGCGTTCGTGGAGCGTGCGTGGTTGGAGGTCATTGAGTGGTACAACGTGGTGTCACCGTCCACGTGGGCCACCCTGTGCGCCACGTACGTCATGTACTACCTCTTCATCGGCTTCCGCGACGAGTGGCGGCGACGGAGCGCAGCTACAGCGCGGCGGCGACGCCGACAGCGCGGCGGCGACGTCGACCGCAGACGCCCTCTAGGCCACCAGACGGCCGCCCAGGGCCGCCCTGGCATCAGCCCCCACACTGCCTCGAGCCTCGAGCCGACCCCCCTGCCAAAACCTGGTAGCACGCCAGCGGGGGCGGCTTCAGCCCCCCCGCATGGCACCACGCCTGCCATTCCTGTCATCGGCCCCCACACTGCCTCAAGCCTCGAGTCGACCCCCCCGCCAAAACCTGGTAGCACGCCAGCGGGGGCGGCTCCAGCCCCCCCGCATGGCACCACGCCTGCCATTCCTGTCATCGGTCCCCACGCTGCCTCGAGCCCTGGGGTGACCTCCCCGCCACAACCTGGTAGCACGGCAGCGGGGCCAGCCTCGGCCGTCTCGCATGCTCACACGCCTGCCCTGGGTCCTGGCTCCCTCGCAACCTCGCGTGTTAGCACCAGCACTGCCAGCACTAGCACTGTGACTGTACGGGAGCACTTCGAGCGCTTCCTCGGACCGCAACCAGCCACCATCGGTCACCTCCGAGCCGTAAACTGCCGTTTGGCCGCTTGGATCCCACCACGGCTCCACGCGGGCACAGCGGTCATCGTCCAGGGTCAAGTCCACAACCCCATCAACGGCCTCCGAGGTATCGTACGGGGGCAGTCCAGCGAGCACCCCGGCCACTGGACCGTCACGCTGTCGTCTGGGGACACCGCCCACCTGAGCTGCTCCAGTCTGACCGTCCCTGCACCTGCGCTCCGCGCCGAGATGCCGTCCCCCAGTACGGGCGCACAGACCAAGGCCCAAACTCAGGGACCCCAGCCCGGCCCAGCAGTGGACCCACGCCACCGTACCTCAGCAGCACAGCGCCCTGACGTCACGGCAGCAGTACCCTGCAGGCCACCTGCGCTGACTGTCCCACCAGGCAGCCGCGCCCAGACTGAACGCACAGCTGACTGGGAAGTCGGACTCCGAGACGTCGCGAAGATGCTGTCGCACCTGAAGGAGCAGGACCTGCTCCAACGACTGGAGGCTGAGGAGCGCTCCGACAGGAGGAGGCTGAGGAGGCTGAGGGCCAAACGCAAGGCCGCAGCAGCCGCCGAGGGGGGCGGCGGGGGCGCCGCGCAGGCCCAGGAGGAGCCACCCTATCAGGATGCTCCGGCTCCTGCGCTCCGCCGGGCCAAGCGGATCCTCTTGTCATGGGTGTTGGCCGCGTACCTGCCGCCTCTTGTGGCGGTCCCCGACCGCCGCCCCGCTAGGCACACCCACTGGTTCCGCGAAGCTGGACCACAGTACGACGGACCGAGAAAGGCCGACGCGCAGCCGACTGCCCACCGATGCATCGAGCTCCGCCTATGGAGTCTGAGAGCTCCTGGCCCCCGCCCGACTCTGGCCCGCAGTTCGGACATGCTCCTAACCTTGTAGTTCCTCCTCCCTGAATGTGGTGACGTTTACCCGGCCGGCCACCTTCGAAACCACAGCTAGGTTTTCAGAGCAAAAAGGTGGGACAAAATGCGCTGTGCTTTTCAAGAGCGTGTCAGGGCAGTGCTGTGCACATTGCGCTGTTTACAGATCCCTAGGCTCTTTCGCATCCACAGCTGTAGCATGAGCAGAGAGAGCACTGATACTGATTTCCTTCTTCAGTTTCTTACGTGGTCCGACGCTTTTGAAGAACGCTGGGGCTTCTCATTCACTTTGCCCTCATGCTGGCCAGCGTGGTACGGCCTCGCCCTTGCCGCATGTGCGCGTCCTGCCTTGCTCACCCGGGCGCTGTTCCCTGGTGTGCCGTACCTGCTGGCGGGGGTGGCGGCTTCAGCCCCGCCCCACGCACCCGAGCCATCACGCCATGTCATGTCCGCCATGTCGTAGCGGGTGCATCCGCTGTGAGGGCCTCCTCTGCACCCTTGCACTGTCTCTGCCTGTGCGCATGCTGGGCCATTCGGCTCCCAGCATGTGCACCTTTTCCTCAGCGCGTCTGGCGCCCCTCTGCCGCCCGCCGCCTGGCCGCGGACTCTGTCACTTTCGAGGTCCGCCAATGGGGGCTAAAGGTTAGCTGGCAGCGGCTGGTGCCGTTGTGCTGTCGGCTAGCTTTTGCCGCTCCTGTTGGGGTTCTCGGCCTGTGCGCACTGTGCTGGGCCATACGGCTCCCAGCTGGTGCACCTTTTCTCTTTTCGTCTCTCTGCCTGTGCGCATGCTGGGCCATTCGGCTCCCAGCATGTGCACCTTTTCCTCAGCGCGTCTGGCGCCCCTCTGCCGTCCGCTGCCTGGCCGCGGACTCTGTCACTTTCGAGGTCCGCCAATGGGGGCTAAAGGTTAGCTGGCAGCGGCTGGTGCCGTTGTGCTGTCGGCTAGCTTTTGCCGCTCCTGTTGGGGTTCTCGGCCTGTGCGCACTGTGCTGGGCCATGCGGCTCCCAGCTGGTGCACCTTTCTCTTTTCGCCAGCCCGTGCGCCCGCGAGGCACCGCGTCCACGGGGCCTGGGCGCGGGGGCGGGGGGTGCCCCGTCTCTGCGCGCCGCGCAGCGGCCAAGCGCCCAACCGGCGGTCCGCCAAGCCGCCTTAGCCACGTTCTTCACGTCGCCACTTGCGTTGGGGCCTTTTTCTTCACGCGGTCTGACAGGTGAGATCTTCATGGTCTGTCCGCCGTCTTTTACTTCAGACGCATTGCGCCGGGGGAGGGGGCCTGTCGCCCGCCCTCGTCTCTTAAGGCTGCACCGCCGCTAATAGTGTTTTGCGGATTGTCGCACCGCAGTGCGCCTCGCGGACGGACCCTGGTCCGCCTACTTGTCCGATCTCTCTCTCTCTCTCTCTCTCTCTCTCTCTCTCTCTCTCTCTCTCTCTCTCTCTCTCTCTCTCTCTCGTCACGGGCTCGTGAGATCAGCCAGGGTGGCTCCCCCTTGGGGCCCCCAAATGATGCCCCTGGCAGCGTTTTGTGACCATGGGGCTCTCAAGAGATACATGTTGGGGAGGCCAAACGGCAATTCTAGCTGAGGCGTCCCACCAAAATCGGCGCGAACGGCCTCGTGAGATCAGCCAGGGTGGCTCCCCCTTGGGGCTCCCAAATGATGCCCCTGGCAGCGTTTTGTGACCATGAGGCTCTCAAGAGATACATGTTGGGGGCGCCAAACGGCAATTCTAGCTGAGACGTCCCACCAAAATCGGCGCGAACGGGCTCGTGAGATCAGCCAGGGTGGCTCCCCCTTGGGGCTCCCAAATGATGCCCCTGGCAGCGTTTTGTGACCATGAGGCTGGCTCTCAAGAGATCAGCCAGGGTGGCTCCCCCTTGGGGCTCCCAAATGATGCCCCTGGCAGCACCATGAGGCTCTCAAGAGATACATGTTGGGGGGCCAAACGGCAATTCTAGCTGAGACGTCCCACCAAAATCGGCGCGAACGGGCTCGTGAGATCAGCCAGGGTGGCTCCCCCTTGGGGCTCCCAAATGATGCCCCTGGCAGCGTTTTGTGACCATGAGGCTCTCAAGAGATACATGTTGGGGGCGCCAAACGGCAATTCTAGCTGAGACGTCCCACCAAAATCGGCGCGAACGGGCTCGTGAGATCAGCCAGGGTGGCTCCCCCTTGGGGCTCCCAAATGATGCCCCTGGCAGCGTTTTGTGACCATGAGGCTCTCAAGAGATACATGTTGGGGGCGCCAAACGGCAATTCTAGCTGAGACGTCCCACCAAAATCGGCGCGAACGGGCTCGTGAGATCAGCCAGGGTGGCTCCCCCTTGGGGCTCCCAAATGATGCCCCTGGCAGCGTTTTGTGATCATGAGAGAGTGTGAGTGTGAGCTTAACTTATCTGATCTTATCTTGAAATCTCTTATTCTCATATCTTGTGCTATCTTATCTTATCTTGTAGTATCTTATCTTGTCTTGTCTTATCTGGTGATTATCATTGGGAGGAGGGAGGCGCGAGCGGGAGGAAGGAGGAAGGAGGAGCAGTGGGAGCCGTCAGAGTAATAACAAGAACCCCAATCCTTAGGATATGGGGAACTTAAAACAATTTCCTCAGCCGCGTCCTCCTCCTCCTAACTTCTTGTCCTGGGCATCTTCGCCTTCGCCCTATCATGCCCCGCCCCCGTGCCGCTTCCCTCGCTGCTCCTCCCCTCCTTTCTCTCCCCCCCTCTCTCCCCGTATCTCCGACTTACCCCCCTCTGCTCGATTTAGTCCCGCCGTTCGTTCCTCCCTCCGCCGCGGCCGCCGCCCTTCGCCGCCGTCGCCGCCGCCGCCGCCGCCGCCGTCGTCGTCGTCGTCGTCGTCGTCGTCTCGTCGTCGCCGTCGTCGCCCCGCGCCCGCCCCCGTTGGAGTTCGAGCACCGGGAACGGCGGGGGCGCCTGGGGGGCCCGCCTCCAGTTGATTGCCGCGGGGGGGGGGGGGGGGCGGCAGGGGGGCCATGCGGAGGAGTGTGGGCGGGGAGGGGGGCAAGGAGGAGGGCGATGAGGACGTCGACTGGGAGAAGGAGGAGGTGGGGGAGGGCGAGAAGTAGGAGTGGGGGAGAGGGCCGAGGAGGAGGGAGGGGCGGTAGCACTGGGGCGGGAAACGGGAATCGGAGAAGAGAGGACAGGATCGAGGAGGAGGGTTTTCAATTTGTCTATGCGCACGCGGCGTTCCATCATAAATTCTAGGATGCATCAGCCTGACAAGCGTGATAAATATAATAGTGTGGAGGCTTTCTCGGAACGAGCCGATTTCGTCAGCGTGGCTCGGCTGTTGGCGGTGGGTTATGCCTCCGCGCTGCTCCGAAATCAGATATGGATTGCATGTTGTTTCCCTTCGCGGGTATGTTTATTCTCCGTGGGGCGTGCTAGTAACTTCCAAGCTTACTTTGAAGCCTCCTTATGAGAAGCCCGCAGAGTAACTTTAAAGTTGCTTTAACCCTACTTTAATGATTTCTGGGCGGGGCTCCTGTGGTTGGCCATGGCCTTCATAATCCAAGACCCGTCCTCAGGATGGAGCAGACAGTCTCATGGTACGTCTGTGACCGCCCTCCAATCGATTTTGGAGGGCCATCAGATGCCCCCATCGAATCCCGCTACGGAGGGGGCATCAAAATGGACACGTGGGTGTGTATTCTTTCCTTTGTATTAATGATCCCTCTACACATACTACATATTCTGTTGCAGAGGAGACTTTTGGCAATGGCATCTGGGTAACTGCGGAGGTGATTTTCTATGCGAAGCCTGTGCGCATCAAGGGCGCGCCCGATCAGTTTTGTAGTGGCCCATCCCAGATGGTGTTAAGTGAGCTTCGCTTGTGCCATTGGGCGCCAGCAGCCCTTCGTGCCACTCAGGCTTACGCTGTCTTGCAACATGTCGCCAGACAAATGAAGCGGCCCCTGGAGCAAGACTTCGGGGTTGAGCGTTATCGCGACAAGGAGAGAGTGGATGCCACGGACCAAGTCCGAGAGGCACAGAGACAGCGGGCCCCAAACTTGGGGCCCATCATTTGGCAGAAGGAGCGTGGTCCTCACCGGCAATATCGCCGAGAGTTTGATGACATTTGGCCATGGCTCCAAGACAAAGGAGTTATAATTACCAGGATTCACCCATTGCGCAAAGATGAGGCCTCGGAGAAATCCAAGGCGCTTGTTCGGGTTAATAGAGAAAATGAAGACAAGGCCAAAGCCAAAACACCAATGGATGTTCACGCCCAGGCGCCGGCGGCCAAGCCTCCCGACGCCTCATTTTCGCTTGCTACAGAGAATTTTCCATATTTGGGACGGCCTGCGCCGCAGGCTGAGGGAGTGCCACATTCTTCGCCCGGCGCAGCCGTGGCTGAGGTGGCGTCTCCCCCCCCCCGCGACCGGCGCAGCTGCGAATGCGGCTGCGCCTCCGCCTCCGCCGAGGGAGGCGCCGTCATCAGGTAGACAAGCGGACGATGTGCCGAAGAAGCCTCCGCCACCATCCGATGCAAAGGCGGCGCCGCCGCCGGCCAAGCCGGCGAACGTTGTGCCGAAGAAGGATCCGCCTCCAGTTAGGCCGGCGGACGATGTGCCAAAGACGCCTCCGCCACCATTCGACCCGAGCAGTGTTGCACGAGTGGCGAAGCCTCCGCCGGCCAAGATGGCCGGCACTGATACTGGATCTGACGATCCTTCAGTTCGACCGGCGAGTGCCGCAGCTACTGAGGAGAGATCGCCGGCCAGGTCCGCTGATGCTGCACCTAAGGCCGCGCAGCCACCGGCCAAGCCGGCGGGCGCAGGGGCGACGGCAGGCAAGCCCCAGGCTTGGCCTGTGCCTCCGGATAGGCCAACTTGGGCACCACGTCTCCGTTCGCATCCGCCTGCTCCCCGAGCTTCGAGGTGGGCGGTTCAGCGTCAACCATGCACCGACTACAGGCGTCAGCAAGCTGACGCTGCGCCCAAGGCGGCACCTCGGCAATCGCAGATTAAAGCTTTTCCGGGGCCTCCCCAATCTGCCCAAGGCGGCACTGGGGCGAACCCGGCAGTGAAGACCGAGGGCCCCGCGGCAAAGGCTGCGACAGTTGAGATAGGAGCCAAGACTGCCGAGGATGTGGGCTCTGATCGCCCCGGAGGCAATGAAAGGCTGGACGCTCCTGCAGCCCCTCTCCCGAATCAGATGGACGGAGATCCCTCGTCAGAGGGGTCTCCGGCCCCAGAAGGGGATGACGCTGCGCCCAATATTGCCCGGACCATCAAAGAAGTTTCACATTGCCACTTCGCCGGGAAGCGAGCCCGCAACGCGCTCAAGAATGAGCGCGGTTTCTTGCACGAATGGCGTCGTGCAGTTTCCGCGGACCCAGCGATCAAGGAGGATCTTGATAATTCGCAGGAAATGGATGTTCAAATTGAAGCCGCAATGAAGGCATACAAGATTGCACAGAAAAAGAGGACACATCAGCCAGGAGGGTACTCGAACCCGTGGAAGAAATTAGCAGCCACTGTTGTAGACCATATCAAGAACACGAAATCAGATTTCGCTTCTACCCCTGAGATTGCCGCCGAGAGCGAGCGCTCCCAGCCTCGCACTGAGAGCGGCTTGATCGTAGGCGGACGCATGGTGCCTGCTCCCCCTGCGCCACCGCCCGGCTCAGCCGCGGCGGTAGGTGCACCTAAGCTTCCGCTTGGCCCAGCCAGAGCGGAGAACACACCGGCGCAGGGGGGCCCGATGCAGGTTGACTCAGGCGCTGTTGATGCAACGCATGCTGCGCCATATGAGGTTGCGGAGTCGTCCCCTACCAAAGAAGTCCACAGCTCTTCTGACGATGCAGCTGCGCCCGCTGCGAAGGCAACTCCGCTGGTCGCTGCTCCGAGCGGACAAGACGTTGCGGAGCCTTCCCCAGCGAACAGAACCCCGGGCGCCCCAGACACGCCGGGGTCTCTTGAGGCCAGCCCAGATCTTAGTTACCTCCATGTATTTCCGTATCAGGGGGGCCCTGACCTTGTCTTCCTCGAGGAGGACAATTATCGGTCTGGCCCAGCGGCGACCAACTTCTTCCGCAAAGCGAAACTGCCGCCTTCCCCTGATATGCGGCAGCCTAGCCCGACGGAAGATTCGCCCCGTGCGGGCGAGCATGAGGTTACCATCGGCCATGCTGACCAATTCAGGGGCAAGGAGCTTTATCTTTCACTGGATGACCGCACTCGGTTTATTGAGAACACGCCCGTTCTTTTGAAGCGGCGAATTCGAGAGGCTCATACCACTGGTCCTGTACCCCCTGGTGTCGAGGCCCTTCGTGGTAAAACGTTTGATACGTTCAAACGTATAGCGGAGCTCGTCGTGAATCCCATATTTGCATTGTTGGGCGAGACTTCCGTGGACATACATAGTTTTGAGAATGTGCGAGATTTTCCCCGCGCAGAATTCTACTCTGACGATGTTCCCAGCGGATTTGACCCTCGGGCCTTTAAGGCCTTGACTCCGTTGGCCGTGGGCGTCTCTGATGACGAAAACCCGACGGCCCTAGGCTCTACCGATTTTTGGCGACGCCACAGTGGTCGAGTAGATGTATTTGCGAAGCGCATTGGAGATTTTGCTACGCATCTCGCGAGACACTGTTCCGATTACGCGAGGTCTTCGGGAGGTTGGGTCTACGTTGGAGACCTAGTGGACAAGATGCATGAAGATGGGTATAAGCACCAAGCAGTGGCACTTGCTGCGCACGGCCTAGCCGCATTGCAGCCAGGGACCGTGGAGGTCCTGGGTGTGTTCCCTGATGACCTTGCTTGCGTTAGCGAAACTAGTGTTCATCAGCAGTGGCGCGACTTTAAGGCATGGCCCCTTCATGGGGAAGAGCGGGCTAAATGTCCCATCCCCGTTTTCTATCGAGCGTGTCAGGGACATTCCACGTTCGTTGCCTCCATTGAGAGGATGTATGCGCCTTATGACCCTGGCCTAGCCAGGTGTCATGGGCCCCTCCTCCATGTTACGGACATGGGGGCGCTGATGGGATCCATGGTCGGAGAAATTCAGTTCCCTAAGAACACATCAGGGCTTTGTCTCGAGGCTTGAGGCTTCGTCCGACCAAGCGGGATCCGATCATGCAAAGCCCAGATCATTTTTCCTCTTGGCTAAGCCAGCGTAGGGGTGGAGAGCCTGCTCCTGCGAAAGAGCACCGCGCCATGGGCCAAGACCCGAAGGCGGGAGAGCCTCCCACGATTGGGGCATGGCCCGCAGCGGACACAGTCCGTCTGTGGGACCAGCTTCCAACACACAGAGATTCCTGGCCACTAGTTTTCGTTTTCAATGGCCGTGTGCTTACCCGATTTTCGTGCCAGGTCTGCCGCGACGGGACCCTTGTGCCCCATGAAGTGCCAAGGGTCACCGACATCGACAAAGCTGTCACTCTTGCCACAGTCGACGATTGGCCAGATGTGAACCGAAAGTTGACTTCTTGGTCACTTGTCTTTAGTCAGGAGTGGACCTCATATGAGGTAAATTTTGATGTCAGTTCCATGCTTGTATGGATTCAAACTGACGAGACTGTGACATTGCGGCCAGACTTTAGACACCGGTCTGACAGGGCAGAAGCATTCATTCGATCTGTTCCTTGGGATGACGATGGTCGGTTTCTCTGTGCTGACCTGCGCTGGGTGCGGACTGGCTTCGGCCGTTGCCCTTTGTGCAGTAACCCAGTGAGGTACAAGTACATGGTTGCGCACAATAATTTGCTCCAGTCACTTAGGACGAGAACCATTGAGGACTCACTGTGGAGAAATGGCTTCAGGCTGACCGCTCCCGGTCATGACGCCTTTTCTTGGACGCACGACCGCTGTGTTAGAGAAAGAATAGAACGGCAGCGTAGAGCGTCAGCGGATGTCATGACGAACATCAACAACAATTTGAAGCAGGAGCGTGAATGGGCAGAAGGTGGATGCGTTACGACGGCTGCTTCAGGTCAAACCTTTGGCAACAGCCGCCCTGGCAGCGTTCCTGCCTGGTTCCCCGACGACGCCGCGGCCTAGCCGCCGGCGCGTCGCGGACCCTTCTTTCAGCACCTTAAACCCCTCAAGAGGCGATTCATAAAATGGATAGCACACTTTGCTGATAGACAAGGGGTTAAGGCGCCAACGATCGCTGAGTTGTGGCCCCTGCTCTGGGCCACGGATATCGATCAGTATGCGCGCCCCTTTTCTTGTCCTGCTCTGGCTGCTTTCGACTGGCCAGAGGCACACGACTCGTACATTTCACCCGACGAAGGTTGGGATGAATGGGAGCGCAGCATGCGGAGGACAGATACTTTTGTGCCGACTCTTCAGACATTGCGAGATGCAAAGACAGGGGCCGCACCCTGGCTGCCCGCCACACAGGGCACCGGCGTGGGCGCCACAGGGCCCAGCCCTCGTGGACGTCCACCGGTTGCCTGGGCGGATAGGTTTGTTGCTCGTCCTGCCCGTGAATCCAAGTCTGTATACAGGCGCAATAAAATCTGTTCTGATCACCCTCTCAGCGTTGTGAAACCTGTCGCCGGTCAAACCGAGACGGCAGGTAGCGAGGGACTCGAACCGATTCCCCTCGATTTCACCGCTGTCTGCGGGTCCCAGACCCAGCAGGTGCTAGACGGGAAGATCGATCTCGATCTGCCCGATGGACGGGTGTACCATCACCGTGTTGATGGCACATTGAGCGTCACAGTGACGAAGAATGAAGCCATCGATGTGGCTGCGCAATATGTCATGGAGCACACATGCTATAACCCAGACGCGAGCGCGACCAATAGGTTGCGCCCAGCGGGAGAATCGACACATGTTGTCCCTGACGATGTGCGACAGGCCATTGAGCGGAATTGGAAGGTTCCCGTTAAAGACCTCGAGTTGGGTCTTCGTGTCATGCGTGTGATTGTGATCGTCCGTGAGCTCATCAGTTGTTTTATTGTTGAGGGGTATTACATTGCATACCCCACGCATGGGCCCCATGCCCGCGATGCAGCTGCGGGGTATGACAATGATACGCGCCGCACTGACGTATACGCGCTTGATTGCCGCATCCGTGCGGCTGTCGAAACGGACGACCTCATTGAGGCGCGGGCCCGCGACTTGGGAAAACTGCGTCGTGCAGAGATCCGTCGCCAGGGCATGAAGTTGCAAGATGCTGTCTTCTTCTTGTACCCAGTCGTGGAATCAACTGAAATCCAAGATAGCGACGAAGGCCCCTTTCGCACTGCCTGTGGCAAACATGGTGCCTAATGTCGCTACTTCCGCGAGAGGTATTGTAAGATACGCGAAATTACAGCATGAGATACGTCCTCGTGAGGAAGGAGGCGCTGACGAGCCCTCCGACGGCCCAGCCGGTTCGGAAGGGGCTCCTGTTGCGAAAGCAAGGCCAAGCCTAGCTGCTCGCCCAGCTCCGCCTCCTCCGCCTAAAAGGCATGACGTCCAAGACGATCGGGCCAGAAACGGCATTGCTGAGTCTCCTCACTCCGCCGGCGATCAAGCCGCCACGGCGGGAGAGGAGTTCTCGAGACGTTCTTCTGACGGGGACACATGGGATCGGTCAATGTCCGCGCGCGCGCGCCGGGGTCATGGATGCCGGACGCGCTGCTGGCGACTACAACCCCGCGATCCACTACCCGAAGTACACGGCGGATGGATTGCAGGGATACTGGGTTCACCGTGACGTAATGCACTGGATGACTCGCAGAGAGAACGAGAGTCGGGTGTGGCACTTTGTGTTCCCCAACGACTACGACTACTACTTCCAGAGAGAGGAAGGCAAGGGGTGCGCCAAGAGCAATGACAATAACAATAACACCAGGGCAGCTCCCTATGCTGGCCGTGGCAAGGGAGGCAAGCCAGCTCCGCCTCATTGGACAGCTGGACAAACGGGAGGCTCATCGTCTTCGACTCCGAGACCTCCGTCTCCGCCTCCACAGTCGCGGTTCCTCTAGTACAACAAGTGAGAGCACGCGCGAGCCGCGCGACCAAGTCGCCACGGCACAGACCGAACGACCTAGTCGTTCCGGCGGAGAGGTTTTATTTAACCATTGGTGGGATTCGTCGGGTTCTCTCCGGCCCTCAGCCCCCTGGCAACCACCGTTGAGCGGTAAAATGCTTTTGGGGCTCGCTCCGGTGGCTGTAAATATGTATACAGGCCGGGCGGGCTGTGGTTGGTTGGGCTCTACGAAACCCGCCGCGGGGGGAGTAAAAATATTCCTCTCCGCCTCATTCTACACTTGCCTCTCTTGCTGCCTGCCTTGCCATACCTTGACGTTGGTATCATTGCGTACCGAAGCTGTATCTACTGCTCGAGTGAGAAAAGGAGCGCGCCGGGGGCGCGTGGGCGGCCCGCGTCGTCGCCCGTCCCTGGCCGGCCTCCTCACTTCCTATACTTGAGTACAGTTGCTTAACGGATAACCTGCAGTTTCATCGATGTCTCATCCCGTATCCTGTACCACTGAGCATAGTCAGCATGAGACCTTAATTCCTTTGGCATCTTACCCCGATTCTCCGAGGAAAGACTGAACATGCCGCTCCACCTTTCACTTCTGCGGCATGGGCCACCGCGCGTTCTGGCGTGCGAGGGCATTTGGACGACAGGAATCGGGCATCTTCCACTGGCGCCAGTTCCGTCGGAGAACATGTTGAGGGAATGGTTGCCCCCGTGGAGCGCCTTGTGGCGCGTTCCATCCCGCCGGTGGCGGAACGAACGCAAGCCTTTGCTGAATTGGTCGCGCGGCCGCCCCCGCAGGACGCGGGCGCTGCGTGGCGGCTATCCCGCCCGACGGATCCACCCCGCACCAGCGCAACGGATGGGTCGTGGCACAGGCCATGCACGAGTATGATAAGGAGCAGTCCATAGCATAGACGCTCGTGCGGCAAACGTTCGCGGAGCGTATGGGCCTGGCAGGTCTGAGCCGCCTGGGCGCAGATCGACTGGCCCCCCGACAGGCGATCGCTGTCGCGGCAGTTAACGGAATCGGTTGGGACGTTTTTTTGGGCGAGGTTGGCCAGAGGAGCGTGCTTGTAGCAATCGCCCGTTCTCTACCTTCATACATCGCTGGCGCGCGCTGCTGGGCAGCCTTCATGGACGGAAACTTCATTTTCCAGCTACAGAGAGACGCAATCAGATACATCGCAATGTTCCGACGGGCTGGCAGGCTGAAGACGCATTTCACGCATCTTCTTTGGGCCCGTCGTTTCTTGCGCTTGCGCAACGGTTGGTTCACCGACGCGGCGCGGCAAGCCCACCGAGGTAGTTCCAAGTTGGCGGATTCCCTTCGGCAGCGACTTGCGCTGCAGGCCGCCCGGGCCCGGCAGTTTGTCGCGCGCGCTGAAGAGATAGGGGGCGTCGAACAAGCGGCGCTGTACGCGGTGGACCGCCTCTGAATGTTCAGAATGCGATGTGAGCGCGTCCCCTTAGAGATAAACGGGGAACGCTCCCAGATCAGTTTCGAGGACGATTCGTCGTTCAGTTTCTTTTTGACCAGGAGAAAGTCTGCTCGTCACCCGGCGGTGGTACGGCGGGAGCGTTGTTGTAGACAGTCCAGGAGGGTGCTGTGCGCATTCCACCTCTGGCCGCTTGTCGCCTTGGCGCGACAGCAACGGCGCCAGCGAGCGTTCGCGAGAGCAGCCCAGGGCTTTCTCCAGCGAGTGCGGGCGCACGCTCGTCTGTTAGGATTCGCGGAAGCAGCCCTGCTAGGCACGCGCGCGCTCAGAAGGGGCATGGCCCGCGACATTGTTGACGCCGGCGGCGGCCTGGCCACGTTGCTCAGAGCGGGCGACTGGGCCAGTTCGGCGTTTGAGGCAGCGGCCTTGTCGCTGCTGATTGACCAGAAATTCTGATTCAGAGCAGAAGATTACCCCTCACATGCGTGACCCGTCAAGGGTCGCGTCGTCGCCGAATGCACTTGGCGACGCGGCCCCACCCTGCGCCGATCGCGACGATGGGTCGGGCAAGCGATCGCCCCACGGTGGGCGCGCAGCCTCGGCGACTTGCTTGCCCTGGCCTCGCATCACCGACCCATCGGGCGACCAGCGCGGGAATGCCGCTAGGCCGTGGGATGGGGGTGCTGGTGTTTTCCGCCGCGCGCCACGCTTGCGATGCGGGCGTTGGAAAACGCCTCGCGGAAATGGGGCGTGTTCAGGTGAATTTCTGTTCCTTCGCTTTGCTTGCAGCGTTGCCCCCGCCTATAGTTAGGCTTCATCTGGGTCTCTCTGTCATCGGTCAAGTGTCGCGTAGCATGCTTTGCGCTTGCAAGCGGCATGGCGGCAGCATCCTTCATCTCACACCCATATGTCATTGTCTGTTGCACACGTCATCATGTGGCACCCTGGGCACGGGCCCATGGGTGGAAATGGCATGTCGGGCACGGGCCCTGCAACCGAGCGCACCAGCGCCTCTTGCACCATCCGGGCACGGGTCCGAGCGCTGGGCAACGGTTCGCCCCGCCCACCCACAACCAATTGTCGTCACATAAGTTCGTACACGCGCTTTCGTGTCTTGCATATCATACGAACATTGTACAGCTGCACAGAGATGAGGAAGCACATCGATGAAACAACGATTCGGGATATGAGAGTTTGACCACCAGTGAGAGTCTGAGGCCCGCCCTCCCGCCCGCGCCTCCGCGAAGCCTCGGCGACCCGCTTGCCCTGGTCTCACATCGCTGACCCATCCCGCGACCAGCGCGGGAATTCCGCTAGGCCATGCAATGGGAGTGTGCGTGGTTTCACTATTATGATGATGGTGATGGTGATGGTGATGGTGATGGTGATGGTGATGGTGATGGTGATGGTGGTGGTGGTGGTGATGATGATGATGATGATGATGATGATGATGATGATGATGATGATGATGATGATGATGATGATGATGATGATGAGTCGAAGGACAAACGTGTGGCTGTTTGCGCGTCCCGACGGCCCCGAGGCAGATGGCATGAAGGAGGGTTTCGCTACCACCTGGTCGCCGGTGGGAAAGGACCACGAGGGGGGATGAAGGCGGATGCTTGCATTTCTGGCATGGCTCTGCGTTCTACCTGGCAGGGGTGTGTGAGGATGGCAGGGAGGAGGGAGACGGGCCACAGTTGGTGAGGCAGGGGGGAGGGCGAGGGCATGGCAGATGGCAGGGCGAAAAACGAACGCAGGGAAGGGCACAAACGGGTCGGGCTCTAAAGGGCGCTTGGCACCGAGTGCTTCTCGCCTCCGCCGGCTCCGCCCGTCCACCGCCACCGCTACCCCTCCTCCTCCTCCCATGGGTCCCTCGATGAGGGCAGAGACGCCAAAGAGAGTGCAGCATTACGAGACGCGGGACTGCGGTGGGCAGATCTGGAACAAAAGCAGCGGCCAATCCGCAACAGGCGAGCCAGTGCACAGGACTGGTGCTGATGGGAGCGAGCGTGAATATCCGTTATCGCCCAAAGTAGCGCGGTGACCACACCGTGTAGCGGGTCAGCAGGGATTCGGGGTGACCGCACGGTTTTGGGACGAGTCGTTCTCCGAGGATGTCTCGGGCGGTTGGGGGGGGCTTCCGAGATGCCTAGAAGGTGCGGTGACGGATCTTGCGGTGAGATCTTCCGGAGTTCCGAGGTCACCAGACGTTTTGCCACCACACAGTTCTGGGACACCCAACTCCTCGTCTGACCCGTTGGCCCCCCTCCCTCGGCCGAGGAGTTGCCGCCTGGGCACACGGATTACTCGTGGGAGAAGGCCGCGGCCGCCGCGGCACAATGCGCGCGCCCCTGCTGGGGCCGCCAACCACGCCTACGTCGTCTTCGTCATCGTTATGCTCCTCTCCGCCATTGTCCGCCTCATCTTGGGCACGGTTTGTCGCAGTGCCGTCCGCAGCAGGTTAATTAAGACGTTGGCCCTGCAGCTGTCTTGACACACCAGTTTTGAAAAGCAACGTGCTGATTTCAAAACATCCAGGTTGCACTCGGTGCGTTCTGGCTCTGCACGTGTTGGCCCACGTTCTGGCGACCGCATCGCGCCAGACGTGCGTTCTATACACATGTTTGACCCTGTGTCAACGCGCCACGGGTTGCGCACTTCGCATCGGAGCAGCACGTCCGCCCCGATCAGCCGCATGACGCACCCTAAGAGCGCGCGTGGATCGCCCAGAAATGATCGACACCTGGAGTTACTTGGATTGGCACTCGTGTCGGTCATGGCGCTTCCCGAGTTTCTGGACAGAAGCGGCGCGACGCGCCCCAAGGAGCGCGCGGCAGCGCCCTCGAAGCGCCCAGCAGCTGGGGACACGCTAACCACGTCGCAACTGCCAAAAGTCAACGTCCCGAACTTTTCCAAGCCTCCCGCCCCGCGGAGCGGAGCGAAACGATATCCGCTCGCAAGGCATGGCGTGTCGCGTCGCGGGGGCCGCCGCTGCGACACGCTAAGCAAAAGTGTCTGACCATAGGGGGCCTGGGGACATTCGACTCAGTGCCTCCTGCGTCACGGTGGCGGGTTTTGTCCTTCCACCGATTCTGCCATCCTGCCTGGTGTTGCACGTTTGGCATGGTGGGGGCAGTCAGTTTCCGACGCGCGCGTCCGTGCCGCGACTCGGATTCCGTGCAGCCGCTCGCCGACCACGTCGTCGACCACCCCGAATGGCCGTCCGAGGTAGCCCTATCTTTTGAAGAGTTGCTCGATCAGGTACCTGGAGCGTCTCGGCTGCAAAAAATCACGTTGCTCACGGAGGCCATGCGCACTGCCGCCACTCACCTGGACGTACCCGCGCACGCTGTTTCGGGCACGCTGAGCGCGGAGGACCGGCTGGGCACGACGATGCGCTTCCTGAGGGCCTTGAAGCGGCAATCCCCGAGTGCGGTTAGCTATTGCATCTCCCACTACCCCACCCTGCGCACGCTGGCCGACAACCCGTACGACTTCGCCGGGCCGCCCCAGGCATGTTTCAGACTTGTCCGGCAGCATGCGGTCGACCTTGCTCGCGACCGCGCGCATGCGCTCGATGAGCTTAACCAGTTGCACAGGGCGAGCTCGCGGACCTCCCAGCGGAGCAAGCTGCGCACCGCCGTCGGCGGGTTCACCGGCTGATTCACCGCCTCGCCCCCGGCCGCAGCTGCGCGACCTTCGTGGTCATGGCCATGCGACCACCGACCCTTCAGCGATGGCCTCCACATTGCGGGACCTTTGGCCGAAGGCATTGCAGTCCAGGACACCGCCGTTGCCCTTCGAACCCAATGGCTGCATGAAGAGGCAGAGCACGGCCCGCCAGATGATGCAAGACACTTCCCCTTCGTCAAGCCCTCCAGGGAGGACTTCAAGAAAACTTTGCGTTTCTCCAAGAATAGCGCGCCGGGCCCTGATGGCATTACAGGCGGCCCGGATTAGTAGGTCGACCCTGCAGATCAAGGGAACCTTCGTGTCCTGTATCTTGCGGCCCATGCTTCCTGCATTCCGCATTCCTATGGCAATGTGGTCCTCGGAAGGGTCTTGTGTCCTCTCGCGTGTCCTGTCCAATGAAGTCCGACTGTACTTTCAGGGCATGGCGCAAGCTTGGCGATTTCATTTTGTTCGACCTGACGCCTTCTCAGCCCTCACCGCCGAAGATGCGGTGGAGGCACTCGACCAGGAGTGGCGCGACTACAACTCCAGCCTCCTGGTCGTCCTACCGGAAAAAACATTCCGGCGAGACCGAGGACGGCAGTTTGGCGTACGAGACCGCCAACACCAGGCCGTTCAACATAGCGAGCGCCGGCCGCCGGCTCATTTGCAACGCTGTCCGGCTGTGCATTGAGCCGCAGATCGCCCCGGGTATCGCCGGCGAGCACCGGGGGTTCATCAAGGAACGGTCGATGTTCGCCAACGTCGTCGACGTGTAGGGCGTGATGTTACGACGTGCGTTCGTGTCCCTTGCAGCTGCCGCGGTGTTTTTCGACTTCGAGACCGCCTTCACGAGAGTCTCGCACGACTTCTTGCAAGACGTCCTGAACGCTAAAGTGGGTTCCCCTTGGATATGCACGGTCGTGGCTGGCCTTTATTGGAACAGTGCGTGCAACATCTCTCTTGCAGATCTACGCCATAACGATTTTATGCTGTCTTCTGGAGTGCGGCAGGGCTGTCCGTTCTCACCGCTGTACTTCACGTTTTGTTTTACTTTTTTTTCCTCAGACGTCCTCATTCGGCGGGCCTTGCGCACGGCTCCGCTGATCACGCTCCGGGCATGCGCGGACGACATCGCCGTCGTGCTCCCGAACGCCTTCGTCGAGGCGCGCATCCTGGATAGCATCTCCAGAGAGTGCCGCACCATCTCTGGCCTTCGGCTCCACCGCGGGAACGCCGCCCGGGCCCCCGTCGCCCTGCAGGGCGAGGCGGCCGCCCGGAGCGACTTCAACAGCAAGTCCGGACTTGAAGCGATTTCTCCATGCAGCAGCATGCTACCTACCTTGGCTTCTGCGTGGCGCTGGGCAGGGGGGGCCGCTCGTGGGCGAAGGCGGTCGCCGAATTCCAGGAGCGCGCCCTGTTGCGGCGGCGGTTCGGACGCGGCCCCTCTAACTGCGCCCTCGCCCATCGAATCTACCTCGCCCCAGCCCTCACCTTTTCTCGTGCAGCTTCTGAGCCCCCCACGTACTATGAGCGGCATTGAGCGCAACGTCTGCAAGCCACTCTTCCGAGGTTTTCGGTGCTGGACTCCCCCGCGCGTGCCTCGCAACCTCCGGGCGCTCGGCTGCCAGGCGGGGTTTCCTCCAACCTGTACGACATCGCCAATGCCGCGACATGCTGGGTTGTCCATTGGGAGAACGCGGACAGGGCGTTTTGGACGTGGCGCGCCGCCGCAGGGAATTTGAGCGCAGCGTCTCGGACAGCTCCTGTCTGCGTCGCTTAGCTCGCTGGCGGGGCTGGGTCGAGGCCAACGTCCTCGCCAACCTGGCCCGCGCCCGCGCGATACTGCAACGGGCTGCGCGGGGCAGATCCCTCGGCGCCCCCCAGCTGCTTCGGGGGAGCTCGCCGCGCGAAGCTGAGCGGGGGGACTGGCAGAAGACGACCCAACTCCATATGGGGGCCGATGAGCGGGATTTGTTTTTTCCCAAGTCCGTAGGCACATGGGCCACTTCCCGCTCCTCCTCCTACCTGGGCGCCCGGGTGGTCGTGCAATTCGGTTTCTGCGCGCTCTGGCCCGAGGCGACCCTCCCAGGGCCCGCGCAGCCGTGTTCCGCGCACTCTGCAGCGGTTGGGTTGCCAGAAGTCGATATGGCGAAGCCGGCCCTTGCCTTTTCGGATGTGGCCACCTCCAGGACCCCCTGCAACGCTGCGCGGTGTGTCCGGTCGTGGTGGAGTTTGCCAGGCGGAAACTCGGCCCCCCGTGTGCTCTGGTCGCTGATCGCCTCGACGCTTTCTCGGCGCCCCATGTTCCGCGCGGCCAGCGCGCGGCCGCGGGGCTGCTCTGCGCAGCCCCGTCGGCCAGTTGCGCCAAACGTCGCGGCGGCACCGGCAAGTCGCGCGCGAGGCGGCCGCCAGACACCTGGGACGACGACGAGCGTTGGCTGGCGCGTGGGTTCGATAGCGGGCGGCTCGGACTTCAGCGTCGCATTGTGCATGGGCGTCGTTTCTCTGCGAGGTGGGCCACTATTTGTCCGCGCGGTCGTGGGCCAATGAATGGTTGTACCACCTGTTTCGGCAGTGACTGTTTCGGCAACGGGTGGATCGGCGACCTGCGTGCATTTGCAATCGTGGCCCCCGTGGCCACCGCGGCCCTCGTTCGCCCAGTCGTGCGCGTTTTCTATTAGGCCTTCGTTCCTCGAGGCGTCCGCCGCGCGCTCTCCCCGAATCGTTGCCCCTCTTATTCCCCCTCCTCCTCCGCGCCCCCCTCGCGCCCCGCTGCCGTTTTGGCTCGGGATGATTTCGCCCAGCGGTAAAACGCGGGGACCCCTGGTCCAGGGAGAGTTCAGGACCAACTTTCCACGCCTCACCGCGCCCTCGGCGTTGGCTTCCATGTTGCTTCATAATGACGCGCCCATATACTGCCGCGGGCCACCTCTTCGTGGACGGCGAGGCGACCGGGCGTGGACCTGCCGAGGGCATGGGCGCTGGATCCCTGGGCGTAGTCTGCAGCCGAGCTCGAGGCATCGGCGCGACCAGCCCGCGCGCGCAAACATGTCGAAGAAGCCCTCGCCGCCCAAGTTCGAGCGACCGCTGCCTAATTTGAAGCCGCCGCCAAGAGCGCCGCCGAGACCGCCGGCGCGAACTCCGCGGCACCGGCCACGGAGATCGCCGCGGACCTCTCGGGGAAGAACGAGCGCGCCGAGCGAGAGGCCGTTCGTCAAGCAGCGGAAGGGCCAGGCGGAGCAATCGAACATGAAGCTCAAAGCTGCTTCGGCTTAATTGGACGCCAGCGTCGCCTCTGACGAGGCCCGCGCCCCCTTCGTCGACGGGTCGAACATCGGCGCCTGGGGCCGCGAGCCAGACCCCGTGCGTTTTGGCGCGGATGCTCGGCATGCTTAAACGAAGAAGCACTTCGCCCAGCCCTCGCAGATTGGTTCAACGCAGCAGGAGTCGACAACGCACAGATCGCTTTCAACACTGTCGGCTCCGCCAGGCGCCACTCCTTCTCCGCCGCCGGTGGCGCGGTGGGCGCCGAACATCGCGCGCGCGAGCTTCATGAGGCACGCCGCGCGGGGCAAGGCTGGAGGGAATCCTCATTTCGCGCGGGCGGCGTCGCTCACCCTCTGCACGTCAGCGAAGCCGAGGGCCCCAAGATGGCGCGCGGGGGGATCCACGCCAGAAGGCTCGCCAAGATCTTGCCAGCGAAGGCCCTCGTCAACGTCGCCCGCATCAGCAGGGCGCAGGGGTGCGTCGCGCACAGGGGCAACGCGCCTGTTCAGGCTCAGGGGGGGGGTCTTCTCCCAGTGGCGCTCCTACGCCGAGCTGGCCCAGCGCAGCCCCGCAGTCAGGCGTCGCCGAGACCGTCCAATGAGGGATCCTGGGCGAGTTCGCCGCCACCTTCGCAGGTCCTCTCGCAGAACCGCAGTGGTTATAGCACGAGATGGTCACCATGGTTCGAACGCCCCTCGCAAGAGGGCTTCAATATCGCTTTCTGGAGTACCCAGGCGCCTCGCGGTCGTTCCGATGCCCGTCGGCAGGACAAGCGTCGTCTTCCCAGCCCTCTGTTTCGTCGACGCGCTGTCCTCGCCCCGCAAGAGACACGCGGCGCCGTCAATGAAATGGCGCCCCTGGCCAACTCGACGGAGCACGCCTACTGCGCGTTCCACTCGCAGGTGCAGTCCGACCGCGAGAACACTCATGAGCCGCCGATCTCCTACACCAGCGCAGGCGGCAGTGGCTCCCAGGTGCCGCGCGACAAGGTTGAGCTAACCCGCCCACTTGAAAAGCGACCACTTCGGCGCGTCGAAGGCGCCGTTCCAGGGCGAGCGGTTTGGCTCCGAGCAACAGGCGTCCAGCGGCGCACGGACGCCACCATGCTCGACGATCACAACCGCGACCTGACGCCAGGAGGCCGAGCTGAGCTGCGACGTCCAAGGGTGCATCTGCGAGAGCATGCCGACGAGCGACCGCGCGAACGCCCCCTCGTTCTCCACGGCGACTCCAACGTCGCGGAGCACCCGCCCAAGAGGCTCAACTCGCCCGTCGACGCCGACGCTGCATCCGCGCAACGCTACCAGTGCCAGACTGTCCACTGGCGCAACATCATCGGAGAGATGGTGGAGATCACGACGCTCTCGACCACCCGCGGGAGTGTCGCCGCCATGGCAGAGTCCACGATCGACCGCTGCTTCATCTCCTTGCCTGCGTACGCGATGCCTACCATGGAGACGGCGCTCGCGGCCGGCGACGCGCCCTTGTAATCCAGCAAAGGCATGATCAGCGACCGCAAGAGCATGCATCTCAGAATCCGTCCTCGTGGACAGCGTCCGTTGGCCGATCGTGCCATGCCAGCCTTCATCGTCGGCTCGCAGCGCTACAAGCATCGCGCGTGGCAACTTCTCAGCGAGACTGACTTGTCCAACATTAGTGCAACCACCAAGCGGAGGGCGATGAAGGCCGCCATGACGGAGGCCGCCAAGCGGGCGCGGGGCGCCGCGCTGACGACGCCGACAGCCGAGCTCGCCAGCCAGTCGTTGCCTATATCAAAGGGGATGCGCGCCATGCCCCTGCGGAGCATCGCGAGGGCGATATGGTGCCGGGGCGCGCGCCATGCCAACAAGACGATCAGCAACGCAGAGATCGCCGCCAAACATATAGGAGCACAAGCGGGCAAGGCCATTCTCAATGACCCGCGCGGTTTCAATAACGAGACGGACACCACTCATGCCGCGCTCATCGAGGGGCGCAAAGCCAAGGCCGCCGCGCGGGCAAGGGCTGCTTGCGCCGAGAACAGCGTGCAACTGGACGACCGCTGGCGCCGGCGCTCGCGGCGCGATTGTGGAAGCTGTTCTCGAAGCGCCTCGTCTTGACGGGCGTCGAGATGGTCGCGGGCGCGCGCGGCGCCGTCGCCGCAGACCCGACGGCGATGAAAATGGCCATCGTGAATCTTTTGGTGCCCATCTTCGCGGCCAAAAGGGTGGGCGAGCAGGCGATCTCTGAGAGCCTGAACTCCGTCTTCCCACAGCAGCTGACGCGCGACCCACCCGTTCCAGACGCGTCAGGCATCGAGCAGGCCGCCGAGCACTCGAGCGACTCAGGCCCAGGGCCTCATCGACTTCCGCGCCGAGCCTGGCCGCGCGACCCGACGAGCTTCGAGGTGCTCTCCGAGCTCGCGCACGACATCGGCAGCTCCTCCGCGCCGCCCCCCCCCCCATGACCCCCCCCCCGTGGCTGCGCCCCCAAAACGAGACGGGCCTCTGAGCAACGCGGAGTGCACTCGCACACCAGATTGCCTTTCGTCCGTCATCAGCGAAGAATGCCGACGTCAAGCTCTCGGCGGCGGCAGCCAACGAGACGCTCCACTCCGACGCGGCAGGCGCGGCCCCCGAACGGCGAGGTTTTGTCAGCGGCCGCCAGTTCCTTCGGAACGTCGTTGTGTTATACGCTGAAGCACGTCGACAGCACTTCGGCGACTGTCGGCGAGGACAAACCAGTGTTCACCAGCATGGATATCGCAGCGGCTTTTCCAAGCCTGGGACATCAGTGGTGATAGGCCGTGTTGCACCGCTGGGGCATCGGCGGGCGCATGCTGAAGCTCTTGCGCGCGTGCTACTACGTGCCGTTTGCCCTCTTCGAGCTCGGAGGCGAGCTGCGACCGCCTCTCATCGCTGCCTCGGGGGTCGCGCAGGGCCACTCGCTCAGCGGCGCGATCTGGGCGCTGGTCTTCCGCCCCTTCGCCTGGGCGATCAGCGGCAAGCTCGGGCGCGCCGGCGCGGCCTCGCGAGCGCATGCGCCGACGACCTGGGCATCATCATCGCGCGCCTTCGCGACATCTCACGAGTTGCACCGCACTTCCTCGCCGCCGAGGTCCTCGCGGGGCTCGAATTGCAGGCCGAGAAATGCATGCTCGCACCTGCGTGGCCATTGCCAACGCCCACTCTTGTCCTCGAGACCCGTGACATCTTGGGGGCAGCGCGTCCTCCATGGCGCACTTTCAAGATCGATGTTGCGGCGAAACATCGCGGAGTCTACGTCGGCCCTGGCGCGACCCTGATTGACCGATGGGAAGGGCCAGCCTCGGAGTGGCGGGGTCGCGTCGAGAAGCCCGCCTTGTCGCGTGCCACGATCCAGTGCTGAGATCTACGATGTTGCGGCTGTCGATTGCCTATCGCGCGCGGGCCAGCTGCGCGAGCCGCCGCCTTCCCTGCCGGCAAAGGAGCTGCGCGCGATCCACACTCTTACGCGCTGCTCCAAACAGCTTCGCCAAGTCAGACATCTGGGCGATGGCGCTCTGGACCTGCACGGGGGCCCCGATGGCGCCGAGGCGCCCCCGGCCGCCGCGATGCGGCGCGCGGCCGCCATCGCTGCCAGACAATGGCATAGGCCCTACGCGAATCTCCGCGACACGGCCCACGAGGAGCTGCCGATAACAGACGCCGCGGCAGGGCGTCGGCGCGCGAAATGCTGGAAGGACCCCGCATCGATTGCGCAGCGTTCATTCGGGGTCACGAACTCCACCCTCTTCGCCGAGGGCAAGGGCTCGATCTTCGAGCGGGCGAAGCGGACAGTCAACGCCCCAGCGCGCGCCAGCGGCATTCTTCAAGCCGCCCGCGCAGATGCCGCGCGTCAAGGGGTCCAGGCCATGCTTGTCAGAGTCTCGAGGGCGGAAGGCGTGCCGACGGAGCACCGCGTGCCCCAGAAGGCACGCCTGCTGGCGCTGCAGGAGAAGCTCTACGCGGACGCGATGCACATCACAAGTCGCCGACGCGTCCTCGCTTGGGTCCCCGTGCGATTGGGCGCCCAGTCGGCTCGGCGCCCAGTCGACCTTGCTCGCGCGCTGGCCGAGGAGGTACAAGATCGCCCGCCGCGCCGTGGCGTAGCCTCGGCGGCTCGCTGGCTGCCTGACCTCTTCCTCGGCATCCATGGCTACAACAATGAGCAGGACTGGCCTGACTGGTGCGAAGTGCATGGATACGGAGTTCTCCTTCGAGGTGATCTTCAAGCATTGCGCGACGCGCCCGAACAACGGCGCCGTTTATCATGTGACGCGCGCATGCAAACATGGGAAGTTGGCGCCTTTGGGCGTCCCTCGAGCTCACTTTGCCGGGCAACGTTGGTCCGCGCCAAGCAGGCGTCTAAGCGCGGGCCGAGCGCGGTTCCGAGCTCGCTGCTGAGCATTGCGCGCGGCGCCGCTGGGCCGAGCAGCTCGAGCAGCGCCAGCCCCGCCTTCCTGTGGAGGTGGGCGCCGACGACAACATGAGCGACACCGACGCGGAGGAGAACAGGATTGACCTCGTTGGCTTTGACGAGCTGCCTGAGGACTTGCACGGCCGTTGGATGAAGCCGCGCAAGCACGTGGCCAACCTCCCGCTGGCGCGTACCTGAGCGAATATGAAGACGCTGGCGGGCGCGTGGGCGACCTCTCTCAGAATGCACGTCCTCGCCGCGAAGCGTAGCTGCCACTTCGGCTGCGACGCGAAGGAAAACGTGAGCCACTGCCTGACCTGCCCGAGGATGCTTCGCCACGTGGCGCGACCGCGTGGTGCCCTGTCCACCTCTCTTCTGGATAGGCTTGGGATCGGGGGCGACCAGGACTACGAGGGCGAGATTGGCATCGCGAGCTCCATGGCCAGGCTCGCAGCGGCCTGCCGAGCGTACAACATGACGAAGGACGCGAGCGAGATGCGGCTCCTGAGCTACTGGGGGAACGGCAACGCGTTCGAGACTGCCCGCCGCGCCCTGAGGCTGCCGCCCGATGCCGCAGGCGGTGCGGGTGCTCGCGCGGCTGGCCTCTCTTCCTCCCGCACGACCTATGCGAGCGCCCCGTGCGGGGTGCCCGTCGCGCTGCCTACGGGCCGCCACGCGCGTTCGCCTCGCGCGAGAGCTTTCCTCCGCTAGGCGGCAAGACCGGACCGCGTCCCTTCGTGGCGACGCTCGCTCATCCTCCTCTTGTTGGTTTTCTTGTGGGCGGAAATTCGAGCGGTTACTGTGGCCCACAGAGCCCCCGATTCGATTTTGCGGGGGGGATTCGTTGCTTTTCTCCAGGGCCAGGCCTCTCCCAGGTTACCCAGTGGTACGCAGCGTCTGCTTTGTCGCGGTGCTGTTTTGCGCAGCCGGTCAGAATTCAGGCGGGCGGGGGCGCGATTTGTCCGCCCGCCGCCTCCCCCTGGGAGCCCCGCGCTCGGAGGGGGGCAGGGGGCCATTTCTGCCCCCCCCTGCTTCTTCTCCCCTCTTCTCCTTTTTCTGCTGTGGTTGCGGCTCTTCTTGCTGCTTCTGCGGGTTCCTTCCTCCTTCCCTCCCCCCCCGTCGCCGTCGCCGTCGTCGTCGTAGTTTTCGTTGTCGGCGCCGTCGCCGTCGTCGCCTTTTTCGGGGGGCGGTTCCTTGCCTTCCTCGGGTTCGCGCCCCCCCCCCCGCCCGCCCCGGCGGGGGCGTCCGAGTCAGTGGCCTCCGAGCTCGCGCGGGGCAGCTGGCGGGGCACGCGGGGCCGTCGAGGCCCAAGACGTTCGGCGGGAGCGCACTATCGCCCTCGCCCCCGCCTGCTCCTCCTTCCCGCTTGGCAGCGCGATGTCGCTTTGGCCGCGCCGGTTGGCTGGGCGGCGAGCCCGCTCGGGGCCCTCGCGGAGTTGCGCGGTGCGAGCGCGCAGTCGCCCCCCCTCCTCTCGTCTCCTCCTTCGCGTCCTCTTGCGTCTGCCTCCCCTTGTGGATTGCGGCCGTGGCTGGGCAGCCTGAAGGCTGCATGTGGGGCACCGTTTGACGTAAAACGTTACTGAGCGCTTGCACCTGGCCGCCGTCTGCGGCAGCGGATGATCTCCACGCGCGTTATGAGGCGCGTAATTCCTCGCTGGCAATACGGCCTGCAATGTATTTATAAATATATAACATATGTGTATATATGTGTATATACTTAAAAATCCGCCGACCCTGTCGGCGTGTGTGAGGGGCTTTTCCGTTCGAGCCGTCATCTCCGTTATTCCTTGTACTCGTCGTCTCTGTCCTGCGCCCCAGCCGCCCGAGCCGCGCCCGAGCCGCTCGAGCCAAGCCGACCTTGAGCAACGACGTAATTCAGTCGAAGGGAAGCCCCTTCCCTTTGATCCCTTCCCCGCCGGGAGGGGGGGGGGTATCGACCCCCCCCCCGGGTCAGATACGACGCCCCCCCCCCGTACCGACCTTGAGCAACGTCGTAATTCAGTCGAAGGGAAGCCCCTTCCCTTTCCCTCCCCCGCCAGGGGGGGGGGGGGTATCGACCCCCCCCGGGTCAGATACGACGCCCCCCCCCCGTACCGACCTTGAGCAACGTCGTAATTCAGTCGAAGGGAAGCCCCTTCCCTTTCCCTCCCCCGCCGGGAGGGGGGGGGGGGGGTAGCCGATCCCCCTCCCGGGTCAGATACGACGCCCCCCCCCCGTACCGACCTTGAGCAACGTCGTAATTCAGTCGAAGGGAAGCCCCTTCCCTTTCCCTCCCCCGCCAGGAGGGGGGGGGGCATCGACCCCCCCCCGGGTCAGATACGACGCCCCCCCCCGTACCGCCTTGAGCAACGTCGTAATTCAGTCGAAGGAAGCCACTTCCCTTTGATCCCTTTCCCGTCGACCCGCCCCGAATCGGTCGAAGCCCCTTCCCTGACGATCCGACGCCCCCCCCCCGTACCGACCTTGAGCAACGTCGTAATTCAGTCGAAGGGAAGCCCCTTCCCTTTCCCTCCCCCGCCGGGAGGGGGGGGGGGTATCGACCCCCCCCCGGGTCAGATACGACGCCCCCCCCCCGTACCGACCTTGAGCAACGTCGTAATTCAGTCGAAGGGAAGCCCCTTCCCTTTCCCTCCCCCGCCGGGAGGGGGGGGGGGTATCGACCCCCCTCCCGGGTCAGATACGACGCCCCCCCCCCGTACCGACCTTGAGCAACGTCGTAATTCAGTCGAAGGGAAGCCCCTTCCCTTTCCCTTCCCCGCCGGGAGGGGGGGGGGGGGGCATCGACCCCCCCCCCGGGTCAGATGCGACGCCCCCCCCCGTACCGACCTACCGACCTTGAGCAACGTCGTAATTCAGTCGAAGGGAAGCCCCTTCCCTTTGATCCCTCCCCCGCCGGGAGGGGGGGGGGGGTAGCGACCCCCCCCCCCGGGTCAGATACGACGCCCCCCCCCCGTACCGACCTTGAGCAACGTCGTAATTCAGTCGAAGGGAAGCCCCTTCCCTTTGATCCCTCCCCCGCCGGGAGGGGGGGGGGGTAGCGGGGGGGGGTAGCGACCCCCCCCCCGGGTCAGATACGACGCCCCCCCCCGTACCGACCTTGAGCAACGTCGTAATTGAGTCGAAGGGAAGCCCCTTCCCTTTCCCTTCCCCGACGGGGGGGGAGGGGGGTCCCGGGGGGGGTCCCAGGGGAGTCCCGGGGAAGTCCCGGGTCAGATACGACACCTCCCTCCCCCACCTTCTCGTCCTTCTCCCCGTTCCCCAAAACCATCCCACAGCCCGTGCCTCTTGCTGCGCATTGCGAACAGGGTCGGCGGCACCGGCCGTAAGGCCTTCGCAATATAGTAGGTGGGTTTTGCAATATTCCAGCGCGCGCCTTTGTGCCCCCCCCTTTCCCCTCTCCTGTTCGCCCCCCCCTTCTCCGCTAGGCTTAGTCGGTGCGATATGGGGTGAAGTCGTATCGCTCCGCGCTCGCATGGTAGTTTCATGCTATTGTTTATATGTTATTCCTCCGTCTCCCCCTCTTCCCTCTGCCGCGCGCGGCGCGCGATCGCCCGCGTCCACGCCCCGCGCCCCGGGGCGCGCCGCGTTTCAATTCCTCGTGGTGCCTAGTGATTTTCTTCTTCCAGGGTTGAACCTGCCGCTGCGCAGTGACCACCCATTTGCACAATCGCTCGCTGGACTGCTCACCTACGTGTTTGGACGCGTCATTTGCAAAGCGTTTGGGGCAGCTCATTGGCCGCGCGCGCTTCGGCGAGCGCGTCGTCGCGCCGACGGGCCCGCCCCCCCCCCCCCCCCCACCACCCACCACCGCCCCCGCGCAAGTGGTGAAGACATGCTGCAAGTCGATGCATGTCCAGATCGATTCGAGTTTTTCATCTCATGCTGAGGCCAAACATGCCCCCTGCTGTTTTGGCGCGTCTGCGTCGGTCGCGTGGCGGTGAGATCTAGCGCCCCGGCCTGCGCGCAGTTTAAATGGTATGATGGGCCATCTCGGTGGGCAGGTGGATTTCGCGTGATCGGAAATATAGGCCATAATGTCATAATCAGCATTGTCATCGCGAGGGAAACGGCAGAATGCCCCCCTTGCGTGTCTCTGCGGGGTGTCTTCCCGAGTGGCAGCGTCGCGCAAAAGAGGCAGATTATCTGCGCCGTTGCGTGGCGACGTTCGTAGACAAGTTGCTTGCGGCCCCGGCAGGCGACGGGGGGCCGCGTGCATTCGGCAGCCAGAGTTTTGAGTCAGGCGGTGATTTGCTGGAGAGAAAAGGCAACCTTCCCCCGGGCGGCATGGGCGCCCCAGATCGCGCCGCGTGTATTTTGACACGTGGTGATGTGGTGCTGCAAAAATCGCGGCGCCCTAGTGTCGACACTTGCGCCCGAGCCTCCGCGGCGCCGCGCCCGCCTCCACCTGGCGCAGTTCGGGCCCGCTGTCTCGCGATAGAAGTTGCACCTAAATGGTTCCAGCACTTTGAATTCACAACGGCTACTCGCAACGACGAGATCATAATTCCGCTTAAAAGCATTATCGCGACGTGACAAGCTGAGTGGCGCTGGGCCCCCCCCCCCGCCATCGCTTGGAGGCGCGAGCCCGCGCGCTCCGCGCGCGGGCGAGGCGTCGACTCCCTGCCCCTGCCCCTGTTCCCCCCTCGGGTTCATTGGCGCCGTGACTCCGTCCGTTGGTCTTCGGGCGTTGCTGGATTTAGAACGCGGGCTGCGCCCTCTCGTTCGTGGCCCCACGAGCTGAGATGGCCCCGCGGACGGCAGGAGGCGCCGGGCGTCCACGCGGGAAGATGACCAGCGCTTCCGCGCCACAAGCAGTCGCATCCACTGGCCCCGATGCTGCCGAGGAGTTCCTGCTCGGAGAGCGTCGAGACCTGCTGGGCGGGCGCCCCGCAGATTTGATCGCCCCGAGCATCGTCGCGGGTCTCGCGCCGTCTTTGGCCGACGCCGAGTCGCGCGTGCACCGGTGCAGCTATGATTGGGATTTTCTAGCTCGCGGGTGTCCTGCCGCATAACCGATTACATTCCAGCGAAGGTGAACCCAGGTATTTATCAGTTTCTCCAAGCCGCGCAGTGCACGGATGTTTCCCTTGCGCGGCACGATTGCGCTATGGAGTCCGAGCGCGAACGCGCCCGTCGCCCTATGGGCAGCGCGTGCCAATTCGCGCGAAGGACCTGATCACCTGACTGCGATCCACTGTGATATTGCGATGCTGTCGGCGCAGAGTTCGGCCGAGCGTTTGCTGCAGGCTTTCCCGCGGGCGGCGGCGGCGCTGACTGCGATGCGCTGCAACTGGCGGCCCGCCGAGGTCACTGCCGCCGCGCGCCGGTCAGCGGCGCCGTGCTTGGCCACAGCGTTGCAAGACATTGCGTCCGACTGCGATCATCCGCTCGCCCATGGGGGTGCAAGTTGTTGTGCTGGAGCAAGACGTTGTGCAAACTTGACACCTTCGCTCCTCAGCTTTCCGTCCGCAGTGCCGACAGTCGCGGCCCGCCTTGAGCGCGGGGCGCCCGTGCTATTCGTGGCCTTTGCGATGCTGCGTTCGCCTGCGATGTTGCTGCATGGGGCGCGCCCTCGCCGTGGGAGATGCCAGCGTGCTCCACGTTGACAGACATGTTTCTTTGCTTATAGAAAAATGCCCCGGCGCCGCTTCCTTGCGCCGCGCCTTGGCCCAGGGGGCATTCGCGAGCCACTCGAAGCGCCTGACTTTTTGACGCGCGCGTTTGCGATGCTGTTTTCCAGCGCCCTCGCGCCGCTCTCTTGCGCCGCGCTGCGGGGCCCGGAGGGCGCTCGAAGGAAGTTCGCGACGAAGAGTGAAGAGGCATCCGCACCTGCCCAAGGCGCCAGCAGGCACAACGCACCGCGCAACGCGCGCGACAGCATGGGGTGCCGGCCCGCCCCAAGCACGAAGAGCGCGTGTGACGAAGTCTCCAGAAGCCCATTCAATTCGCGGGCTCCACCGCGGCGGCTGCGTCGTCGTCGCATCTTCGCACGGCTCGCGCGCTGGAATCGCGTCGACATGAATTGTCGAACATTCTGAGCGCATAGCATCATATATCATTGCTGCTCATTCGGAGTTCGCCCCTGACACTCGCCGAGGTTACTGCGGCGAGGTTCGCGACGCCTGGCCGCCGAGCGGCGCCGGTTTCAACGGCGGTGAATGTTTATGGCGCGATGTTTCCTGGACCGCCGTCTTGTTTCTCCTTCCTTCGCGCCGCCGCGCAGTTGATGCTGGGCCGCGCGAATTTATTCCGATGGGCGCGCGCGCGCCTGCGTTTAGCTGTAGCCACGACTTTGACAGCTGCCCCATCCAGACGAGAGCCTCCGCGTTTCATGCGCGCGTTCCTGCTTCGCTGTCTGCCTGCTGCCTCTCTGGTCTGATCTTGCTGACGAGCTCTTCTGCGTCTGCCGTGGGCCTGCCGCGCGCTTCGGCGTTTCCAGCTTCTGCGTTTGCGTAGTTCCCAGAAAAACGGTTCGGTTGTAGCCTTGATCTCTTTTCGAAGCTAAGAGTTCCTTGAATTTTCACGCGGGGCGACGCAGGGGCGGCGCATTGTCAATCTTTGATGCCCAGTTGTAGCTCGCGACGCGCGAAGGCCCGACTGTTCCGCTTCTGGCGAGGGGGGCCTGCGCATTGAACTCAACGTAATTGGTTTTGGCCGCGTTAGCACTTTTCCTAGAGTGGGCGGGGTCCAACTAATTTCCGTCTGCGTAGAGGCGCCAGGGATCACGCGTGCGCCCCTGCTTCTAGACCCCCACCCGGCACTTGCTAGATGTGGTCCAGCTGTCAGCGAGTGAGGCTTGGCGCGCGCGCGCGGGCGGCGCTGGTGCTGACTCGTATTGGGATTGGTGCGGTGCGCAGTTGCGCGCCGAAGTCTACCTATAGCTCTGGAGCGCAATGTGCCGCGCCATGCCGGGCGCGAAGAGCGCCCGTTGCGCGCCCGCTCCTAATGCGCAATGCGCGAGGCGACGCTGCGGTGCTGCTTAGTTGTATTTGCAGCTGTGCGCGTGAGTGTCTGCGCTTGCTCGGACTGTTCACGCGGCGCGTAGCCTTCTCCAGTTGCCGCTGCGCTTAGGCCGGCGGCCTCGCGCGGGCCGAGGGCGGCCTTGGCGCCAAGTTCACGCGGGCGCTGGGCCTGGCGAAGCACGTCGCGGCGGGCCGCGGCGCGGCCCGCGGCCGCGGCGCAGTCGTCGCGCGCGCGGGCGAGCGCGAGGGCATGGGCGTGACCTTGGTGAGCATAGCGATCGGCGTTCGAGATGGCATCGCCATCGCGCGCGCCCCCAACGCGGCAGGGGATTCGGGCGAACGCAGGGCGGGGGGCGGAAGGGGGGGGGTTAGCGGGAGGGGCCGAAAGGGGAAAACGGAACGGGGCAGGGGGGATAGGGCTGGCGATGGGGGGCGAGGACGAGGGGGTAGAGGTGGGAGGGGGGCAGGGGGGGGGGGGGGGGGAGGCGGGCGAGGAGGAGGGGGGGGGTGGGGGGAGGAGGAGGGGGAGGAGGAGGAGGAGGAGGAGGAGGAGGAGGAGGAGGAGGAGGAGGAGGAGGAGGGGGGGGAGGAAGAAGAGGCCCCCCGTGTCTGTCGGTCGTCTCCCCGTGGACGCCGGCAGCCGCGCGCCGCGCCTCCCGCCCCGCCTGCCAAGCGTCGCATCGGATGTTATATAAATTTATACATTTATATATATATATATATATATATATCCATTATCTGCAGTTGTTCGCTCTTGCGCTGTCCTGGGGCTCTGGCCCCCGCCATCGCGGCCGCTGATCCGGGGAGGGGCGAGGGGGTGCCAGACGGGGTCGAGGGCGTGGAGCTGCTGGAGGGCGACGCGGAGATGGGCGGGGGCAGGCGCCAGCCCCGGCGCCGACAGCACCGCTGGGCGCTGGGCTTGCAGCCCGCGACCTCCCGCCCAGCCTCGTGCAGATGCGGCGTCTTATTCGAAAGGCAGGAGTTGCGACTAGCACCGCGGGGCAACCGGGGTCGAGGGGCATGGAAATGCATCTGGCGCGCCAGCCCTCTCGTGAATAATGCAGACACTCTGTCCCCCAGTGGGAATGCCGCAAAAGAGCGCGCGCAGGCGGCGCAGGCCGCCCTTGCTCGGCCGCCGGCGCCGCGCCTGCAGCGGCATCCGCGGGAAGAAGAGGCAAGCCCGCTGCCGCCGCCGCTGCGCCAAGACTGGGGCAGCGGCGTGCTCAAACCCAACCGCGGGTGGTGGGGGCGCCTCCCGCGGCCCGCGGCCGCGCGCATCGGCGCCCCGACTTTCGCGCTGGTGCCGGATCGCTTCCGCGGCGCGTTCGTGAGCGCCCGCCCTGAGTTGCCGGGGGTGCCGGCGGCGGGGGCCGCGAGGGGAGACGCAGAGCAGGAGTTGAAGGCCCTGCTCCTCTTCGACGCGCTGCCCACTGCACAGCCAGCCGTGCAGGCCACCAACGCCGAGGCCCTCAGCGGGGCGCGCTGCGGGGAGACGCCGCCGGGCGGTCCGGCGCCCCCGGCCGAGGCCGCCATGCGGGGCCAGGCCCAGGCGGACGAGCAAGCGCGGCGGGCCCACGCTCTGGCCGCAGCGGGCGAAGAAGGGCGAGCTCTCGGGGCCGCGCGGGGCACCCCGCTCGCGCCGCGCAGCCGCGCCACGCTCGAGGAAGCGCGCGCTGCCTCCCCCCCGCCCAGGCGGATGGCGACCTTGCCCAGCCTGGCGGCCCTTGCGGGTCTGCCCCTGGCCCAGACCTTTGGGGCGAGGTACAGAAGGAGGTAAGCAAACTTGCTTGCTCGGCGACCGCTTGGAGCACCTCGCCGCGGCGGCGCACGCCCCGGAGGCGCTCTCTTTGCTGGCGCAAGCGGTCGCGAAGCTCACTTTCGGGGAGGTCCCAGCGCCAGTGCTCCACTCCGGGCGGGCGAGGCGGTGGTTCTGGATAAGGGCAATGGCGATGTCCGCCCACTGCTTGTGAGGGCCAGCCTGAGGAGGCTCGGGATGCGCGCGCTGGCCCGGGTCAAACAAGGCAGGCTCCGGCAGGCTCCGGCAGGCGGCGGGCCCCCGCCAGTGCGGAGTCGGCCGCAGGTGCGGGGCCGACCTGGTAGTCAAGCAACTTCAGACCCAGTCCGACGCTCACCAGGAGATGGTGTTCACCGAGGTGGACATCATGGCGGCCTTCCAGCGTTTGCGGCGAGACCCAGCCATCCAGGCCATGGCAGTCCACGTGCCAGAGATCGCGTGGGTGCTTGACAAGTGGTATTCTGGGCCCACCAAGCACGTCTGGCGGGGCGCAGCGGGCCACTTCGAGGAAGTCGAGAGTACCCTCGGTTTTGACCAGGGGACCCTCTGGCGCCAGCCGCCTTCGCGGTCGGCTAGAGGGCGGCGCTCTGCCAGCTAGGAGGAGCTCTCCAGCGCAGCTCGCCACTGCCGCCCTCCGCCGCTTGGAAGAGCTCCTGGAGCCCCTAGGGTTGGAGTTCAACGCCGGGAAGACGCAGATGTGGTCTCCGTCTGGGCCGCAGGCCGTGCCCCCAGAGTTACGCGCGCACTGCGTGCCATCGCTCCCCGTGCCTGGCGCGCACCTGCGGGCGCGGGGCGACGTGGCCGACGCGCCCTTCAAGCTAGGCCAGAACAGCGGCCTTGAGCAGTCGGCAGGGCGATTGGCGCAACTCTGGAACGCCCTCTTCCGCTCGGGAAGCGCACGGTTGTCGAGCGCGGCTTCTCGCTGCAGGCGATCGTGAGTTTGCTGCGCACCTGCGCGGGCGCTGCGAGCCAGCGCGTCCTGCGCGCGCAGCTGGCTGGCAAGGCGGAGGCGGTTCGCTACGACGCCACTCGGGCAGGCTACTGGGAGGATCTCGCTGGGCGACCCCTGGACGCCGCTGCGCGGGATATCCTCGGCCTCCCCTATTGAGCTCTCTGGCGCGGGGCTACAGCGGGCCACTGCGCGACGAGCCGCGGCGTTCTGGGCCGGCTGGGCCGCGCGCGCGTCCAGCGCGGCCGCGGACCTTGGCGCCGACTCCCTGCGAGAACTCCTGGGCGCAGCGCCGCGACTCGGCGAAGCCCGCCCCGACGCGCGGACAGCGCTCCCCCTCCAGGGCGCGGACCCGCGCCGGGCGCTTCCCTGCTGGGCGCCCTGCAGCGCCCGGCGAAGCAAAGCGCTCTCGAGCAAGCCGTGCAAAAGAACGCCCACGCTTCCGCGAGGCAGCGTTTGCACAGCCACGAGCGGGCGGCGCCCCTGGGGGCCAGAGGGCCAGGCCAGGGGCCGGGGGCCCCTCGGTTACCCGAGTGATCCCGCGTGCTCGATGGAGGACGCGCTCTCGGCCACGGCCCCCCGTGCCCGCGCGCACTTGCCCAGGCCTGAATGCGCGCGGGCAGAGCTCCAGAGGGCGGCGCAGACTTGCAAGAACCGCCCTTCTGTTGAGGGGGCACGCGGCGCGCCCTGCGGACAGCCGCCGGGCGGGCAAGGCAAGCGCGCGGCCACCTGCGCCGCGGGCGGCGGCGTGAAGCGCCGCCGCGGCAGCCTCGAAAACGCAGTGGGTGGCCTGGTCCGCCGCTGGCGGCACCAAGAGCCGCCGACGGAGCAGCGGGCGCCCGCTTGAGACCGCGCCCGCGCCCGGCGGCTGGCGGGCCCGCCAGGCGCGGACCTCCTCGAGCGCGCGGCCCTAGACGTCGAGTGCAACGGCGGGGCCAGCCGCCACTGGATCGACGTCTCGGTCCGCCGCCCGGGCGCCGAGGACGCGGCGCGGGCGGCGGCGCGCCGGCCCGGCGAGGCCGCCGCGAGAGGCGAGCGCAAGAAGCACGCCAGGCACCCCGGGGACAGACTGATACCATTCGCGGTGGAAGCCCCGGGACGCTTGGGCGGAGAAGCCAGACAATGGCTCCTGCGGCAGTGCGCACGCTGCCGCGGGACCAATAGCTCGGCGGGCTCACGCGGGCCCACAAGGCCATCAGCTGCGCCGCGCAGGCTCCGCTGGCGCCGCAGCGCCGCCGAGCAGCCGGGCTGGCCTGAAGCCGCGGGGAGCGGCCCGCCCAGGCTGCCTCGCGGGCTTGATTCTTGGCCAGGGCCAGGCCTCCACCTAGGCAAGGTGAGCGCGCTTGTCCTGGCGCATAGTTTTTCGGTTCAGTTCCCCCTCCCCCCCGCCCCTTGCTTCGGGCGGGCGCGCGCGCGCCTGGGGGGGGGGGGGGCAGGTGGCTCGCGCCCCTCTGCCGCGCGCCCGCCCCCCCCATCTTCCCGCCCCCCCTTTTCCCCTCCTCCTCCAATAGGTCGTCTTCCCAGTCTTAGTGTCTTACTTCTTTTTTCTGGGGGCCCTGTCGCGCCCCCCGGCGCGCCGTCTACGCGCGGCCGAGCCGAGGGGCGAACGAGCGCGATGGGCCCCCCTTCGTCTGCTAGCGGCAAACGCGCGTCAGGCAGGTCCGCCCCCGGTCTTGCTCACTGACTTCTTTCGCGCAGTTCCCTTAGCGCGCGCGGTGGACATGCCTCGCGCGCCCGGCCCCAGTGGACACCCATCACAAAGCGAGGCGGGCGCTGGGGCAGCGGGCTCAGGAGGGGGAGGAGGAGGAGGAGGAGGAGGAGGAGGAGGAGGAGGAGGAGGAGGAGGAGGAGGAGGAAGAGGAGGGGGAGGAGGAGGAAAAGGAGGAGGTGGAGGAGGAGGAGGAGGAGGAGGAGGGCGCGGCGGAGGATGAGGAGGGGAAGGACGGGGGGGGTGATGACGATAATGAGGAGGAGGAGGAAGAGGAGGAAGAGGAGGAGGAGGAGCAGGAGGAGGAGAAGGAGGAGGGGGAGGAGGAGGAGGTGGAGGGGAGGAGGGAGGAGGAGGAGGAGGAGGAGGAGGAGGAGGAGGAGGAAGGAGGAGGAGGAGGAGGAGGAGGAGGAGGAGGAGGAGGAGGAGGAGGAGGAGGAGGGGGGGTGGGGGGGCGAGGGGTTGGAGGAGGATAAACCGAAGAGCCATTAACGATGTCGGAGCAAACCTCCCCTCCAAGCACCCTTTTCACAGGCCATTGCAACGGTTCACTTCCATTGGTGGAACTGCCTCGTTGGGAGACGCCCGTTTGAAGGCCCTGAAGCATGCCGCGACATTGTTTTCGGGATTCCAACGCCGCGGATCAGCCTGACTGTCGCGTCTTGAGGGTCCTGAATCGCGCCAGAACACCTTTTTCCTAGGACTTCAACGCAGAGAATCAAAGCAACTTTTGCACCCGCGTAATTCGGAATCTTTCCAAAACACCGTCTCTAGCATGTTGATGATGGGAATCCGCGAAACTCTTGCGCGCGTTTTCAACGCATGCGCGCGGCGCTCAGACGAGAGCCGAATGTTGCCAACATATACAGAAATATATAACGCCCTCAATCCGAAAAGCATTTGCAAACTTGCAAAACCCACGCTCGCCGCGCTAAAGCGAGAGCTACATTTTGAAGAGGAACCGCCTTCAGTCCGCGAAGCTCTTGCAAATATCTAAAACGATTGCGCGCCGCGCTCAGGCGAGAGCCACAGTTTTGAAGAGGAACCTCCTTCAGTCCGCGAAACTCTTTGCAAGCGTTTCAAACGAATGCGCGCCGCGCAAAGGCGAGTGCCACATTTTGACATTGACTGGCCCTCAATATTTTTCGGTCGCGGCCGCGAGACGAGGGTCAGGCGGCGAAAGCAAAGTCCGGGACGCGAACTAGGCGAATTAGCTGGGGCAGGCGCAGGCTGGCCGGCCCACTCAGACTGCTGCTGCGGGCTGGGTGAAGCTGAACTGATCGGCGCACTGCAAGCTCGGGCACGTGCACTGGACAAAATGACCAGAATTCAAGCGGCCAAGGCACAACCCGCACAGAGGACGCGGACCTCGGTGGGCAAGCCTTGTGCATGGTGAAGACGTGCAGGCCATGGGAGTGAGTCGCCAATGTGGCGCCAGGCTCCAAACGGACGACCTGCGCTAGCCAAGCAGGCTAAGCAGTCGCGAGCCGTGGTGCAACCGGCCCTCAATCCGCGAAGCTAGCAAATGTTTAGAACGAACGTGCGCCGCGCTGAAGGCGAGAGTGAGCCACATTTGACGACGACCCGCTCTCGATCCGCGAAGCCCTTGTGTATTTCGGAAAACGCCTGCCCTCAATCCGCGAAGCGCTCGCGCGCATTTCGAGCGATTGCGCACCGCGCAAAGGCGAGGGCCGCATTTTGAAAACCGCCCGCCCTCAATCCGCGAAGCCGTCTGCAAACTTGCAGCGCGAGCGCGCGCCGCGCCAAGGCGAGGGCCGCATTTTGAAAGCGACCCGCCCGCCCTCCACCTGCGAAGCCCCGGCAAATCTCTAAGTCCCGGGGCGGTGAATGGCGAGGAAGTCCCAGGTGAAACGCTCGGCCCGCCTCATAACTGGCCTCGGGATGCGACGGGGGGGAATTATTCACCAGGAGAAGGAATGGGGGAGGGGGGGGCTCAGGATTTCCACCAGATCCAGGCCCGCTCTGGCCAGGCCGGGGCGGGCGATGGCGATGGATTTTTGGCCCCCGGGGCACGTTCACTAGTGTCGGGCAGCCCTTCCAGACCGAAAGGATGTTCTGGAATTGGCAGGAAATGTGCAGGACCATTGGTTTACGGCCCTTCAAAGATACTGTGGCCTCCCGCTGCAAGGCAGTGGCTGCCAGCAAACCTGCGCCCTCCTCCTAGTTGCGCCCTGATCGGCGGTCGAGGACTCGATCCGGATCGGCGAGCAGGTTGGTCCTGTTCCCAGAGGCTGGGATCCAGCTACCTGACCATGTCGCAGTGCCGTCAATTACGAGAGATGGTAGCTTCGGGTGGGATCCTGGGAAAGAGAGAATGTATACACCACCTACCAGGCAGCCGCAGGCCCAAGGTGGGCCAGACCTTTTTGAGTATGTGGCCACCCTGCTTTGCTGGGAGCCGATATGCACCAACATCTTGCTCTAACAGTGGGCCCGTGGAGGCTTGGGGGTGCATAGTTTCTCTCCCCCTTGTGCAATGTCCATGGGCCGACACCCTTAGAAAGAGGAGGGGGCCAGCCGAAGGTGTGATCTCGTGCAGGGTCTGTGTTTTGTGCTGTTCTTCTTCTGATTCGCATGTTTACTTGTATGTCTAATATTATAAGTTATCCTCCTTGTTCTGGGCGGCAGACCATGGCCCGAATGATCCCTTTCGGTTGGCTTTGTGCCAGGAGTTGTGATCGGGAAGAGGAGGACGAGGTGCAGGAGGAGGTGGAGGAGGAACTCCCTCTTCCCCCCCTCCTCTTCCTCATCCTTCCTCCGCCTTGTCTTCACTCCTCTGCGTGGCGATCTTTCATTTGATCCTCGGGATCATCTTGCCGAAGTCTGCCCTGAGGGACCGCGTGGGCCGTCCTTTTGATCCCAGCATGGACTGAGCATCCAGTTATTGTCCCGTTCGGGTTGACGTATCTGTGGTATCGCCGATCCATCTTTTTTTCGGCGGCGCGTCCAGTGTGTGTGTGTGTGTGTGTGAGAGAGAGAGGGGGGTCCGGCCTTCTCAAGATGCGGCAGGGTTTCTCAGAAACGCTCCGGCCGTCTAAGAAGCCCTCCATGGCATCGGAGAAGGTTCAGAAGGCCTCTCAGAAGGCCCGAGGCCTTCCTGTGACGGCCCGCCCCCTCTGCCTTCCTCTGCCTTCTCCCCTGGGCGCGCCGCCAAACCTCCGCCTGCCGAGGCCCGCGCCCGCGAAGAAGCCAAAGAAGGTGGGCGGCGGTGCCGAGGCCTCGGCGAAGAAGGCCCCGGAGCCGCCGCCCGTGGGCGGCGGCACCCGCGACGAGGACGGCGCCCAGCCAAAGGGGGTGGGCAACTGGCGTGCATCAGTGGACGGCCTCGGTGTTGGCTTGCGTGAGCCGCGGGCACCCAGGTCGCAGCCCCCCACTTGTGAGGAGGGCCGCACTCTCGCCCCCCCCCCCCCCGAGGGCGGCAAAGGTGGGGGGAAGGGGAGGCGGCGGTGCGCTCCGCGAGGGGAGGGAGCTGGAGAGGAGGAGCGAAGAGCAGGAAGCGGCACAACCATAAGCGTTCGCCGCTCCGCGCGAATCTCCTGTGTCGGCGCTGAGCCCCCCTGGCGGCGCCGCCTCCGGCGCCGCCCCTGGCGCCCTCCGCGCCGAGAAATCAAGTTTGTGCTGTTTTGTTGTGCTTCTATCCTCTCTCCTCTCTCCTCCCCTTCTGTCGCCTTTTTGGGGTGTGTGCCCTGTCCCCCGTGCCCGGGTGGATTGTCGCCCTCATTCTGGGCACTCAGGGGGGGGACGTGGGAGAGGATGAGGAAGAGGGAGCGGGGTAGGCTGGAGAGGAGGGGGAGGGACAGGGGGATGAGAAGTGCGCTCCGCGAGGGAGGTTGTTGGAGAGGATGAGGAGGAGGAGGAGGAGGAGGAGGAGGAGGAGGAGGAGGGGGAGGAGGAGGAGGAGGAGGAGGAGGAGGAGGAGGAGGAGGAGGAGGTGGAGGAGGAGGAGAAGGAGGACCAGTGTAAGCCCATGACTCATCAACGGTGTTGCAATAATCCCTCCCTCCAAGTTTCCTCTTCATAAGTCCCTATAAGGGCTTACTTTCACTGAGGGTAATGTCCCGTTGGAAGTGAAGAGAAACGTTGGAAAGTTGTGAACCGTGACAAAACACCATTCCTGGGAATCCAACGCTGCGAACCAACATGACTTTCGCGTCCTCACGACTCTGAATCGCGCTAGAACGCCATTTCTGGGACGTAACGCCGCGAATTAACGTGAATGGAGGATGGAGAGAGGGAGGAGGGAAGGAGGCGGAGAGCGTTCAGGAGGAGGAGGAGTAGGAGGAGGGAGCGGGGGGACGAGAAGGGGGGTGGCCAGAGTACCGAAGACGCCGGCGGCGAATCATCGCCGTTCACTGCCTCCTGGATGCTTCTATCATGCCAACCGTTGTGGGAACGATTGGCCAAGGTATTGAACTATTTACTCCCTCTGCCGCTGTGTAATCCCTTGAAGGATATTTTTTTGGGGGGGACAAGAGAGAAGAGGAGGAGGATGCGGAGGAGAACGGTTGAGCACAAACTCGCTGAAATCATACATAGATGGCTTCGTGTATAGGGAAAGCGTAGGGTGCCTACCCTTCGGTATCTGAGCCCTGTGCGGTTTGGAGAAGCTCCTGGCGCCCTTCCGTGCCAACTCCGTCCCGCACCTTCTGTATGGTGGGGAAGTGGGCGTGCGGACCGCCACGTGCGATGGTCGGCACGTGCGAAAATGAATTCGTAATGGTTGAACCGCTTTGTGGTCGAGGACACACTGCGGATGTGCATTGGTGGTACTCACAGTGGTAGGCCCCGTATCGGTACAACTCTTAGTGGGCGAGGATTCGCAATGCAGGAGGAAGAGGAAGGTGAATGGGACGATGCTGGTGATGCCAATGTTGATTTCGATGCTGATAATGATGCTGCTGATGATGATGATGATGATGATGACGCCATTGATGATGATGATGATGACGATGATGATGATGATGATGATGATGATGATGATGATGATGATGATGATGATGATGTTGATGATTACGACGGTGATGATGATGACGAGGCTGATGAGGATGACGAGGATTGTGGTTTTAATGGTGGTGTTGATGCTGAGTATGATGATGTTGCTGGTTATGATGATGCTGATTATGGTGATGATGCTTATGATGATGATGATGATGATGATGATGATGATGATGATGATGATGATGATGATGATGCTGATGATGATGATGATGATGCTGATGATGATATTGGTGGTGATGGGGATGCTGCTGCTGATGCTGATGCCGGTGTTGATGCTGATGATGATGGTGACGATGAGGATGAGGATGGGGATGATTATGATGATGATGGTGATGATGATGATGATGATGCTGATGCTGATGGTGATGAGGATGAGGAGGCTGATGATGGTGACGATGCTGACGACGGCGATGGGGATGACGACGACGATGATGACGATGACGGTGGCGGCGGCGATAATAGTGATGCTGCTGATGATGAGGATGGTGATGAGGATGAGGATGAGGATTGGGATGATACTGATTATGCCGCTGCTGCTACTTGTGAAGATGCGGATGTTGATGATGACGACGATGGTGACGATGATGACACTGATGATATTGGTGATGATGACGATGATAATGATGATGCTACTGACAATGATGGCAATACTGATGCTGATGATGATGATGCTGATAATGATGTTGATGATGATGATGATGATGGTTGTGATGATGATGCTGCTGCTGATGATGATGAGGAGGAGGATGATGCTGATGACGTTGATGATGATTATGATGATGATGCGTATGATGATGACGATGATGATGATGATGAAGATGCTGCTGCTGATGATGATGATGATGCTGATGATGATGATGATGATGATGATGATGATGATGATGATGATGATGATGATGATGATGATGATGATGCTGGCGGCGACGACAAAGACGACGGCGACGACGGCCACAACGACAACGACAACGACGACGATAGTAATGACGAGGGGGAGAAGGAGGATGAGGAGGAGGAGGAGGAGGAGGAGGAGGAGGGATAGGAGGAGGTGGGGAGTGAGGGGGAGGAGGGGGAGGAGGATGAGGAGGAGGAGGAGGAGGAGGGGGAGGAGAGTGCTCTCCGCGAGGGGGGGTTTTCGAGAGGAGGAGGAGGAGGAGGAGGAGGAGGAGGAGGAGGAGGAGGAGCGGGATCCTTCGTGGGGCCCTTTTGGGGCTCTCTTGGGACTCTTGGGGTCTCCTTGGGCTTCCTGTGGGCCTCTCGGGGGCCTCCGAGGGGTCCTGTTTGGGCCCTCTGAGAGGCTTCCTGCGACCTTTTGGGGGCCTCTTAAAGACTTATTTGCGGTCTCGGGGGCCATACTTGCACTTGATGGTTCTAGGGGCCAGCTCGTGTTCCCCCTTCAGTGTCCGAACATACTGAAAAGGCCCATATGTTGAAATTCTGCTTTACTTCGCGGGGCGCTCCCGAGAGCCGAGAGCGCCCAAGAGCGCAGTGAGCAGACTCCGTGAACGAGCGCTTGCAATATGGAATATTGGGAGCCCGAGGGAACTTGATGACATTCTGCTTATTTCCTCGCAGCACGGTGGCGGATAAGCCCAGCGCGCACAACCGCTGCTGCAAATACGCCAGGACCGTTTGTTTTGCGAGTGGCGCCGCCAGCTCTGGCCCACCACGGTTCGGCACTATCAGCTAACCACGCTCCAGAGTGAGATCCCTATAGTCTCGTTTGGCAGCGGTTCGCTAAAACGTTTGTATATTGCCTTACGCAGTGCACTTGTTCTCTCCTCTGTCCCCTTTCCCTCCTCCTGCCTTCTGCAGCCGTCTGGCTGAGTCTGCGCTTTTGCGGAAGGGGCCGTCTGCCCCTAATCTCATCATGGGGGGGGCGGGAGTGACCCGCCCCAGGACCTCATGCTCCTCGCGGCCCCCCTTGCCTTGCCGCTCCTTGGAGCGCTGCTCGACCTCTTCTGTCCTGACTGCGGCCCGCCCGCGCTCGGGGAGGCGGCACGCCTGCTAGGGGCGGAAGGGGGAGGCAAGCCGGTCCGTCATCATCCTATCTCCGCCCCAGAGCATGCAGAGGAGGAGTTCTGCCAGGCGCCCGAGGGCGACGTCGTGCCTCCCCATGCTGGGCATATCAAGTCCCCCCTCCCGGCCGCATGCGTGACGGCTGGGGACCTCCCCAAGCTATCTCTCCGGGAGGGAGGGGTCACCGCCCCAGAGCATGCAGAGGAGGAGTTCTGCCAGGCGCCCGAGGGCGACGTCGTGCCTCCCCATGCTGGGCATATCAAGTCCCCCCTCCCGGCCGCATGCGTGACGGCCGGGGACCTCCCCAAGCTATCTCTCGGGGAGGGAGGGGGCACCGCCCCAGAGCATGCAGAGGAGGAGTTCTGCCAGGCGCCCGAGGGCGACGTCGTGCCTCCCCATGCTGGGCATATCAAGTTCCCCCTCCCGGCCGCGTGCGTGACGGCCGGGGACCCCCCCAAGCTATCTCTCGGGGAGGGGGGGGGCACCTCCATCACGTCCAACCTCGCTGCTCCCTCTCTCTCCCCCATTCGCCCCTCTCTGGCACCTCCCTCTGTCCTTCCTACTGCCCTCTCACCCTCCTCCACCCAGGGGAGGGCGGCGCCCCCCCCGGCGGCATCTACACGCGGCGGGGGCCCTCCGGAGCAGGTGCTCGGGGAGGGGAGGGGCATCTCCACGCCGATGGAGGCGCCTACGCCGGAGGCGCACCGTGGCGGGGGCACGCTCACCGCGGGGGGAGGAGGCGCCAGCCGGACCGGCCGGAGGAGAGCCTCGGGCCTCGAGGAGGATCCTCGGGACTCCAGCGACCTTCGGGAGGTTCGGCGGGACGCTCCCCAGGGAGCTGAAGGCGTTCTACGAAATGCTGGAGGTGACCTTCGGGATGATGGAGACGCTCTTCGGGGCGCTGGAGGGGTGTACCCGGGGGAGGACCCGGGGAGCACCGCGCTACGGGGGAGGGATTCGCCACGGGGGGGGGGGGCCCCCCCCGGGTGAGTCAGCGGCGCTGCAGGCGCTGGCGGTAGCTTCCGTCGCCCTCATCGTCGCTGGCTGCCTCCCCCTCGCCGGGGCCGTCGCCGACTTCGTCGCTGACGCCGCCGGCGCCTCCTACGACGCCACCCGTGGCGTCTACCCCGCGGATCGACGCCGGGGCGCCCCTGACTGCAGGGGCCGCCTTCTACGCCCGAGCCGCCGGCGCCGCCGCCTCCATCCCCCGCGCCGGTTTGGGGGGGCGCCCCCACTTGGGCATCGCCTCGGGGAGGGAGACTCATCCTCCTGAGGTTCAGCCGAACGTTGGGGGCGGTCAACCGGGCGCTCCCCGGCACGCTGGAGGCGATCCCCGGGTTGCGGCCGCGCCCGCAGCAGAGGCCCCCGGGGGAGATGGAGGTGATCTTCGGAATGCTGGAGGCGATCATCTGGGCGCCCACCGGCACGCTCCTTGTAGCGCCGACGGCCTTCAGGACGATGGCGCTCCCCGTGGAGCTGGCGATCCTCCGGCTGCCGGCGATCCACGTGACGCTGGCGACCACCGAGCCGACCTACCAGGAGGGGGCCACCTCCTAGGTGGGGATACCCCCTACGGGGGGGCCAACGCAGACGCCGGCGCCGCTGCCGACGCCACCACCGACGACGCCGACGCTGACGCTGACGCCGACGCTGCCGCTGACACGCACGCCGAGACTGGCTGCGGTCCCCGTGAGGCCCGGGGCGCTGGAGGCGACGGCCGGGACACAGGAATGCCCCCGGTGCCGACGCCCTCCCTTGTCGGGCGGAGGCCGACTCCGGCAGCCCAGGCGCCGACTCCGGGTCCGGGGGCAGCGCGTGGGCCGGTACCTCCCCTGAGGGAGGGAGCGCCCCCTCCTCTGGGAGGGCATCGCTCCGGCCACGCACTCACCGCCGACAACCCTGCGGCGGGAACGCCCCGCCACCGGGATGGCTACGACCGATCGGACGCTGACCCTTACCGCGGTGGGAGAGGCCCCCCCGGGGAGGGAGATGACCGTTTAGGAGCAGACCATCACCGAGGGGGGGGCGACTTCCACCGAGACGGAGCTTGCCGTCCGGAAGGGGGCCATCGCTGAGGGGGAGGGGACCCCGGCCAGAAGGCCGGCACCCGCGCCGGCGGCGACGCGGACGACGCCGACGGATGCTGACGCCGACGTTGACGCCGACAACGACGCCGACGCCGACGCTGACGCCGACGCCGAAGCCGACAGCGACGCTGGCGCCGATGCTGATACCGACGTCGACGCCCACGCTGACGCCGACGCGGACGCTGGCTCAGACGGGGGTTCCACCGGCGTGCCCGTCCTCAGCTGCGGCGACGACAACAACCCCCTCCGGGGCCCCGACGCCGGCGCGGACGAGGGGGGTATGCCCTCCCAGGAGAAGGGGGGGGAGAGGCATGCAGGCCCTCAAGCGCCCTCGACGCCGATGCCGATGCCGCCACCGCGGTCGCCTCCCACGGAGCTCCTGGTGACCGTCCCCGTGGACGGGACTTTGGATGTTCCCCGGCACGCTGGAGGCGAGCCCCAGGAGGCGGACGGGCCCTCGTCACTGCCGATAACCCCTACCTCCACGCCGACGACGACACCGACGGCAGCACCGACAGAGGCGCCTTTGTACCCCCCGGGGGAGGGGTGCACCTCCCCGGCGGGAGGATCGGACATGCTTGTCGTCAACCGCCTCCCCCTCGACGTCCCCGCCACGGTCGGCACTATCGCCGTGGTCGAGAACATCTCGGACAGCGCCCCCGCCCTCGGCCCCGCCGCCCTGGCCCGCATGGCGCCCTGCTCGGTGGGGCTGCCTGGCCCCCCCTCGGGGCCCGACGCTGACGCCGACGCTGACGTTGACGCAGGCGCTGACGCTGACGCCGACGCCGACGCTGACGCCGACCCGGACGACGCCGACGCTGACACTGACGCCGACGCTAACGCCGACACCGACGACGCCGACGCGGACGCCGACGCCGACGCCGACGCAGACGCAGACGCTTACGCTGACGCCGACGCCGACGCTGACGCTGACGCGGACGACGCCGACGCCGGCGCCGACGCCGACGCCGATGCCGACACCGACGACGCCGACGCCGACGCTGACGCCAACGCCGACGCTGACGCAGGCGTCACCGCTCGTCGGGGCGGGGCGGCGCGCCCCGAGGCCGACGGGCTCGGAGGGGTGGAGCTCCCCACGCAGACGGCAGCGCCGACGCCGAACCCGAGCGCTCCATCGGAACCCTCCCCTCGCGCTGGAACCTCCCAGGCGGGCGCCCCTGGAAGGCGCTGCCCCTCCTGCCGCAGCCCGGGCCACCCCGGCGATCTAAGGTGCGGGTGGTGCGCGGGCCTACCTTGGGGGTGGTCGCGCGAGTTCACCTGGGATCAGGCAGTCCGGGAGATGCTCTACCCCCGGGAGCCCCAGTACTGCCGGCACGCTCCCCTCGTTCTCGGTCAACCTCGGGACTGTCCACTCGGGCCTCCAGGCGAACCCAGGGGCCCCGCCAGCCCGGGCTCTGGCGTCGGCGAGTTGGACGCGGTCGCCATCTCCAGCGCCGAACCCGACGCGGGCGCTGACGACCCCGACGCCGACGCTGACGCCGACACCAAGGCCGACGCAGGCAACGACCCCGGCGCTGGTCGTCCCCGTGCTCACGGAGGGCTACCTGCAGCTGAAGCCACCTACGGTGGAAGCGATCCCGACGTTGGCGCCGACCGGGACACCAGGACCCTCTGGGTACATCACGCTGGAGGCGGCCTTCGGGACGCTGGAGGCGACCTCCGGGACGCGGAGGGGGCCGAAACTGACGCTGACGCCGACGCCGACGCTGACGCGGACCCGGACGAGGCCGACGCTGACGCTGACGCCGACGATGACGCGGACGCAGACGCTGACGCTGACGCTGCGCCGCCGGCGGCCGCGATGGAGACCTTCCCCCTGGACGACACCGATGACGAGGCGTTGGAGCAGGAGGGCCGCTGGGAGGAAGCCGGGGATGCGGCGTGCTGCCCATCCGGGTCCCCCGGCTCGCCTCTGCAGTACGAGTGGCTCGCGATGCATCGCGTCGAGGCCAGCTTCTACGTGGGTGGCGTCAACCGCCCCACCTCCCCGCGACCATCTTCCTCAGTGCCGCGGAGCCCCAGCCCGGGGAGCTGCCCCGACGATGGCGGCTCCACGCGGGCGCCGGATAGCCCCGACGGCGGCGGCGCCCGCGGCGGCGCCGCGGCGGGCCGCCACGTGCCCTTCCTGGACCTTGCGGACTTCGACGAGAGCGACGCCCGATCCCCCACGGAGCACAGCTCCCCTGGGGAGGACCCTGGGGAGGAGCACCCATCAGGGGAGTGCCCTGGAGAGGACCCTGGGGAGGAGCACCCACCTGGGGAGGGCCCTGGGGAGGGCCCTGGGGATGGCCCTGGGGAGGCGGGAAGTCCCACTGAGGAGGAGCACCCACCTGGGAGGGCCCACACCAACGCCGACGGCAGCGCCAGCGCCAGCACCGAGGCCCGCGCCGACGCCATGTCCGCGGGGGGGTCAATATCGGCGGAGGCAGCGGCGGGAGATGCGGACGACAGCCCCGCCGGCGAGCCCGACCCCGACGCCGAGGACGAGTCCGGCGACGCTCCCGCCTCCTCCGTCTCCGACGCCGCGGCTCCGACCGCCAGCGGCGAGCACCTCGCCTCAGGCGCCTGCGCTGGCGACCGTCCTGGCGGCCTCGACCCTGTGGTCGGCCCGGCCGGGGAAGCCCTGGCTGGGCAGAAGCCCGAGAGGGCCATCCTAGCCGCGCAGGAGCTCGCCAAAGACGCCCTGGCCGGGGACCGGCACTTGGGAGACGCCCGGGCCATGGATGCGCCCCTGGGCGACGCCCTGGAGGACGCGCACGGGGACCCTTGCGCACAAGCAAAGCGGTTCCCACCCACCCACCCGCTCGGGGGGGGAGAAGCCTTGCAGCTAAACTCGGAGGGGAGGGGTAGCTCGGAATATGCAGAAATAGTCCCGTTCGGGAGGATGGAGCCACGATCCTCGAACCTGGAGTCGCGATCCTCGGCCCTGATGCTTCGATCCTCGACCCTGGAGCCACGATCCTCGAACTGCGACCCGGGACAGGCGGTCGTCTTCGAGGCCGGCCCCGGCGGTGAGGTGCCCGTGGACTTCCGCGGCATGGTCGGCGAGTCCCTCCGGCCGCCCGAGCTGATGGACCTGCGCCCCTACCGCGCCACCACGGTGGACCCCTGGTGCCTGGGCTGGAGCACGTTCTACCCGCTGGCGGCACAGCCGCTCTTCCTGAGCGCCGACCCCGACGGTGAGGTGCCCGCGGACTTCCACGGCATGGTTGGCAAGTCCTCCCGGCCGCCCGAGCTGATGGACCTGCGCCCCTATACCGCGCCACCACGGTGGACTCCTGGCGCCTGGGCTGGAGCACGTTCTACCTGCTGGCGGCGCAGCCGCTCTTCCTGAGCGCCGACCCCAAGCAGCAGGACCACTGCGTCTGCTCGCAGATGGCGCTGGACTTCATCCTGAGGCCCATGAGCCTGGACCCCTCCAAGCGCGTGTCGATCGCAGACGCCCTCGGGCACGCCGGGCGCGCGGACCCGCGCTTCGGTCCGTGCCTCCTGCCCGCGGCGGTCCTGCCCGAGGCCGCCCGCGGCGGCCAGGAGGGAACCGCGGACGACCAGGCCGCGCCCGGCTTCGTCGCGGCGCTTGGCGCGGCGCCGTCAGCGGTCAGAGAGGCCGCCACCGCCGGCGGAGCTCCCGGTGCGTGGCCGCTTCCGAGCTCGGGCATGCAGCCGAGCGCTGTCGCTGGAGAGGCCGCCGTGCCCTACTCCACCTTGAGGCAGGCCCACGGGAGCCCCGCCCTGCCCCTGCGGAAGCCCCTGGATGACGCCCTGGCCGGAGACGAGCTTCACGGAGATGATCAGGCCGAGTATACCAGCGCTGACGGGCGCATCCGCTGCGGCGCCGACGACGGCTCTGATATCAGCAGCCCCTCTGACGGCCTCGCCCCCACGGGGGCCGACGGACCCTGGACCCGCGCTCCTTGGGCCGGGGGCCTCGACCACTGGGAGGATCCTCAGGGGCCCCGCGAAAGGGGGGATCGCGCGCCGCCTCCCTCTGACGGCCTCGCCCCCACGGGCACCGACGGACCCTGGACCCGCGCTCCTTGGGCCGGGGGCCTCGGCCACTGGGGGGATCCCCAGGGGTCCGGCGGAAGGGGGGGTCGCGCGCCGCCTACGCCAACGTCAGCACCAACACCGGCATCGGCGCTGGCCCTTCGAAGGGAGGCGGAGGGGCATGGCCCGCCGACGCCACCTGCGCCAAGGTGGCCACCGACCTCCACGCCTTCGACACCAGCGCGGACCTCGCTCCCGACGGCGGGTAAGGCACCGGCTGTTGGGGGACCTTGGGAGAACCTAGGGGCCGGGAGGAGCGGGAGACTTGATGATGATCAGCCCCTGCTCCAGGTGGCAGGGCAGAGCACATCGCAGACTGGCAGCGGCGGTTCAGCAGCACCGCCAGGATACCTCAGGTCACGCCCCCGTTCGAGGGGAGCGAGCCCGGACACTTCGGGCCACGTCCCCTGCGGAGGGAGCGCGCCCAGGAGGAGCGGGAGACCTGATGATGACCCGTCCCCGCGTCCGGGGGCAGTGCGGAATACATCGCAGAGGGCGGCCTTCTCTACTTCGATGGCGGCATTTTCGAGGTCGGCTTCCTGCACCCCGTCGCTATACTCACCCTTCCCATGGGGTTGGGCAGAGAGCGCGCATGAGGTTCAGGTACGACCGACCCCGCCGCTACACTCACCCCTCCCTCCGGGTTGGGCAGAGAGCGCGCAGGAAGTTGCTGTGCGGTCGTCCCCGCCGCTAGACTCACCCCTCCCGTTGGGTCGGGCAGAGAGCGCGCATGGAGTACCCCCTCATGCTGCATCTTGGGTGGCGACTCCGGGCAGGCTGGCTTCGTCGTCGACTGGGTCCCCGGTAGGCTACCCCTTCGAAGAGGCGACACCCGGCGGAGGGAAGAGGGCCACGGCCTGCGACGCCCTGGCCCCAGCCGAGGCTCCAGGCACCGATGGCGACCACCCTTGGAGCGGGCTGCCCGCACTGCCTGCGGCGGCGAGCTCGCCCGCCCTGCCTCGGGACCCGCCTGCATCGCCTTCGTCGCCTCCGGACTCGCCTACACCGCCCCCCGACTCGCCTGGCCGCCCCGCCTGCCTCCCGACTCACCGGCACGGCCTGCCTGCACTGCCTGCACGGCCTCTGGGCTGGGAGGAGGGGGGGGACGTCCCGGCCAGGGGAGGGCCCTGGCAGGCTGGGCGCCAGGCGCAGGCCGAGCGCCGGGCGGAGGACGGGGGGGAGGACACGTCCGACGCCAGCATTGGCTTTTGCACCGACCCCCCCGAGCACGGCGACGACGACGAGGCGGCGGAAGACGCAGGGAGCACCGACGCCAGCAGGGAGTACAGCACCGACCCCATGGAGCACAGCGACGACGAGAAAATGGCCAACCTCGAAGTCCGCACCCGCGGGTGCCCGGCCGAGCCCCGCGAGACCCCCGCCGCCGGCGCCGGCTCAGGAGCCGAGCGAGCGCAGGAGACGGCAGCATGGCCCGCCCTGAGGCCGGCGTCGGCGTCGCCGCTGCGGACGAGGGCGAAGCCGGCAGGTAGGGCGTCACCTTGGGGGGGGCAAAGGCCCGAGCTGGAAGGGCTCCTCCGCCCTCGCTTCGAGTCCCTGGAAGGGCGGCCCGGGCCCCAGGCCAAGGCCCCCAATGACCCCCCCGGAGCGGAGGGCACCCCCGCCGACGCCGACGACCACGGGGGAGCGACTCGCCAGGCGCGCGTGTTAACCACCCCGACGCTGAGGACGGGGGAGGACCGCGTGGAGGAGCTGGAGTGCCAATGCCTGGAGCGTGCTGGTGGAGATCTTGGCTGGGCTCGTGGGGGAGGGCGTCCCGGGGACTTGGGCCTGGATCGCGGCGCAGCCCGCCGGGGAGATTCTGGCCTGGATCGGGGCGGGGGCCTTCCGGGAGAATTCTGCCTGGATCGTGGCGGAGGCCGCCCTGAGGGGCCCATCCGGGATCACAGCGTAGGTCTTCGTGGGGATTCTGACGGGGATCACGGAGGAGGTCGCCCTGGAGATTGTGGCCCGGGTCGCGGCGCCGATCGCCGTGGAAATTTTGGCCTGGATCGTGGTACCCCCCGGGGGAGGGCCCCGGGAGGAGGCGACCCGCGGGGCGCTGGAGGAGACGGTCATCGGGACTATGGAGGTGGTCTTCGGGACGCTGGAGGCGATCATCGGGGCGCTCTTCGGAGCGCTGGAGGTGATCTTCGGGGCGCCGGCGAGCTTCAGGGCGCCCCTCGGAACGACGGCGATCTTCGGGACGCCGGCGATCTTCGGGGCGCTGGCGATCTTCGGGACGATGGCGACCTTCGGGGTGCTGGCGTTCGCCGGGACGTTCCTCGGGACACCGGGGGGGAGCACACCCCGTTGGGCCTCCCCCTGGGGAGGGATACCCGCCCCCCGGAGGGCCCGCTGGGAGGACCCAGCTGGGAGGACCCAGCGGGGGGAGACCTTGGGGCTGGAGGTAACCTGCAGGGAGCTGAAGGAGATCGAAGCGCTGGCGGGCCGCAGGGCGCGCCTCGTAGCGCCGACGTCGACGCCGGCACGGATGTTGCTGACGCTGACACCGATGGCGACGCGGACGCGGACGAGGACGCGGATGCTGACGACGGTCCCGCCGATGTTCCTCGCCTCCCAGGAGTGGGCCCCTTGCACTTGCCGGGATCCCCTCCGGTTAGAGCGGTGCAGTGGCGCCCCGAGGACCTCCACCGGGGCGGGTACACCCCCGCCGCCGCATACGCGGCCGCCGCAGCACTGCGTGCGGGATTGGAGGAGGGAGAGGAGGGCGAGACACCCCTCTACCGAGGCGGAGGCGATCGAGCAGATGCTGACCACCGCCGACGGCCGGTTAGAACGGCGCGGGATTGGAGGAGGGGGAGGAGGACGGGACGCCCCGCTACCGATGCGGAGGCGATCGAGCAGATGCGGACCACCGCCGACGCGGAAGGAGCAGTGGCGGAGGGGGAGGCAACCGATCGGGAGCTGATCACCACCGCGATGGGAACGACCCCTCCCGCGACGGCGGCGACCGGCCAGGGGGGAGCCACCTCCTAGGTGGGAATGTCCTCCGCTGGGGGGCCCACGCCGACGCCGTCACCGATGCCGTCACTGTCACCAACGATGCCGACGCTGGCGCGGACGCCGACGCTGACGCTGACACGCACGCCGACGCCGACGACGGTCCCCCTGAGGCCAGGGATGCTGGCGGCAACCGCCGGGGCGGGAGAGTGCCCACAACACCGACGCCCTCATTTCCTTCGCGGATGCCGACTCCTGCAACCTCGGCGCCGACTCCTCGTCCGGGGGCAACGCGTGGGCCGGCACCTCCCTTGAGGGAGGGAGCGCCCCTTCCCTTAGGAAGGCAACCTTCCGGCCACGCACCCACCGACGACGCCGACGCTGACGCTAACGCCGACGCCGATGCTGACGCTGACGCGGACGCCGACGCCGAGGCCGACGCAGACGCCGACGCGGACGTTGACGCGGACGACGGCCCCGACACCGACGCTGATGCCGACGTCGATGCCAGCGACGCTGACGCTGGGGCGGACGCCGACGCCGACGCTGACGCCGACGCCGACGCCTACGCTGACGCCCACGCTGGCGCCGATGCGGACGCTGGCACGGACGACGGCCCCACCGGCGTGCCCTCCACCGGCGCCGACGATGACGACGCTCCCGTTTGGGACCCCGACGCCAACGGGGACGTATACGGAGGCGAACCCGCACCCAGCGCCGGCGCCGACGCACACCACGAGGAGGATGGGGAGTCCCCCAGGGAGGGAGAAGACGGAGGCGATCCGCAGGACGCTGGAGGGGAGTACTTGGACGCTCCCCAGCGCGCTGGAGGCGAGTTCCGGGATGCGGACGTGCCTCCATCACCGCCGATAGCGCCTACCACGGCACCATCGGCGGCGCCGACGGCAGCGCCGACAGAGGCGCCCTCGCACCCCCCGGGGGGGGAGCACACCCCCACGGCGGGAAGACCGGACTCGCCCGGCGTCGTGTGCCCCCCCCTCGCCGCCGATTTCACCGTCGGCTCGATCCACCGCCGTGGTCACAAACATCTCGGGCGGCGCCGTCGCCCTTGGCTCCGCCGTCATCGCCGTCGGCGGGAGCGTCGTCGCCGCTGCCGCCACTGGAGGGGGCCCCCTCCGGAGCGGTAAGGGCGACTACCTGGGAATTGACCGCCCGAGGGGTGGCCACGACCTTGGAGGGATGGGTCACCTCCCTCGGCCCTGGGAGGGGACCACGACCCCCGGGCCTGATGCTTGGGGTGATCCCCGGGATGACGGAGAAGCCCTTCGGGACGCTGGAGGGGGGCCAGAGTTGGCAACGCTGCGACGCCCATGCCTTGCTTTTTGCGAGGGGAGACACGCCGGCTTTTCCCCCGGCCCGTGGCAGCCTCAGCCCCCAAGCCGACATGCAACCGAGCGCGCGCGGACCCGCTCGGGAGCTTGGGGGGACCGGCCACTCCCGGGGGGGAGTCAACCGGCCGGGAACTGGCCGCCGCCGCGGGGGAAACGACCCCTGCCGAGGCGGAGACGATCGGCCCGGGGCCGACCATCACTGGGGCGGGAGCGACAACAACCACGGCGGAGGCGATGACCACGAGCTGACCACCACCGAGGTGAGGACGCCCCACTACCGGGATGGAGACGACCGAGCGACCGCGGACCAACCCCTAGGGGGAGGGGACCATTACGGAGAGGATCCCAATACCGACTATCAGCGTCATGGGGGCGCTCGGCGGGACGCTGGAGGTGATCTCTGGGGCGCTGGCGGCCCTCAACACACCCTTCGGGCTACGCCGACTACCGACTCCTTAGAATGCTGCCCCAGCATCCCGCAGGACGATCTGTCGGAGACGCTCCCTATCGGGGCCGGCTTCAGGACCGCCCCCCGCCCCCTGCCGAGCCTCCGCGGGGCGTCCCTGTGGCATCCTGCCGGCGACTACGCCGGGGTCCCTCGAGCCAGATACCGCCCTACCGGCGACGCCGTCACCGACACTGGTGGGCGTGGCGCCGGCACCGTTCCCGGAGGCGGCGGAGGAGTGGATGGGCGGTACCCGTCGGTCGAGTGCGGGCAGGCGGTGCGGACGCCGCAGGCCGCCAAATCGGAGGGACCCTCCCCGGCCTCGCAAGCGGCGGGTACCTCCCCAGCCCTGCAAGCGGCAGGGGCCCCCCTGGCCGCGCGAGCCGGGGGAGCCTCCTTGGCCACGCCTGCGGGAGGAGCCCCCTTGGAGCTCCACGGCGTGCTGCGCAGCGATCCAAGCCAAAATCTCCAGGACGCCCTCCGCCCGGAACATCGGGATGTTCACCGAGGCGGTCTGCGCCACGATCCAGGCCAAAATCTCCAGGACACCCTCCTCCCCGATCCTAGCTATGACCTCCATCATTGTGATCCAGGTCATGGCGTTCCAACTCCCCCACGCAGTCCTCCCCCGTCCTCGACGCCGCTGCCGAAGACGACGGCTACGCGGAGGGAAGGGCGGAACCCATGGGAGGACGCTGGGGCCGAGCCGACGAGGCAGCCACACCCGGGCTTCGACGCCCGCGAGGATCGTGCAACCACCCCGACCAGCGCCGTGAGCGGCCCGCCGGCGCAGGCGCTGCGGGGGAGAAGCCACGACATCGAGCGCTGCCACGAAGTGCTGGACCTGACCTCGGGCGCCGCCGCGCGCCGCCCCGGCGGGACGCCGCCGGCGGCCGCGCGGGAGACCTTCCCCCTGGACGACCCCGAGGACGAGGCGTTGGAGCAGGAGGGCCTCTCGGAGGCCGTGCCGCGGCCGACGAGCGGGGCGCCGAACCAGAACTTTTGGAGGCGCCCACTGCAGCCCCGCCTACGGCATCGGCGCCCGCGCCGACGCTGGCCAGGCGGGTACCCCCTCCCAGCCGCGGCCGAGAGGCCAAGCAGCCGAGCGGCCGTGCGGCCGTGCGGCTAGGGGGAGGAAGGTGTGGCCGTCTCCCTCCCCGCTGCGGTCGAGCGGCCAAGCGGCCGAGCGGCCGGGCGGCTGAGGGGGGAAGGAGCGGCGGGCCGTTGAAACCGCCCGCGTTTGGAGGGAAGGGGGCCGAGGGGCCCCACCTTCCCGGAGTGTTTGGTTTCCGCTCCGATCTTGCCCGCTCCGACCTTTGCCGGGCTGGCCACTAGGGTCCGCCAAACTTTTACTCTAGTCAAGGCGTGCGGGAGGGATGCGCATTTGCCTCCCCGGGGACCGGTTAGTTCGCGATTCGACGCGATTTAGCGATGGCCAGTTCCGGTGGCCCATAGACGCCGCCCGCCCGCGTGCTGCACGTGCTGCCCGCACCTCGCGGCGCCGTCTGGGAGGCTGCGTGTTTGAACCCCCCCCCTCTTTTGAACTGCGCCCGTGGGCGGGTGGCCTTGCGGGCGGTCGCCAGTGCCGCGCACGTCTTTGTCTGTGCCGTTTCTGGGCGGCACCGCACTTTCAGGGGTCAACGCTGTGTTGGCCCCCTCGGTGTCCTGCACTCTGCAGTGTCTACCGCTTTAGCTTGGACTGCACCCGGGGGCGGGTGACCTTGCTGGCGTTCGCCTGCTGCGCACGCCTTTGCCTGTGTCGCCGTTTGGGCGGCACAATGTTTCTGGGTCCAACTCAGTGTTGGCCCCCCCGGTCGAGGGAGGGTAGGGCCCGGTGGGAGCTGAGTCGGTTGCGGCGGGAATGCCTGCGGCTGAACTCGGTGTGCTCTCGCCACGTTAAAAATGGGCCCTCCCCCTCTTCCCCTTTGTTACGCACGGAGGCCAGCAGCAATATATAGTCTCGTTTGGCAGCGGTTCGCTAAAACGTTTGTATATTGCCTTACGCAGTGCACTTGTTCTCTCCTCTGTCCCCTTTCCCTCCTCCTGCCTTCTGCAGCCGTCTGGCTGAGTCTGCGCTTTTCCACCACCCACCCCGCATCTCTTATCGCCCACTCCCGTGTGGGCGGGAATGCCTGCGGCTGAACTCGGTGTGTTCTCGCCACGTAAAAAATAGGCCCTCCCCCTCTTCCCCTTTGTTACGCACGGAGGCCAGCAGCAATATATATATATATATATATATATATATATATGTTGCTTATCTGTTTCACACGCGCGTCCATGATCGTATATTCAATTCCGATCGCGTATTATTTCCGAATTTGCATTCCGTCCGCGTGGGGTGCTGAAGAAAACGACCTCGCCCTCGAGGAGAGGGCAAACTGGCATTTCTCCATCGGCGCGGAAGGCGGCGGAAGGGCGGCGGAAGGCGACGGAAGCAAAACGGGGGCGGCTCAGCCGGCGGATGCTGGCGGAAGGCCAGCGGAAGACGCCCCCAAGAGATGGCTACGTACTTTTTGGTTCAGGGTCTCTGGAACTGGCCATGTTGCTGCCAGAAGATTTGCGGCAGTGTGCGCGGCGCTGGTGCGAGAGCACCAGCGCTGAAGAGCACTTGCCCTCTATAAGTGCAGCTGGTCGGAGTTTCAAGCACCAGGATGTGTTGATACAAGGATGCGTCAGTCGATAGCCAGGCCCTCACAACAGTGGTAACTTGATATTTGGGCATGTGTCTCACATGTCCAGTTGTCGGATCATGCAGCATGGTCGCGACATGCCAGGCATGATCGAGATTCCGACGACGACCCGCCCTCAATGTTTGGAAATGTTGGAAGTTGCCACGGATGATTTGCGCGGCGTTCAGGTGAGATGCACATGTCCATTCCAATAATTGCGTGTTCCCTTAGAGTATTTGTTGGAAGGGTGTTTGGATAATGGTTCGGTCAGTTTTTCTCATTTTGGCCACGTACATTCCCCGATCCCATGTCAATGTTTGAAACATTTGAGGCGAATGTGCACAGTGCAAAGACAGGAGTCACAATTGGGAAAAACAATGGTGCTCCATCCCCACACCTGTTGCAAGCATTGGCGATGAGTATGCACGGCGCACAAGTGAGAGCACAAACGTGAAAACCATTTGTGTTCCAGAAGGCTTTGGAGACGAACGGCCGCATTTCTCAGGGGAGAGCCAGGCTCTGATAATGATTTACAGCCAATTCGCATAGTAAGGATGAGCGACTTTCCAGGGCTACCCTTGCATCCTTCCCCTTCGGCCCATCCTTGAACGCTTTTGCTGGCCGCGCCCCACCCGCAAAGTGTCGACATGGCCTTTAAGGCCCTTGCATCCTTACCGCGCGTCCTTATTATATTGTCTGACTGTAGCCTATTCGCAAAACAGTTGGGGTCTGCTCGATTGTACGCCGCGCAAAGTGGGAGTCACGTTGTGAACAATATGTGCACCACCCGCCTACGTGTTGGGCACGTCATGTTTTGAGGCATACGTTGGGAGGGTCTACCAGGCGAATCGCCCGGGCCGCCCTACAGACGCGTCTGGTGGCGTTCCGTTACCTCGCCAATGGATGAAACAAGCATCGCGATTTCTCCCTGAATTTCGAAAGTATGCGGTCTTGTGAAGAAAGGGTGTTTTGGAAGTCGTTTCTTTGCCATAAGTGGCCTCCTGCTCCTGATCATGGACACGTGGTATATCTTTTCCAGCGGGACCTTGCCGCTCGTGTCCCAACTCCACTGGCCCTCTGGTAGCACGGAGGCGACGAGAGGAGCAGGAGGACTTGAGGAGGGCGCGTGTGGAACTCGGCAGAGCCATTCGCCAGCGTGTTGTCAGCAGCAGGACAACAAGGATGTGGAGGAAGGGATGAGTGGGAGGAGGGAGGAGGAGGAGGAGGAAGAGGAGGAGAAGGGGGAGAAGGAGGAGGCAATGGAGGAGGAAACGAAGGAAGGGGAGGAGAGGGAGAGGGACCATCAGCAGGACGAGGGCTGTAGTGTAGGAGGCAGGAGAAGTGCAGAAGGGGCGAGCTGTATATTACGTGCCCTCGCGCGGACTCGGACTGGCCAAGATCAGCCCCTACTCTTCTGCGGAGGATGACGACGCGGCCGCCAAGATCGCGCTCATCGTGGGGAGGGTGACGAAGGCCAGCACATCACAAAATGGAGGCAAAATCAACTACATGTGGCAAGCCCAGCCACCGAGTCAGCAGGAAAGAGGTTGAGTTTAAGACCCACTCCAGCTCAGTGCTCTGTTTGTACGTACTTCTGCGGGTCGTGGACGCCCACTCCTTGTGCACAGGCCCGTTCCCCTCTTCCTTCCTTTCTTCTCCTCCACCTCCTCCTCGTCCTCCTCCTCCCTTAGCTGCCTGCTGCGTCTTTGGATGCCCTGAGGCTTCACACAAGCTCGGGCCGGGCACTATCTTCAGTGTTCCCGTCTTCTCGATTGGACGTCCCAAGCTCGTCGCTCCCCCCTGCCGTCTCACCCCATCTTCCTTCTTGGCCTGAGAGGAGATCAGCTTGCGTTCACCGTTGCTCTCTACCATTACTATCGTTTTGCCTCCCGTCTCGCCTCATCCTTTGGCAGGCCCCTCTCCTTGAGCGAGGCTGGAGGCCTGGCGGACGGCGTGAGGCTCGCTGTGCGTCTTCCCACGAGGCGGCGGCAACGGGAGTTTCTCTCTCGAGCTGCTCTCCAAGGCGCGGTCGTCGCCGCTCGAGGATTTGGCCGTATGCCAGCTGCTGTTGCCCCGCACCCGCATTTGTATACGATCCACGGCAGCAGCAGCTCGAGTCACAGTGGCAGCAGTAGCAGAAGCAGCAGCTCAGTCAGTGGTTAGGGGACTTTGGACTCCTCTTGGGCACGCTCCGCCTCCTCCTTCTCCTCCCTTCTCCTTCTTGGACTCATATTGTAGGCTGCCTGGGGGACCTTTCGGGGGCTTCTTGGGGGCCTCCTGGGGCCCTCTTGGGGACCTGCCAGGGGCCCGTCGGGGGTCTCGGGGCTGTCTTGGGCGCGATGGTTCCACCGAGCTCGCTCGGAGAGGTTCCTTGGGACCGTCTTGGTGAGGTCTGCGCGGGTCGCAAGGCCCCCTTGGAGACTTCTTGGGCAGCCTTGGGCGGTACCGGGTAGTCTTGGGGCCGTCCTTGGGCTCCTTTGGGACAGGTTTGGGCCGTCTTTGGGGGCTCCTGGGGCTCTCCGAAGCTTTCCCGATGCGATCTGAAGCCGAACCGCCTCGGAACTAAATAAAGCCGAGCATGGCTGCATGTTCCTACATGTTTCGCCTCTTCGGATCTCTCCAGAGCTCTCCTGGGGCGTCTCTCGGAGGTCTCTTGGGGTCTCGCGGGGTATTTTGAGGAGATCCTTGGCTCTTGGAGGGGGCTCGTGGAGCTGTCTTTGGATGCTCTGGTGGCGTCTTGTACAGTCAAGGCGCTGAAATGAGGACCACGTTGGGCTCCTGAGGGAGCTCTGGTTTTCCGGCCGCTCCTCAGATCTGGGTCGGGGAGAGAGTGGTTGCCTGAGGCTCGCCGCGGCCAGAAGTAGTAGCGCGATGGTTGTGGACGTTTTGGAGCGGCCCTCGGCTTTCTGAGGGGCTCCAGAGAACGGCGGGGGAGGCGATCTGCAGGGGATGATTGCGCCGCGAGGGGGGGCCAGCCCTTTGCAGTTAATAGACACGCGGGCATCACTACATTACACGGCGGCAGATGTCCATCGGAGGTAGCTATCATTTTCGGTTGCCCCGCCTCATGTTCTTTCCATCGTCTCTCCCTGTTTTTCTGTCTTCCGTTTGCCATTCCTCATCGCCCCACCATCCGCGCCCTCCTCCTCGTCCACCCTCTTCTCCTCCACCACCCCCTCTTCAGACTGATATGTCATCTTCTCCTGCTCCGACCCGTTTCGCCATACTTCCACCCCTATTTCTGTGTCTCTTAATTTTTCGAGCGTTTGTTCGTCTTTCTCTCTCTCTCTCTTTCTCCCTCTTTTTCGTTGTCTCATTCTTGACAGGGTGTCAATGACAGGCCTCGGGAGGCTCGGGAAGTAAATTATTTCTTGCCATCTATGTCGCTCACGCGATCCTCGTGGCACCTGGAAGGTCTGGGAACACCCCGACTCGGACAAGCTCTTCTGCGAGGAAATCGATTGCGGCGAGTCGGAGATACGCCAGATTGGGTCTGGATTGCGGGCCTTCTACAAGAAGGAGGACCAAGGGAACCATGGGGGAGGCCGGGTGTGGTTAGGATAGGGATGAATCGTTCCAGAGCGTTCGTTTGTTTGTCGCAGAGAGGCCTAGGGAGGCATTGGAATATTGAAAGGATTGCACGATTGAATTTGGTTATGTGGGAAGGGATTGCAAGATTGAGAGAATGAATGAGTGAAATCCGTAAGGGCTTCGCCCCGTGCCGCCGGCCCCCTGTCTCGGATAATGGGAGATGCAAAAGCTAAATCATAAGGTCTGGGCGCCGCCCTGAAGCAGTGTCGGGACCTGTTTGTTTTTCGACCCTGACCCTACGGATCTGCGTGAGGGGTGGCACCGAATTTCAGAAATGTAGCAAATCCCCAATGTTTTTGCACCCTGACCCCTACGGATCTGCGTGAGGGGTGCCGCCGAATCTCAGAAATGTGGCAAATCTCTTGTGTTTTTGGACCCTGACCCCGCCGATCTGCGTGAGGGGTGCCAGCGGATTTGAGAAATGTGGCAAATCCCATGTATTTTTGCACTCTGACCCCGCCGATCTGCGTGAGGGGTGCCACCGAATGTCAGAAATGTTGCAAATCCCATGTGTTTTTGGACCCTGACCCCGCCGATCTGAGTGAGGGGTGCCAGCGAATTTCAGTAATGTGGCAAATCCCACGTGTCTTTGGACTCTGACCCCGCTGATCTTCGTGATGGGGTGCCACTGAATTTCAGAAATGTAGCAAATCCCATGTGTTTTTGGATCCTGACCCCGCCGATCTGCGTGAGCGGTGTCAATTCTTACCCACCCCAGCAATTCAGACAACACGCTCAGGACGTGCTAAACCTGCCCGTTTGGGCATCCCCCCCCTCGCGCGGTTCATCAACAAGGAACAGTAAGCAGCAATAAGCAGAATTGTAACAGTGGAAACGGAAGCTGCAACTGGCACAGGAAACTGCGAACCTTCGGCCTACAGCCTGGTGGCCCCACAAGGGGGCCGGCGGATATCTTTCATTCCGGAGGTCCCAGATTGAAATAATGAAATATTGAAAGAACGAAAAATGTTTCATTCTGGGAGGCCTGGATTGGAATGTAGAAGGAATAACACATTTTTCAATCCAAAGGTTCTTGATTGAACGAATGTGCGATTGGATTGCTTTCGAATTTGTCATTATTTCAACCTTTCAATCCGAGGCTCCAGGGCCAGAATTTGTTGGCCCAGATTTCTGTCGAAACGTGCGACATCCGTTCGAAGGCAGCCACCAATGCTGTCGTTTTACCGGGCTCTTGTCTGGTGGATGTCGGCGGAATGCGAGGACTGAGTCGGCGGAGGTAAAGCGCACGGCACGGGGCACTATAAGGTTGTATCATTTGATCGGGCCGCGGTGTTCGCCCCGACGGTGGGGGAACAAGCGCGGATCCGCATGAACATGGAGTTGTCGCGGACGCGCGGAGCCCGTTGGCAAATTCGGCGGAGGGCGACGGAGGTGTTGGCGGAAGTAAGTCACGTGACAGAGGAAAGTAGGCGGCAGTAGGAGAAGGAAGAGGAGGAGGAGAGGGTGACGGGAGAGGACGAGGAGGTGGAGTAGGAAATGGACCGCGGGAAAAGGGAGGAGGGGGCAGATGAGGAGGAAGAGGAGAAATAGGAACAAAAGGCGCCTGAGGCCTCTCCACGGCTTCTGGGGGAGCGGAACACCAAATCGACGTGTTGTACACGACCCCTCGCGTGGCAGCGCCTGGGACAGTGGCGGGAGGGGAAAAGGAGGAGGAGGACGACGTGAGAGGAGGAGGTGTAGGAGGAAGATGAGGAGGCGAAGGGACAGGAACACGAGGGGCGTGGGACCCCTCGACGGCTCCAGAGGGCAGCGGGGCAGGACCATCACGTAGAGTACAATACCCCTCACGTGGCAACGCCTGGGGACGGCGGCAGGAAAACATGGCATGCTAGTGCTAGCTTGGCAACGACGAAGGCCGCACCCGTTCGATGAGTCACGTTGTCACGCCTCGGGAGGCGGAAGCATAGCATTGCACCCTGCTTGTTGCGCACAAGGCCTGCTAAACTCCACGTGGCAACGTGCCTGGGGTTGTGGGTGCGTGGCAACTCGGATGGCTGATGGAGCTTCGTGGTAAGCCTGTCGAGAACGCGTTGGAAGCAGTGTTTTGAATTTTCGGGCGCCTCCGGGAAGTTCGTGGGGACCTGTGGACGCACTTCGCGGGCATGTAAAGGATTTCTTGGACCTCTTGCTGGTTTCGTGTGGATTCCTAGGCGAGTCTGAAGCGACTTTGGGGCTCGCTTGGGGCTGTCTTCGGCTGTCTGGAGAACCTGTTCAGAGGCTGTTGGGGTGTTTTTGGGGCGATGCTGGGACCTTCTGGGGCTGTCGTGGATGGTGTGAAAGTCGAAGAGGCGAATCTGGTGCAAGTCTACGTTTTCATCGGGGGAATCGTACACACTCTGCGGACATGTACAGGGTTCCTTGGGCCTCTTGCCAGTTACGTGTGGGTTCCTAGGCGACTGTGAGGCGACTGGGGCTCGCTTGGGGCTGTCTTCGGCTGTTTCGGGAACCTCTACAGAGACTCTTGTGGTGTTTTGGGGGCGATGCTGAAACCCTCTGGGGCTGTCGTGGATGGCGTGAAAGTCGAAGAGGCGAATCTGGTGCAGTTATACGTGTTCCTTTTTGAATCGTACATGTTTTGCTTGTTCAGGCTCTCCAGGGGGGGCGAATTGCTACATTTTTGAGACGTCCGGGGAGCCGAGGGTCGGATGGGGCAATCCAGCAATGGAAAAATGGAAAAGAGGAGCAATCGCTCACCCGCGATATTCAATATTGAAAAGAGGAAATGATCAATAGAAGCATCCTTGAATCCGGGGATCCCATAATGTAAATTGAAAGATTGAAGAGGCACGGGATCTTTCACTCTTTCATTTTTTCAATCCGGAGGCACCGTATCAAAAGATGTTTACAATTATTTCCAATATTTAATTCCAGGACCCCTGTATCGAAACATCTCTCAATCCTTCAATCTTTCAAACTTCTCAGACCTGTTCAGTCCGAACACGCACCTCCAGAACCGCTAGGTCTCAGATTTTTGTTTGTCCGATGTCTTTCCTGTCCTGGCTTCGTCTTAGGAGGGGCTGTGAGGCAAGCGGCGTCTTCTTCTCTCCCCCTCCCAGTGTCCGCGCACCTCTCCCCAGTTCCCCTGTCTCCCTTGACCCCAGCACCCTCCCGCATTCGTTCGACTCCCGCGGGAGAGGGATTGGAGATTGGAACAGGGATGGCGCCTTGCGCCTGAAATGTCAATTTGATGCTATCTTGATTTCGAAATGCGCTTCATGCGCAAAAAATTCGGGCGGGGACCTTACTTCTCCATACGGCCTCGACGGCTAAGCGTGGTATGTCTCAGCCCCGACGCGCTGAGACGTAGACTTCTGCTGAAACGAAGTAAACTGGCATTGTTCCATATTCGCCGATGTTTAGAAGCCGATCGATGTTCTAACTCAAGATTGACAGGGGTTGGTCAGCGAGCGCCTCAGGCCCATATGATTATTACGAGTATAGCAACATGCGTAAATCAGGAGAGCGCACGTCTTGCGCAAAACAGTCGCTGACCAAGGCAGTACTCTCGCCTCCACGCCAGCTCAATGTTTTTTGGGGGCTCCCCCTGAAAACGGTGCGGGGGCAGGTTTTCAGGGGTGGTCTTCTCTTTGATGCTTACCTCTATTTTTCCCAGGGCACGGATTGAATGCAACAAGGGGTGCATCGGCTGGGTTGGGCGTGACTTGCAATGCCCCGCCTCTCCCCCGATCGGGGGCGGCCAACATGGTGGGGGCGATGCCTAGGGAAAGGGGGGGTCATGACTGAGGCCATGATGTTTACCCGGATTTCATGGCCCCCCTCCCCCGCTTCTTCCAACACGACCCATTGCCTGTTCCCCGCCCGCGCGCATTCCTCGGGCCATGATTTGCGACCCCCCCTCTTGGACGCCCCTGGTTTGGGCACCCCCGATCTATTCTTCCCCTCTCCCCGCGCGAGGAGTTCGAGGGTCGACTGGCGCTGGGCAGCGGAATTTAATCTGTTGCCCAGAGACACGCTGCAGCTCTGCCTGAGCATCACCGCGTGTGTCTTGTCACTCTCTCTCTCTCTCAGTGTTTGTGTTCTCTCTCTCTCTCTCTTTCTCTATTTCTCTCTCTCTCTCTCTCTCTTTTTTTTTTCTCTCTCTCTCTCTCTTTCTCTTTGTTTTGTTTTTCTCTCTCTCTCTCTCTCTCTCTTTCTCTATCTCTATATATGTCTCTCTTTCTCTCTTTTTGTTCGCTCTCTCTCTCTCTCTCTCCCTCTCTCTCTCTCTCTCTCCCCCCCCCTTTCTCTCGCTCTCTGTGTGGTTTGTTCCCAAACCCTCCTCTGTTGGGTTCTCCTTTAAAAAGAGCACCACTCGCGCGTTTCCTTCCCCATCCCTCCTCCTCCTCCTCCTCCTCCTCCTCGCGGCTCCGTAGCCACTTTGGCTCAAGATGCAGGCTTCCCCTGGAAACCAAGCGGATACCGCTAGTCCGCGGCTGGCAAGACTTCTTGAAGTCTGGCGCTTTCTCTCGTCCACCTTCGCTGCGCTCGGGTCGGTGGGTAAACGGAGGCCTTCCCCGTTCCTGTCGGTCCGATCGCGTCAAGCTTCGGCGCGCGCGTCCTGCGCATGCCCCCGAATGGCAGTGCTCCCAAGCGCAAGAAGAAGCCCCCTGCAGCGGGGCGTCCAGCAGTCGTGCGGGGTTATGATGATAATGTTCTTGCTGGTGGCCGGGTGGACGATGATCGATCGAGGTCGAGCCGTAACGTCTCAGACGCAGAAGATGATGCATATGACATGGCCGACGATGACGGGGGTGCCCACATCAACGGCCTCATTGCCGAACAGCTTGGCAAGCGCCTCCCGCTGGAGTTCAAGACCCTCAAGGAGGACCTGGCCACTATTGCGTCTACCTCTGCGGCCGACGCAGCTGGCAAGGCTGTGGACCAGTCATGGCGGCTGTCCGCGCACTCGAGAACGCGATCAAGGCCGTCCCTGGGAACTGCAAGAATGAAATGGAAGCCCATCTGCGTCTGGAACTCAACGATCTCGAGCAACGCATCCAGCGCCAGTTGGACACAGTGGCTGCCAATATCAACGACGTGGGCGCCCGCACTGAGACCCTTGCCAAGCAGTTCGCCGACATGCAGAACTCCTTGGAGGAAATGCGAAATGAGCTTGCTATGGCCAACAAAGCCCCGCAGCCTCCCAAGCCCGCTGGTATTGGCTTCCAGCGTAACATTGACGGCACCATCCTCAAAGCTGTCGCGCCTACGATGGCTTGTAAGAAGGATGTGGTCGCCTCAGTCGAGAAGTGGCCCCAGGGCGCCAAGATCGACGGCTTCAAGATCGAAGGGGATGAACCGGACCGCATATTCGTCATTCAGTTCACAGGTGCTGTCGGCCTCGCCTGCAAGCGTGTGTCCCAGGCCCTCGCAGCACTACGTCTCGGTAAAGGCCAGTGGATGCGCTTCCCCGTGCCCGCTGCGTCGGGTGGTTCAGCGCAGCTGCGCATTGGGCCTGACAAATCGTCGTACCAAATCAAGCTCGGGATCGCTGGAAAGAAGGTCACGAGCGTGCTTCGCGAGGAGCATCCGCCGTGCAAGTTCTTCCTCGATCGTCAGTATGGTTGGCTATCTGAAAACTGGAACCCTGTGCTGCGCCTTGAACCTCAGCCTGGCCGTGACCCCGCGCTCTGCTATTTTCACGGCGCTGCGCTTACCTCTCGTGGATGGACGCGCGCTGGGATTGACAAGTCGATCGGCCACCTCCGCAAGCCCAACGCGGGGCCAGAATGGTCTCTTTAGCAAGTACGACGGCATCTTCTACCACAAGGTTGATGGTGGCCCCGCACCGCGGTGTCAGGAGCTCACGCTCGCGTCGTGGAATGCTCGTGCTCTGCTGCAATTTCGCGGCGCGCGCTCGATGAGCAAGGCCTCCTACCTGGACCTGGTCGGCATTTCGTCTTCTGTCGTCGCCATCCAAGAGGTTCACCAGACCCAGGGCGAGCTGGAAGTTTGCATGCGCAGAGTCGCACCATCAGCCGCGGTCTTTGGTTCCTTCGAATATGTTCATGGTGGAGATGGTGAGTCAGGTCGTGGCCGTGGCGGTGTCGCCACTATTGTGCCGCTTTCTGCACCTCCAGCTCGAGCCTCTTCGTCCGCTCCTCCCACCAGGGGCAGAGTGCGGCGGGCAATTTTGGTGGGCTCGTGCGCTGAGATTCGACACTACAACATTCACAATCGCGGTCTCTCTGCGGCGGAAGTTCAGAAAGTGGCCAGGGCTATTCAGGATACTTTGGAGTGGGCCTCGCTCAATCACAGTTCCTGGTTAGTTGCTGCATGCGGCGACCTCAACTTCGCGGCCCATGATGCGCTCCACTTGGCACAACCGACGGCAGCAAAGTCAAGGAAGGTTACGAATGACTCTCGCTCTCATGCCAGGCTCTGGTATTCGGTTTTTGATCGACTGTTAGAGATGGCGTCTGAGGATCCGACCCACTACTGCCAGGACACGAAGAGCATGTCGCAGATCGATCGGCTCTGGCGTTCTGAACCGAATTGGATGTCGCGCCAACTCCAGCACTCCGTGTCGGTCGTCTCCACGCCCGAGGAGATGCGTGCCAAGGAGCCTTCAGACCACGCGGCGATCAGGGTTCACATTCGACATCGTGATCTGGAGGGCTGCTACTGCAAGCCCGCCCCTGCGCATATTCTTCAAACGACTTGGGTTTCGGCGGCGGCTAAGCGTGTTTCTTGGCAACGATGGGCAGTTTCTCTTGGGCATGTCGCCACCGAGCAACTGTTGCGTTACAAGGGCCTGGTTCAAGCTGCGGCGTTCGACACGATGCAGAGTATCTTGGTCAACGAGAGTGACTCCCTGGAGGCCCAGTTGATTTTTGTTCGTCAGGCCGCTCGGTGTGTCTGGAGACAGAACACTACTCTTGCTCAGAAATTATGCCATGCCCCTGAAGTTGCGCGATCGTGCTTGCAGGTGCAAGACACACAGGTCACCATCACGGACTATTCAGCGTTTCAAGCTTGGGTTGACTCTATTCAGCATCGATCGGCGGAGCTGGAAATGGAGCGACTACAACATGATGCAGTTCACGGGAAAAGGCGCCAGCGTCCTTCAGCAGGGGCGGTCGCGGCGGTGCAACGGAAAGCTCGGCTTTGGGTTCCGTTCGCGAAGAAGCTGGCATTGCGCTCCATCGAGGTCGATGGAATCACCTACACCGACCCCTTTGAGAAGCTGGATGCGCTCACGCGCTATTGGGCGCCAATATCTGCCGCCCCCCCAAGCCTTTTCCGCACGCGCAAGGCGCTATGCTGAACGATTTGTTCATCCATGTGCGTATGATGGGCTTGCCCCTCCATCTTTCGGGATGCTTCAGCGTGCGCTTGTCAAACTTGCGCCGTCGCGATCCTCTCCTGGCGCCGGCGGGCTACCAGGCGCTGCATGGGCCGCCCACGAGATGGGCGCGAAGGTCCTCTGGCTAGCTTGTGCGTGGATGATGGACGGGCAGCGGTTATTCGCACAGTGCGGTGACACTCTTCAAGCTTTTCTCCTTAAAGGCTGTCCAGCTGGTGATGATGACGGCAGAGGGGTCAGCAGGTCCCCTGGCACAGTGCGCACGCTTGGGCTACGCAACACGGACATGAAAGTGATCTCGGCCACTCTTAACGCCGCCTTCGCCCCCATAGTGCAGAGCTCCACACCCGCTGCGCAGCGTGGCTTTATTTCGGGCCGACAATTCACTTCAAATATTCTTGAGCTCGATGTGTTAGCCAGGGCCGCCTCGCTGATGCCCAACCCGCTGGAGAGGATGCCGCTGCTTGTGGCACTGGATTTTGGGCAGGCGTTCCCCAGCCTCAGCCAGGGCATCTGCAGCTTCCGTCTGCTCTACTACAGGCGATACGCTCTCTCTATGCGATTGTCACTGCGTTGGGAAGAGCTGCAGGGGTCACTAAGCCCCTCTTCCGTATCTGGCGCGGCATCATTCAAGGCTGCGCCTTATCTGGAAGCTTGTTTGCGGCGGCGACTTCGCCAATTTTGGAAGATATCAGGCAGGGGATCGAGCTTCGACAGCGCGGTGTCTTTCGAGCGTGCGCTGATGACATCGGGGGTGTGCTCTTCGAGATGATCGATCTGAAATTTTTATCGCGCGCGATGGCGGTGGCAGCCAAGCTGGCCAGCTTGAAGCTCAAACCAGCTAAGTGTGTGATCGTCCCACTGGCAGGACCATTCCCGGCTGAGCTTCGGCAGCGTGTGCATGTCTTCCTGATTACCCTCGAACGTTCTTGATCGCTGGGGTCTCCGCGGCTGATTCGACGAGGATTTGATGAACACACATCTTGCCACCATCGCGTATCACGGCCTTCGGCACCTGCACCGCGTCCCTCCCGAGCTGCTGCTCACTGCGCTGAGAGGCGCAGTACGGACACGTGCGCTGGCTCCGCCTCTGGCTGGGCGCGCCAGGATCACGCGCCGCCCACCGGAGCCACCCTGCCCTGTGCTTGCTAATTGTCTCGAATTAACATCGGTCGAGCATCCACGGTCGGTCGATCTCCTCGATATGCTGCCAGTCGGACGCCGTTCCCTTCGCGACACTCTACCGCATCGTATACGTTACCCTGTTGCTCTTGGCGAGGTCAGGTTTTCTGCTATGCCGCCGACTGGAGTTGGCCCTATCATGCTGCGGTGATTGGCTCAATTTGCTGCTCTGCTGGAGTCTTGGGCGCGGAACTGGGCCCTCTCGCTCTTCTTGGAACCCAACGGCTGCAGCGATTTCGATGACTGGATGCAATGGGGCACAGAGTTCTCCAGCCGTGTGTTTCAATACTGGGCTTTCTGCGGGCTGTTCGCTACCCCTGTAGGGACGATGCAGGAGAGGGGCACCCTCGGCTCCAGCATGAGCCATGCTGCGTGGCACAGTTCGTCGGTTGGGAGGACTCGGCTATACCATCACCTCTCGACAACATGGGACACGGCCGACTCAACTCGGGTTTTGGCGTTGAGGCAGGCTGCGGACGAACACATGCACATACGATGCTGGCCCCATCTTCAGGCGCACCCTGCCGCGCATCCTGGCTCGTCCGAAGCAGTGACTGAGGGTTCGTGCCCTGTCGGGTCTACTCGCTCGGTTGCTGCATGGCTTCCACCGTCTTGTGGGGTCCCACTTGAGCAGGACTTGCTGTTCGCCCAGGACCCGCTGGCGCGACGCGTTCCACAGGGAGTGCAAGGTGATCAAGGACATCGGCGTCGTCTGCTGCTGGATGCTATCTCTCGTTGGGCAGAGCAGTGGTTGCCATCGCTGTATGTTTCTTTTTCTGGGTCTGACTTCCAACAATGGATGGAATGGTGTGTTCCCTACGTGGCAGACGTATTACGCTATAGTGACTTTCGGTCTCTCTTCAGCTCTTCTTCGCGCGGGGCCCTGGGTGCCGTTACTTGCACCTCGGAGCGTTGGAATACGGCGATCGAGCTGTGCATGAGTGTCTGGTACTCGCCAGCTATCCCCAGGGAACAGGCGCGTCTGCACCTCCGTCAACCGTGGCCCACCCATGATCACCGGCGTCTCCGCACCCTTCGCCAACGTGCCTTCGCACATCTTCGGCAACGGGACTGGGCTGCAGACTTGACGCGTATAAACGAAGCAGAACAGGCTGACATCCTGCGGATGCGACAGGTTTTCCCGCTCACGCACCTCCTGCCGCATCTTGTGCCAGAGGGGGGCGACTGCTTCGACGCCGATGCCCTGCACCCGCCTGACGAGGACAACCGCAGCGTCGACACTGTTGGCTACCCTGAGCCCACGGACCTGGACATGGAGCACATGGAGGCATCTTCTGGCGATGGCACGGAGATGACGGCCGATGAATACTCACGCCATATTGGGCCGATATGAACGGATGAGGAATTCGAAGCTCAAGTGCAGGCTGCTGTGCGGCGCTCGAGGGTGGACACATATGGGCCGTCTGACCCTGCGGCCTCATCCTCGAGGCCTCCACCCGCTTATCCTCTCTCTCTCTCTCTCTCTCTCTCTCTCTCTCTCTCTCTCTCTCTCTCTCTCTCTCTCCTGATGAACGGCGCGAGACCACCTCTTCCAGCTGCTCCGACGACGGCTTTAACGAGACGATGGCGGCGCATGGGCTTGGGGTTATCTATCCAGATGGGTCAGTGGGCGGTGCTGCGAGACGGACAATGCCAGGCCCTACGATGGTCGCTTCCCCCACGGGGCCCATTGAGGGGGCTACCTCGTCGGCTTCAGCTACGGCAAGTGCAGATGCCATCAATAGTCTTCGGCTTTGGAGCGCTGCGGTGCGCGATGCCGCGTTCGCCGCTCGATTGGCCGCGGGATCTTCTGAGCCGCTCCCAGGCCGACACATGGCGCAAGCGGTGCACTTCCTGAACGAGCACTTCGAGCTTTCGGACGAGCAGCGGTGCCTGGCGATCTGGATGCTTCAGAACCCTGACAGTGTACTGGGCGGTGAAGGAGGAGGCAGTCTTTACCTCGAGTTGCAGGGGTCGGACGGCGGTAGTGACAACCAATCTGGCTCAGGCCCTGCGCAACCATCCCAATTGGGGACACCAGGTCCAAGTGATTCTCGCCCGCGGGTTAATGGTCTCACCAATCGCGTTCGCGCCTCCTGGACGACAAACCCTACAGGCGCGCCGCCGCTACCTGCAGAGGCCCCCCATGACATCGGACAGCATGAGGAGGCTTTTGATGCGGACGCCCAACTTCCAGGCAGTGCTGCTCTTGGTGATGTTGTTCCCCCTGATGGCGCTGCTACCGCCTCTTTCTCGCCGCCTACGGTTGCGGCCTCTTCTGACAATGGCGCTTCGAGTATGAGTGAGGGCGATGAGGACGTACTGCTCCACCTCCTGGAAGCAGAAGAGGATGCGGACAACGACCTCGAGGTGGCCCAGTCTGTGGTTTTGGCGTCTGCCGATCCTCTTTCGGACACAGGAGATCCTGATGACCAACATGCGGAGATTTCTGCGCTTGTTCTGGCAAGTCCTGGAGAAGTGCCCACCGTGGACAGCGACGGCGTCGATCGTCCCGCTGGCTCTGCTCCAGAAGATGGTGCCTTTCTTCTTGACGGCGCTGCCGTCGCTGGCTCGTCGTCCGACATCGCCAGCTTCCACCGCGACGACATCGGCGTCCAGCTCGACTCCTCGGAGGAGGGTCTGAGGACAGGCCCCGCGCGGGCTGCGGGCGGCGCGCCCCGTGCTGCCTAGGGCAGCGATGCGGCTGGGATGGGGCCCCCCCTTGAGGCGCGGGTTCCCCCTCCTCGCGGCCCCCTGTGTGGCTGCGAGATGCGAAACTGACGCCGCTTTCGTGGACTCCTGGGTTGCACGGAGGAGTGGGGAGCCACGCAGACGCAGCCGAGACCTCGCGGCCCCCCGGGGTGTTGCGAAGCGCGGGCTTGTCGTCATTTTCGTGGGCTCCCGGGAGGGGGGGCACGGCGGAGCAAGGTGGCCGCGCAGACCCAGCCGAGACTTTGAGGTTTCTTTAGGGGCTGCGAGGTGCCTCGTTGCTGCCACTTTTGTAGGCTCCTGCGAGGCCCAGCGGAGTGGAGGGCCACACAGCCGAGACCTCGCTTCTCCCTGGGGGTCTGCGAAGTGCGCAGCCGTCACCACGTTCGCGGGTTCCTGCCATGTCCAGCGGAGCGAAGGCCCACTCGCACCCAGCCGAGACCTCGCGGCTCCCTGGGGGTCTGCGAAGTGCGCAGCCGTTGCCACTCTTGTGGGCTTCTGCGAGGTCCAGCGGAGTGGAGTGAAACGCAGACCCAGCCGAGACCTCGCGGTTCCCTGGGGCGGGGCTGCGAAGTGCGCAACCCTCGCCACTTTCGTAGGCTTCTTGGAGGGCCAGCGGAGTGGAGGGCCACGCAGACCCGTCCATGACCCAGCGGCTCCTCGCTCACGGAGAGGTGTTCCCGCGTAGCGCGGGTCTTTCAACGTGTTCGTTCGTATTGAGCGGTCCTGGGTCATAGGCGCCACATGTTTAGAAAGGGTTGGGGGCGTCGCAGGATATGTGCTTTCCCCCATCACTCCTGTGTTGGGTACTCGTGTTGAACAGAGCACTATGGTCTCAACCCTCCTCCTTCCTCCCTCCTCCTTCTCATCCTCCCCCTCTAGTGGCCTCGTCCCTCAAGTGCTCAAGTGGCATATTCCCTTCACTTTCCAACACTTTGGCTTCTCTCTACCACATTCATTTCTTTCTGCCGTCATGTCGCTCTCGCCCGAGCGCCCCGCGGACGGCATCCGGAAGGCAATGACCGCGACCGGCTCCACCCCGCAACCCAAACAAACAAGGACAGGACAGCATGAGGATCAGGAGCCAGCACTCGAGCTTAGGGATGAGGCTGTCGTCGACGCCATGTTCGAGCGCATGCGCAGCATCATGGATAAGCGAATGACGCAGCACGGTCAGGCGAATTACTACTGAGGAGATGTTCGACGGCATCGCAGAGCCAGGTCGACGACACCGACGGTTCGAACGCGAATGAATTCAAAGCGCTTCACGCCAAGACTGGCGCCACAGCCCAGCAAGTGCAGCAACTGCAACAAGCAGTCGAGAACATGAAAGGCGGCAGTTCCATTTCAATCATTGTGAACCTGCAACTGGTGGCACGCAGATTTCCAAAAGACACTTCCGAAATGTCCGTCGTCTGGTATTTGACGCACTTCGCCAAGGACCACAACTACCAAGACTGGGTGCACAACGTGTTTAGCATGACTGATCCCACCAGCGTCGGACACATGGAGTTGCAGACACTCGCGAGCAACAACGGCTTCCACAAACTGGTGCGAGACAGCACACCCCGAGTACCAAGAGGAACCCCGGAACAAACCGTATGATTTACAGACAAGTTCACGAAGACGGAGCGGCGGGACATGAAGCAGCTCGGTTTCATCAAATACCACCTCAACCGTCATTTGGGCATCCCCCGGAGGACATTGTATTTTGAGGGGCGAACTCGTGGTGCAGGCGTTGGGAAAAACGGTGGCTAACATCACGTCTGGGGAGGTGGAATACGCAGACCGGGGACAAGAGACGAAGGTGCCAGTTGCCCAATCAGCGCGCGAATGGGACGCCAAAGGCCCCCAACAAAACTAGTCACGAAGGCGCGGTCTGAGACCTGCCTAGAGAGTTTTGCACACTTGCGCAGCGCATTCGAGTGTTCGAGTGTTCTCGCTACCCTCTCCCCCCCCGCACCCCCCTGACAATGCCCGTGTCTTCCAGAATTCGATGCGAGACCAACTCGGCAATATAATCCCCCCCCCCCCAGGAGCCGCCCCCTTGGGACTTGCAGCCTCGACGCTGGCATCGCGACCGACCGACAACAGCGCGGGGCACTGGAGGCGGAAGAAAGGCTCTTGCACGAACAGACGCCGACCCCGCCCGACCAGCAGCGCCCACCAGCGACCACCCGACCAACACCACACGCAGCACCGACCCACACCAATCAGCAGCACTCACCACCGACCACCACCGACCAGCAGCACCACAAGCAGCGCCGACCCCGACTGACCAGCAGCGCCCACCAGCGACCACCGCCGACCTTTATCTCGCGGGATGCTGGAGCAGAAGCTGATCGCTTCATCGTGGACGGGGCCCCGTCTTTCGCGCTACAGCACCCGACTTCTTGGGCGGTTGCCGCCTACGTGGACAACTGCTGCGTCGTCGCGGGGTCGAAGGAGCTCGCCGATTCAAAGTTGTAGACCATCTCAGCAGCGGTGGCCTCTCATGGCATGTCTGCGCACGAGGTCCAGGAGGCTCGCGTTGCCATGATTTTTACGGGCCTCGAGTTCGACGGAGAAAAAGGGGGCACGATAACCCCGTGCTCTCGTATCGCGCGTCTCCGATTGGGCATCCATTCTGCGATTCGGCATGGTCAGAATTCTCCTCGTGCCACGCCCATTCTGATCGGCCGCATCACTTGGGCAATTTTGAGCAGGCGTGAAACATTACCGATGTTGTCCGCTACCTTTGCCTTCGCGAGATCGCGATCCGCCGAGCCCAAGAAGCTGCGGGAGGGGGTCCTCAAAGAGCCCCGCTGGGTGCAGTCCTCGCTGCCTCTGTGGGCCTCCTCATGGCGCCTCCCGTGGGCCCCCGGCGTCGCGGCTTCGGATTCTCCGGGCCACGGGATTGGGGTTCGCCGCCGTAGGCTGCCCGTGCGCGCGGTCGCCGGCATTGGGCGCTTCGCCGAAAAGACGAGGTGCTAGCTCCATGGCGCCATCGCTGCCCGTCAACACGCGCTAGGTGGAGATCATCTTGGGCAGGGAGCGGGCCGTCCTGGCGCTGAAGGGCACCTTCGGGAACCTACGCGAGAACCCCTTGGAGATCGCGAAGGGCCGCGTGGAGTTCACAGCGCTGAAGCCGTCGCCGACTTCGAGGGCCCCCTGGTCTCCGAGCGCGGCCCGCCCTCCTTCGTAGAGATCCCAAAGCAGTTGTTGGAGGGCCCCCAGTGGGGGATTGGGCACTCTAGCCGTGTCTTCAAGATTAAGGACATCTTGGAGTCCGAGGGGGTGCCTTCGAGTTCGCCTTGCGTCACCTCTTGCGATCTGGGCCGCTCTTGGGTCACCGCCCGGTCTTGTTCGTCGACAGTGTGGCTCTAGCTCTCAGCGTGGGCAATGGGCGCGGGGGGGGGGGGCCTAACCTCGCGCGTCCCCTGAGGAGGTTCGCGTCCTTGCTCCTGGCCTCGGGCTGCCGCGCGCGTGCGATGTGGGCCCCCTCGGAGCTCAACCCCTCCGATGCCCCGTCGCGGAGTGGCTTCTTCATGGGCCCCGAGCGGCAGGGCGCTGGCCCGACCGCAGGCGGAGCGCCAAGCGGTCTCGCGGCGGGGGCGGCCCCAGCGGGCGATGGCGCTAGCCCGCCAGAGGCTGGCGCCCCAGACGACGGCGTCGCAGCTGCCGGACGGATGTCTCAGCTTCCTCGAGACGGTGGCCCTCACCGACACGACGGCCAAGCACTGCGCGGGCCACGCTCAGCGCTTGGTGAGCTGGTGCCTGCGCATGGGGCTGCGCTGGTCCACGCCGCAGGAGTTCGACGTGATCTTGACGGCCTTCCTGGCGCACCTGGCCTTATGCGGCTTCGACGCGGCGACAGGCCGCGCGACGCTGGCGGCGGCGCGCCACTTGCTGCCCGCCCCGGGGAACACCCGCGCGGCGCTGCCCGGGGCGTGCGAGGCGATGGAGGGCTGGAAGAGGCTGAAGCCGCCCTGCGTGCGTCTTCCGATCCCAAGGCCTGCCGCGTCGGCGATCGTGGGCGTGCTTCTGGCGCGGCGTCAGATCCCGTTCGCGATGTTCGTGATCCTCTCCTTCGCCAGCTACCTGCGGCCCTCGGAGGCCCTCCGATGGCGCGGCCGCCCCCTGGTTCCGCCCGGCCCGCTGGCCGGCGAGAAGTGCGCCGAGCGGGGAGTGATTCTCAACCCAGGGGGGGACAGCAGGCCAGGCGAGACGGGCATCACCGACGAGGGCGTCGCGCTGGACCAGGCTGCTTGGTGGCCGCTCTGGGCGGCGCTGAAGGCGGCTCGCCCTGGCGCAGCGCCGCTCTGGGACTTCCAGGCGACGGAGGTGCGCGACGCCTTCAACGGCGCCGCCGAGGCGCTCGGCCTCGCCACTCAGCCGTCGCTGCGCGTGCCCCGCCACAGCGCGGCGAGCGACGATCTACTTGGAGCGCGCAGGACTTTAGCCGAGGTCAAGGATCGTGGAGGGTGGATCGCGGATTGCCCCCTTCCGCCGCTACGCGAAGCGGACCAAGCTCCAGCAGCAGATGAACAGCCTCGGGGAGGCCGTGCTCTCCTTCGGCCTCCAGGTGGACCGCCATGTGGTGCCGCTGCTCGAGGCTGTCAGCCGCGGATCGCCTCTCGCTCTGCAGATCCCCTGGCAGCCGCCCTCGACATCTCGCGGGCGGGCGAGACCCGTGCTGACGGGCAGGCGGGCCGCTATTTGATTCGCCAGCTGAAAAATGTAACGAGAGCTTCTTCAGTGAGACCTCGCATCGTATTTTTGGGGCTTGGAAGGTCTTCTCGGCCCATCGTAATGCGCTTGCGCTCTTTAGGGTATGCCGCCATATGCATCGACCGTTTACATAGCGTTTGGTTCGATTGGTCTCGACCCGCGGTGCGCCAGAGGATCTTTGGGTGGCTTCGGGGCTCGGTTGTCTTGAGCGCGTGCCCCCCCCTCGCCTCGGGCCCCCGGGCCCCCTCGGCTCGCTCTCGGGCTCTGTGGAGGGCTGTCCTCCTTGATCCTCGAGTGCCATCGTTTAAGGGCCCCTGTGTTTGTAGAAGCCTGCGACGCGTCTCCTATGCTAAGCCTTGCGTCCGTCAAGTACGCTATGTCGCATGCTACGCAAGCGGCTGAATTAAACTTGTGCCAGCACGGTAGTGCGCGCGCTCGGCCGGCTAAAATGTGGTCGCGGGCTGTCTCGTCGCCACCGCTGGAAGCCCGTCCCGCTTGTAATGGCGCGGGCAACAGGTGTTCGGGTCCTCGTCGGTTTCACGCTTGTCTCGCCCCTTTGGACCCGCGCGGTGTGCCGTGGAAGTTTTCTGCCCACCGATTTCCTAGGGAATTCATCGGTTGGGTCTCCGACTGGATGGTCTCGGCGGCTGAACATTTGAGATGCCTGTCTCAGTCGCCGCGCCTTGTAACGGCTAGCGTTTGTAAATGTTTGTTCGGCCTGGCGGCTTGGGGTTGCAAGCGTGCCTGGTGCATGCAAGCTCGATGTTGTTTGGCAGCTGCAGACAGGTCTCTCGCAAGCCCGTCGGTCGACGGGATATGCGCCCTTGCCCCCTGCAGCAAAGACGTGTTCTGTCAAACAAAATGGACGGTGATCATAGTACTGCATGCTGGGTGTTTTGATATTTGAAATGCGTGTGCCGCAACCACTGCGGCTCAAGCTTCCCGCCTCTCCCCACCCCGTTCCCGCCGTTATTTTCCTGCGATCCCGGTTTTGTTTGGCAGCTGCAGGCGGTCTCTCGCAAGCCCGTCGGTCGACGGGATATGCGCCTTCGCCCCCCTGCAGCACAGACATGCCCTGACAAACATAATGGAAGGTGATAATTCCCTACCTAGGCTCTGCCTAGAAGGGTTCTTACTTTACAAGCTTAAAGGGCCGGGCAGTGTTCCTCGCCCCGGGCGGTTCCCCCGGCATCCGCCCCGTGGTTCCCCCAGTGACGCCCCCTTAGCTTAGCGTTGCTTATCTCATCTGGGGTTAGCTTAGCTTAGCTTAGCTTAGCTTCATCTTAGCTTCGCTTAGCTGTAGCTTAGCCTAGCTTAGCTTAGCGTAGCTTTGCTTTGCTTATATTAGCTTAGCCTAACCTAGCCTAGCCTAGCTTAGCTTAGCTTAGCATAGCATAGCTTAGCATAGCTTAGCTTGCCTTAGCTTAGCTTAGCGCAGCGCAACATAGCGCAGCGCAGCACTATTACAGCATAGCATAGCATAGCACAGCTAAGCATCGCACCGCATATCATAGCATATCATAGCATAGTACAGCATAGCATAGCCCATCATGTCATAGCATAACATAGCATATCATAGCATATCATAACATATCATAGTATAGCATATCATAACATTGCTTAGCATATCACAGCGCAACATAGCATAGCACAGCGCAGCATAGCAATCAAAACCAATGCGAAAGTGTATATGTATATGTATATGTAGGTGTATGTGTAGATGTGGATGTAGGTGTAGATGTAGTTGTAGATGTAGGTGTTTATGTAGGTGTAGATGTAGATGTAGATGTGAGTCTCGCTGTTGGTGTTGATGTAGATGTAGATGCAGGTGTAGATGTAAATGTAGCTGTCGGTGTAGATGTAGATGCTGCTTTCCTAAATGCTCCAACTCCTAGGTAGGGTCGCACTGGGATAATTATCATCACCGTTTTGCCACACCCCTCACACGCATCGCGGCCCCGTACGGAGTTCCACTGGAGGCTGTTTGGGCTGCGTTCGCATGCAGCCCCGCCCCATGTCGGCGCGCCCCATCACGCGCTTCGCGGCCCCGTGGGGAGTTCCAACGGAGCCCCCAGTGGCTGCAGTCGCATGCGGCCCCGCCCCAGCGCGGCGCCTCTCACGCGCTTCGTGGCTCCATAGAGAGCTCCACCGAACTCACTGGTGGCTGCAGTCGCATGCGGCCCCGCCCCATTTCGGCGCACTCCCCACATGTTTCGTGGCCCGGTTTGGGAGATCCACCCGAGCGCCCTAGCAGCTGCGGTCGCGCGCAGCCGCGCCCCAGGTCGGCGCACTCCTCACACGTGTCGTGGCCCCATATAGGAGCTCCAGCGACCGCCCCAGTGGCTGCGTTCGCATGCGGCCCCGCCCCAGTTCGGCGCACCCCTCGCGCGTTTCGCCTCAGACGTACCTCGCGCGAACGCGCCAGTGGCTGCGCTCGCATGCGCCCCTGTCCCAGTTCGGCATACCGCGGACACGTTTCGTGGCCCCATATGGAGCCCCACCGAATTCACCAGTGGCTGCAGTCGCACGCGGCCCCGCTCAATTTCGGCGCACTCCTCACATGTTTCGTGGCCCGATTTGGAAGACCCCCCCGAGCGCCCCAGCAGCGTTTCGTGGCCCCATATAGGAGCTCCAGCGACCGCCCCAGTGGCTGCGCTCGCATGCGATCCCGCCCCAGTTCGGCGCACTCCTCGCACGTTTCGTGGCCCCGCCCCATTGCAACTCAGAATCACGCCGAGTACGACCACGAGACTTCGGACCACAATCGCCATTTACATCCGCGCTCCAACATTCATCGACTGTTACCGATTCCTATTTGGTTTGGGTGCTCGTGTCTTTCGCAAGTCTTTGGGCGGAGAAAAACATCACATGGGCACCCTATCAAAACGCGCTCAAGCAGGCCAGGACGGGGAGCAGCCTGCCACGAGAGCCGCAGTCTATGGCACAAGACCCTGGAGCACCAGCACTACGCCAACAACAGCAGACCACCCCCTGACCGCTAAGGGCCTTGAGGCGATCTTGAACCACTAACCTGGATCCCATCCTGCACGACATCCAATCTGCAAATCACATTGCGCATAACGCAGATTCGAACATCGCGCTCAACTCGATAAATACCAACATCAACGACTTGGCCAATCGGTTGCGCTTCCTGGAATCAAATTATTCTCCCTGGCCGGCTTCGGCAAGGTCTGCGTCTGGAGCGCCCGTTGATGCCGACGTCACGGACTTTGAACGTGAAGTTGTTCTTCTTCGGCAGCCTGGCAAGGCGCCGACGTGCGGCAATGCGGACGCCGACGCCATCTTGTTCGGGAGTTTGGATGAATTTTTAGTCGCGGGCACCGGAAGATAACAATTCATCGAGCAAGAGCTCGACAAGTTGACGGTGCCAGCGCTGGCCGAGGTCTGTACGAGGGGAGAGGTCATCGGCGGCGTCGTTCCCGCAAAGATGCGCAACGATGCAGACGCGGAGGCGACTTGGAGCACGTTGCGCAGATTCCCGATTCCCCTCTTGCCAAAAAGATATGGGCACACGCAGATGAGCCAACCAACGCTCGGATCCCCACTCAGTATCTATTTGGTCTCAAACGACTTTGGGGGCGATTGGGTTTCAGAAGTATCTGGGCCAACGATGAGACGTTCGCCATGCAGGCGGGGGGCAACGGCATCCTATCAGTTTGCTCCATCCGTTGGGCGCTGCAGATTACGCGGCGCAGCGCCGGGCCGCGCCGCGGGCAAGTTGGGGGGGGGGGGCGGGAAGAACGCGGGGAAGTGACGGGGCCCAGAAGGCAAGGACGCAGTTTCACTATGTTTTTTTTCAACGCCGTCGGCCTGCCCACGCCCACGTCCGCCTCTGGTGCGCAAAGTGGGCGCATTACAACTGCTACGTGGAATGCCAGCAGCCTGATCGACGAGAAGTTTTACACGCTTTGCCAAGCGATGCGTGCTTGGAGTCTGGATTTCCTCTGTCGTGAAGAGACGTGGACTTCGAGCGCAGAATCATCTCCAGCAATCTTACAATGTCATTTAGATTTGGAAAAAGTGTGATGTTTCTCTTCGGGCTTCCCATGGCCTTTTCAAGGCTTTGCTCGCCCTGCCTGGGCCAGGCGCGGATAGCGACATGTAGTCGATGGTGCCCCTCTCTGATAAGTTGATGTCCTTCTCCTTCTTTCGAGCCGTTGTCAATATTAGCCGGAGCGTGGTTATCGAATCTGGAGGGCAGCGTCAGACAGGCACGATGTCAACGACGCAGGAGGTGAACCGCGAGATGAGGAGGCACGAGCTGGAGGAACCACGGACGCTCAGACGCAGTGCGAACACTGGGAGGAGCAGGAGTAGTACGTCGGCGACTGGGACCACTACTCAGGATGGGGGGGCCTCGCCGGACTGGTGGAATACATCGAAACAGTCGTTAGGAAGGTCAAATCAGCGGCAGAATGATGGTCTCGATCGACGGCAAGGCGAGGGCTTGGAGCGGTGGCGAGCCGACGCCAAGCCCCCACCAGAGAGAGGTAGACGCTACGGCCAGCCTCCTGCATTCCTCGGCTTGGAACACATCGAGGTATACGTCGCTAACATCGCATCCTGGACCAAGCGAACTGGACTTCAGCCAGACGCCCAGGCCTCCAATATTTTCGAGGAGTACCCAGTGGAGCTGCAAAGTAAGTTCAAAGGCATTCGTGCGACGCTAGGCACGGATCAGGGAGTGAAGAAGCTGATCGAGCAACTCCAGTTTTTGAGTGGGGGGCGGCTGCACGTTTCGAGTACGGCATCAGGAAGGGCGAGACGTGGTACGCCGGGATGCGCAGATGGTACCGGCTGAGCTGCATGGGCTATCCATGCAGACAGCGTCAAGGCCCGATTCTATGAGGAGGGACTCCAGTTGTCAGGACAGATGAAGGTAAATTTGCGCACAGAGGTCTGTCCGCTGTTCCGTGGCCAAGTGCACCTTCGACAGCGGGCTGGAATTACCGCGCAGGCTCTGGGCGGCCGCCGTGGGGAGCACGTGGCGTGTTGGACCAAAAGGCGGCTGATGGAGAACATCCTGCACATGTTATGCTGCTTTCTGTGCACGCATACCCCGCGCCCCCAGTTTTTTATTGTGCGGCTACGCCGCGATGTGTCGGTTCGTCAACAGGACCTCGGCGTCTCCTCTTCCTCATCCGTCCCTCGTCTTCTTCTTGTTGTTTCTTCCCTTTCCGGGTGTTCTGCGCAGTCGCACTCACGGGGTAGAGTCCGAGATTCCTGGCCGTGGTGTTTTTGCTCCAGAAGTGAGTGTGGTGGGGTCGATTGCAGCCACAGTTCCAGTTTCTGGTTGTGCCCAACCTCCTGCCCAGAGGGGGGCGAGGTAGAAATGAGAAAGCTTTCGGCCCGACCGGCAGGTGCTGGTCGTGGCCAACCTGAAGCCCAAGAAGCTGGCAGGGTTTCCAAGCAACGGGATGGTGCTGTGCGCCTCGAGCGCGGACCACTCCGACGTGAAGTTCGTCGAAGTCCCCGAGGGCGCGAAACCAGGTGACAGGGTAGTGTTTGGCGACATGCCGATGGACCCACCGGCCGAGCCTGGACCTCCACAAAGGAAAAATTGCATGAACACGGAACTCCGCGCGAATTTCTTGGACTGGCGTTGGTACCCCTTGTCGGCGTCTCCGGCGCCGCCCGTGGCGCGCTCCGCGCGTCAGGGAGGGGGGCTCAGCGCAGACTCAATTAATCCCCGCGGACCTCCGACTTTTTTTGTTTATGCATTGCTCGTTTTTATTCTAGGACCTTGTGACAAGAAGAAACTGTTCTCGAAGTGCCAGCCGCACTTCAACAGCAAGGGAGGGGTGGCCATGTACAAGGACAAGCCCTTCGTGCTTCCGTCGGGCAAGTGCACCGCTCCTGTGGCCGATGGCTACTCGCTGTCCTGACCTGGCCGGCTGCCTCAGGGCTGAGGGCGTGTAGTGGGTAGGAGCCACAGAGAGAGTTGCTCTCGCGGCGTGTGGTGGGTCGTTGATTGCGCAGCCATGGAGGAACCTAAGCTAGGCGGCGCGGCGAGAGGGAAGTGAGTTACGGGAACACGCAATGAAGGCATAAACATGAAGACTCTGAGGTCCGCGGGGATTTCGCGGATCAGCGCTGGACCCCCCTTGCCTGGCGCGCGGAGCGCGCCAGGGGCGGCGCGGGAGGCGCAGCCAGGGACCCCAACGCCGATGCGAGGAGTCCGCGCGGACCCCCGAGTTTTTTATTTTCATGTCATTGCTTTTTCCCCCTTCGAGCTGTGAGAGGGGGCAGGCCTCCTCAGAAGGCGGCGGGGCTTCGAAGAAGGCTCAGAAAGCTGCTCAGGCGGGCGGTGGCCTTTTTAGTTGCCTTCTGCGACGGCTGCCCCCCAACCCCCTCTCAGCCTTGGTCGGCGGCGAAGTCAGAACGCTACCCTCGCCGATCAACGATTCGGGCAGCTCGATGGGCGGCGGGGGGAGGATCCGGAATCCGTCGAGCACGTGCCGAAAACCAAGCCCTACCCCCGCCTCCCATCGATTCGGGAGATTCCATGGTTGGTGGCGGTAGGGTTTGGATGTCGGCATCTATCT
>CAUYUJ010005870.1:0-5000 GCA_963575745.1 Prorocentrum cordatum
GGCGACGTCGACGCGAAACAAATCGGGCTCCACATCGAACCGCATCGGCGATGCATTGGCGATGCATCGGCGATTCCCCCGGCCCCATCCACTCGGACCCCACCAAAGTGGCCAGCAGTATAGACTCCGTCGCAAGACATCCGTCCGACCCATGTGGTCGTTGGGGTGCGCGAGAGGTCCCGACCCCGTCCCGGGAGGAAGGCGCTCGCCCCAGATCCGCGGTACAGGGCCCGGGGGGCCGACGACGGGCCCCCGAGAGCCCCGTGTCTGCAAACATGCGACGCCCTGTTTTTTTTCACGACGGCGCCGCTGAAGTCCCGACCCCTTCCCCGGGTCCGATTTTTCGTCCCGCGTCGTTTCTTGACGGTCCGGAGGCCCGGCGAGGGCCCCCGCGGGCTGAAAATACCAGCACCGCCCGTCCTGGCCTTTTTTTAGAGCCTGTTTTTTTTTCTAGACTCTGGCAAGTTCACTTGCATTGGACGGGGGGGGGGCTGAGCCTGAAGCAAGCCGCGAACGACTTGCACGTTCGGGGGGGCGCGGAAATCACGCAAGTCGAAAGGCACTTGCACGCTAGCATTCGCTTGAAGAGGGGCGAGGGGGGGGGGGAAGGAGGGGGTGGGGGGGGCGAACGCCATGCAACTAAACTTGCCTGCGTCCAGAAAAAAACAAGCTCTTACGACGCGATCGCGTCTTGGGGCTGGCACACGGGCGGCCGGACCTCGGAGGTCTGGGGCCGGCGCCCCCCCGAAACCGCGTGCGGCTCCCCGAGGGCAGGGCCTCGGGGTTGGCGCAGCGCGGGCAGCCTCGCGGGCGATGGCGCGCCCAGCCTGCGCGCGCGAATTCGCGGGGGCAGCCTCGCGCGCGCGCGGCGCTCAGATCCGCCCGATGGCCTCTCTCGGGCAACGCCGCCGCCGTCGACGTCGTCGTCGTCGTCGTCGTCGCCGGGGAGAGGGGCAGCGCTCTGGCCCGGGCACCGCCGCGCCGGGCGCAGTCGTCTTCGCACCCCCGGGAAGAGGGATCAGGCCAACGGGGTGAAGCTCGGCGAGGATACTGCGGCTGATGAGGATGTGGTTGTTGATGACGTCGCTGTTGCTGTGATTGATGATGGTGACGACGACGACGACGACGATGATGATGATGATGGTGATGATGGTGCTGGGGATGTTGATGAGGATGAGGATGAGAATGGCGTCACTTGCCTGTCAAATCGCAACAAATGCAACACCATGCCATCTCTGAATGGAAGGATTCTTGATGCAACTACATGTCAACACAAGAGCAATATAATCGGCATTCTCTTGGTCTTGGGATCCTCCTTTGGTCGCGGACTGAATATGCCCAGCTATTCGGGCACCCCTGGTCCAGTTCGCCCTCAGCGCTTCGGCGTGTGGTTGGCTATCCTCTTCAGGACCTGCCACAACCAACCACACGGGGCAGGCCGACGCTGTCACGAACGACATCCCTGTGACTCCTTCGTACACACCAAAGTTGCCAGAAGATGTCAAGCAAAATTATTCGAACCTGCTGTTTGGCCTTCAAAGAAGGGAGGGAACAACTGCCCCCTCTTCCGTGACACCGTCGGCACCTGGCGGACTGGCCGCAGGTGCCCCCTTTTTCCTTGAATGTCTGACCCCCCGCCCCCGTGACCAGAGCACTGACTGGAGCACAGGACGACGGAGCCGACTTCACAGCAAGCATGCCGGAATCTCTCTGCAACACGCGCAGGCATGCCGGAATCTCTCTGACTGATGGTAAAAAGGCTGCGCCGCCGAAGACGAGTTCCTGGAGAGCTTCGGCTGATAACCCGTTATTTGCCTGTCATAGCACAACAAGTGCAACATCATGTCAACACTGAATGGAAGGATTCTTGATGCAACTACATGTCAACACAAGTGCAATATAATCGGCATTCTCTTGGTCTCGGGATCCTCCTTTGGTCTCGGACTGAGTATGCCCAACTATTCGGGCACCCCTGGTCCAGTTCGCCCTCAGCGTTTCGGCGTGTGGTTGGCCATCCTCTTCAGGACCTGCCACAACCAACCACACGGGGCAGGCCGACGCTGTCACGAACGACATCCCTGTTTCCTCTGGGACTCCTTCGTACACACCAAAAGTTACCAGAAGATGTCAAGCAATGTTATTGGAACCTGCTGTTTTGACCTTCAAAGAAGGGAGGGAACAACTGATGGGGATGTGGATGATAATCATGATGATAATGACGACGCCTATGATGATGATCATGACAATGGTGAGGACGAAGCTGATGGTGATGATGATGCTGATGGGGTTGAGGTTTATGATGATGATGAGGAGGACGAGGATGATGGTGGTGGTGGTGATGATGACGATGATGAGAATAAGGATGAGGATGAGGATGGGGATGAGGATGAGGATGATAATGAGGATGAGGATGATGATCATGATCATGATGATGATGACGACAATGATGATGATGATGATGATGACGATGATGATGCTGATGCTGATGCTGATGCTGATGCTGATGCTGATGATGATGATGATGATGATGATGATGATGATGATGACGTGTATGATAATGATGCGTGTCTTGGCCTTGATACCCTCAGCAGGAATGCGCATCGACCTGGAATCGGCAAAGCAACGCCTTCTAGATCGGCAGTAGGCCCCCTCGACAACGAACCCCCTGGGAGGGTGCCCCCTATCGAAGATCATTGTGCGATTGGGGGTCGAAGCATCCCGTCCTGAGCCTATCCCCCCCTGACGTTGCCCCTGCCTGGGGTGACCTGGAAAACGCAGCCGAGATCACCTCCCCAAATACGGCGCGAATCCTCGCTGGCAACTCATGAGAGTCTCCCATACCCTCTTGTCGGTTCCTGCGAATCGACGCTAGTCGGCACTAACTCGAGGCTAATCGACGCGAAATCGACGCTAACCGACACCAAATCGGCGGTATCTCCTCGAACCCCAGACGCTGGTCCACGCTCATCGACGCTGAAGACGGAATCAACAGCGCACACCAGGCTCCCATGATTAGCGAACGAAGACCACCTCCTCCAGTGCGGCGCTGCCCTGCACCGATCCCGCGCCCGAGCTGCAGGATCTCATGGGAGGCCTGGAAATTGGCACCAACACCAAGACAGAGGGTTGCCTCCACAGGGGGAAGATGGTCCCAGATTTTCGGTGTTGGTGGCAATAGTTCGGCCACCTTGGAAGCCAGAAAATTACCACCATCACCGAGATCGGGATCTTCTTCCTTCGGTGGAGGCACACCGCCGAAATTGGTGTTGGTGTCAATCTCTAGGCCTGCGATCTCAGCCAGCATCGATCTCGGCTCGGGAGGCCTGATCCGCACCTGGCCGTGCGTCGGACGCGGCGGGCCCGCCGGCGCCAGGCTCCCGTGGGGAGCACCGCCAGCGGCGGGCACCAATCTGCCGGGCTCCACCTCCTCGCCGCTGCGCGCCGGACCCGGAGGTCCCGCTCGCCCGCCCTGCACAGGCACGACGTCGGCACCGAACCGAGGTCGGCCGCGCCAGGACGCACGGCAGCGCCGCTCGAGCGCCGGGCCGCATCTCGGACCGCCAGAACATCGAAATCTCGAGCTCGGAGCGAGCCCGCCGGAAACGGTACCGGACCGGCTCGGCCGGGCCGAAGCAGGTCCATGGAGGGCGAGGCGGGGCCGGTCTGCAGTGCGAAAACCCACCCCACCCCCAGGCCTGGCCCCATCCCCGAACCCGCGATCCAGGGGGTCGGGACCGAAGCCGCGATCCAGGGGGTCGGGACCGGGGGTGGGCTTGTCGGGGCCCGAGGATGGAGAAAACGCCCCCCCGCCCCAAGCCCCGACCCCTTGAACTACCGGCTCGGGGACGGGAGTCGGGACTGGGGCCGGGGCTGGGTCTTCGCCTCGTGAGCGGGGGGCCGCCCGGAGGCCTTGTTGAAGCAATTCATCCAGTCGTCGAATTTCTTGAAGGGGTGGAAGGCCGCCCGCTCGGCGCTGTCGCAGTCGCCAGCCCCACCTCCGCGCGGGCCGAGGGGCGGCGCCTCTCGCTCCGTCCCCCCCCCACACCAGAGGCCCCCCCCCCCCTGCCTCCGGCGTCGTGGCTCTGCTGACCCCAATGGCGCTTCCACCACACAGTGGGGCGCACAGAGACATATACTGGTACTGTATGTCCTCATGGGAGGCGCGCGTCCGACCCGAACAGACGGGAGACCCATCTTGCAGCAACTACATCGTTCCCCGAGCGGTGTGGCCAGAAGAAGCGCCCGCCACGACGCATAGACTTTCAGCTTCCTCGGTGCGCGCGTCGCCCCTGGGGGGGAGGGAGGGCACGCCCGCGCAGTCTTAGCACGCTGGGGTGGCGCCGACACAACCCAGACCGACGGCGCCTGCGGGGGATCCACAGCCTGCAAGCGCGAGGCACGCGAGAGGCTCCTGGAGGAGGAGCCGCGCTGCCGCAGCCGAGGCTCGGCCCACGTCGTGGAGCCGTCGCCCCCGCCCCCGGGGGTCCCCAGAGGGTCTCGAGAGCCCGACCCCCGGGGGCGTGGCGCGCGCGCGTCGCGCGGCTTCTTGCGCCGAGGGCCTCGGCGCTTGTTCCGAGGCCCCAGCCTCAGACGCGGTGGGTTCTGTCCAGTGCCTTGGGCCCTGGCCCCAAGGGGGTCCTGGGGCCTTCCTTGGGGCGCGACTGTGAAGAAGGATCCCGACGATGAAGGCTTCGGGACTGGCTCCGAGCCCACGCCTTTCGCCCCTGGGACGCGGCTGCGCCCACGTGATACGAAGCGATACTCAGCATGAGCATGCAGAAGCAACAAGCCATGAAACCGAGCACGCCGAAGCAAAATGGCACAGGCGCGGGCAAATCGTGTCCCCCCCCTCCCTTGAACCCCGGCCCTCGATCCTCGCAGGCGAAAGATGGCCGCCCTGCATTTGGGGAAACCAAGAGGTGCCGATACCACTACTCCCCAGACCTCTCCTGTGGCGCGTTCTGACCAAGCGTTCGAGGCGAATCCAGCAGTGGCGACGA
>CAUYUJ010005870.1:10000-37500 GCA_963575745.1 Prorocentrum cordatum
GGAGAAGACATATCTGGAAACATCATTCGGGAGCTTCCAAGTTCAGGCAGGCTGAAGAGGGCGGGCGAGCAGGGCGCGGGCTGGGAGGGATATAGCAGTCCACCGGTCCACCTCCGACCTGATTCTGTTATCCTCATCCTCCACCTTGTCCTCGTATTCCTCCTCCGTCTCCTCGTCGCCCTCCCGCTCACTGCAGCAGGAGAGAAGGAAGGGCACAGGGGCCTGGCGCAGGAGATGCCGTTAATTCGACACGAACTCGAAATCAATCTCCTGGCCCCAGCTGAAGTCGAAAGGCCCCCCCTCGCTGGCCAAGCGCGCGCGTCTCTAACGGCCACCCGCTGAAAAGTAGGAGGAAGGCAGGTGGAGCTGGAGGCCAAGCAGCAGCACGCGGCCACCCCGCTGGCGCCCCGGGCCTCCGTTCGGGCATCGACGCCCGCGGCGCTTTGAGGACGGTCAAACGGCTGCGCCAGACTTCGAGGGGAAGGGTTGTGGATGGGGGGAGGAGGAGAAAGGAAAAACCGGGAGCAGGAGGAACAGGCAAAGGAGCAGGAAGAGCAGGAGGAGGGGGAGCAGGAGGGGGAAGATGAGGAGAAGGAGGAGGAGCAGGGGAGGAGGAGCAGCATCAAAGGAGGAGGTGAAGGAATGGGAGCTGGAGGAAGAGCAAGAGAAGGAGAGGGAGAAGGAGGAGGAGAAGGAGGAGGAGGAGGAGAAAGAGGAGGGAGCAGGAGGATGAGTAGCAGGAGGAAGAGCAGGAGGGGCAGCAACAGCAGCAGCAGGCGCAGGAGGAACAGGGGAAAAAGGGGGGGAACAGGATGAGGACGACGACGACGCAGAGGAGAAGGCACCCCCACCCCCACCCCCTCCCCCTCGTGCCTATTCCTCCTCCTCCTCCTCCTCCTCCGCCCTCTTCCTCCTCTTCCTTTTCCTCTCCTCCTCCTCCTCCTCTTCCTCCTCCTCCTCCTCCTGCCCCCTCCTCCTCCTCCTCCTCCTCCTCCTCCTCCTCCTCCTCCTCCTCCTCCTCCTCCTCCTTTCATGGTCATCCTCCTCCGCTTCCTCTCCTCCTCCTTTTCCTCCTCCGCTTCCATTTCCTCCTCCTCCTCCCCCTCCTCCTCCTTCCCCCGTCCTCCTCCTCCTCCGCCTCCTCCTCCCTCTCCCTCCTCCTCCTCCTCCTCCTCTCCTCCTCCTCGTCCTCCTCCTCCTCCTCCTCCTCCTCCTCCTCCTCCTCCTCCTCCTCCTCCTCCTCCTCCTCCCTCCTCTCGTCCTCCTCCTCCTCCTCCTCCTCCTCCCCCCCTCCTCCTCCCCTCCCCGTCCTCCTCCTCCTCTCCTCCTCCTCCTCCTCCTCCTCCTCCTCCTCCTCCTCCTCCTCCTCCTCTTCCTCCTCTTCCTCCTCCTCCTCTTCCTCCTCTTCCTCCTTTTCCTCCTCTTCCTCCTCTTCCTCCTCCTCCTCTTCCTACTCCTCCTCCTCCTCCCCCTGTTCCTCCTCCTTCCCGTCTTCATCGTTCCCGTCCTATTTGTCCTCGTCTTCCTTCTCCTCCCCCCGTCCTTTGAGCTCTGTGACAGGTCGTTGGCTCGGTCGTGGGACGTCGAGACGCAGTGAGCAGCGTCGAGACCGCCCCTGGCGACCGCAAAGGCCCCCAAGCCTCTGGCCCGAATCGGCCGCGTTGGGGTGTTCGGGGCTCCTCGTTGGCGCTGTTTCAGCCGTCAGGGCGCCCTCTGGTGCCGTCGTGGGGCATGTCTGGGAGCCACTGGAGCCGCAGCGGGGCAGTCTTGGTTTCCTCCAGGACGAGCTTGCACCGTCGAGAAACAAAACAGGCTGGGTGGCCAGAAACCCCGGCGAAACCAGAGGAAAAAAAACTAAGATTTGTGGGGCCCTTGTGGGAAGCCTCCAGGAAGCCTCTTTTGCTGGCGAAGCGACGTGGAGAGCTGTCACGGGGCGATTGTCGGCGTCGCGCAAGCCTGGAAACGAGTCTGGCGGCTCGTGGAGCCTACTTGGGGGCGCCGGCCCTGCCGTGCGGAGCCGTCTTGGATCACGGTTGGGAGCCCCAGGGGCCCGAACCACATCGGTCCGGGCGCCCTTTTGGGCTGCCGTGCAGCGTGGAGATGCAAAACAAGCTGGATGAGTGAAACAGTGAGAGGAGCAACAAAACACAGCAAACAACTCTAGAAAACAAGGGGTAAGGCCTCAGAGAGCCCTCCGGGGAGGCCTCTTGGAAGCATGCCGCGTCGACGAAATCGCTCGGGGGGCTGTCTACGATCGTCGGCGTCGCGCAAGCCTGCAAGCGACTCCGGCGGCTCGTGGAGCATGCTTGGGGGCGCTGGCGCTCCCATGCGGGGCCGTCTTGGATCACGGCTTGGGGGCCCCGGGGGTCCGAACCACATCGGTCTGGGCGCCCTCTTGGGCTGCCGTGCAGCGTGGGGATGCAGAACAAGCATGATGAGTGAAAGCGTCGAAGAAACCAATGGGGAAAAAAGAGTGAGGCCTCGAAGAACCGTCCGGGGAGGCCTCTTGGAAGCATGCCGTGTCGACGATGTCGCTCGGGGGGCTGTCTCGGGGTGATCGTCGGCGTCGCAGGGATCTTGGATCGCCCCTGGCCGCAATGTGACCTTACTGGGGCGCGCCAATCCTCCCATGCGGAACCATCTGGCGACAAGGTTGGGAGCCTCTGGGGCCGAACCGGGACAGTCTGGGCGTCCTCTGGGGCTGCCGTGCAGCGTGGGGGTGCAACACAGGCTGCATGGAGAAAAACGCAATGGGAAAACAACATGTTCGAGATTCGGGGAGCTCTCCTGGAGGCCTCTGGGAGGTTTGTGGGAAGCCTCTGGCACCAGGCGGGAGCAGCCTCTAGAGCTCCCTACAAGCTTTTGGGGTTATGTTGCCTCCGGGTCGCCGAAACCCTATATATATATATATATATATATATATATAATATATATATATACAAAAAATGCGCGCCGATCGTCCCGCGCGGAGCCATCCAGGGACAAGGTTGGGAGCCTCTGGAGCCGAACCGGGGCGGTCTGGGCGTCCTCTGGGGTTGCCGTGCAGCGTGGGGATGCAGAACAGGCTGCATGGAGAACAGCGTGGACAAAAACTACGGGGAAACAAAATGTTTGAGTTTGGGGGAGCTCTCCTGGAGGCCTGTGGGAGGCCTGTGGGAAGCCTCTGGCACCAGGCAGCCCGTGGAGTTCCCTGCAACCTCTCGGAGCTCTGTTGGCTCCGGGTCGCCAAAACCCTTTTTAAAAAGGACAAAGAAAATAAAGCCACGGGCCCCCCATGCGCCGCCGAGGTCCCTGGGCGGGACCCCCCGGCCACGTCCCCCAGGATGTGTATATATGTATATTTATACACACATACATATATGCATACATACATACATACATACAAACATAAATGCATGCATGCATGCATGCATGCATACATACATGCATACATTCATGCATGCACACAAACATACATACATACATACATTATATACGTACGCGCATACGCCCATACATACATACATACATACATACATACATGAATGCATACATGCATACATGCATGCATGCATACATACATACGTATATACATATGTATATAGATACATCCACACATATATATACATACCTGCATACATATATACATACATACATGCATGCATGCATGCATACATCTATGCATGCACACCTACGTGCATACATACATACATACATACATACATACATACATACATACATATACACACATACATACATACATACATGCATACATACAAACATACAGTTATATGCATACATACATGCATACATACATATCTACATCCATACATACATACACACATATATACACAAATACACTAGAACCATCATGGGGCCTCTTGGGGCCTCCTCGGAACATCATGGGCTGCTTCTTGAAGTCGCCATGGGACCTTCTTGGCATGTGTTCGGAGGCCTCTTAGAAAGAGTTGTGAAGCCTTTGGGGTGCCGTCTTGGGAACTCTTGGAGCCTCTTTTGGGCTTCTTGGGGGCCTCTTGGGGCCTCTTGGGGGTTTCTTGGGGGCCTCTTGGAGCCTCTTGGGGGCTTCCTGGAGGCCTGTGGGAGGCCTGTGGGAAGCCTCTGGCACCAGGCAGCCCGCGGAGCCCCCCGCAACCTCTCGGAGCTCTGTTGGCTCCGGGTCGCCAAAACTCTTTTTAAAAAATAGCAAAGAAAATAACGCCACGGGCCCCCCATGCGCGCCGCCGAAGTCCCTGGGCGGGACCCCCCGGCCACGTCCCCCGGGATGTGTATATATATATATACATACATACATACATACATACATACCATATACATACCATATACATGCATACATACATGCATGCATGCATGCATACATGCATACATACGCACATATGCACATACATACATACATACATACATGCATGCATGCATGCATGCATGCATACATACATGCATGCATGCATGCATGCATACACACATACATACATGCATTCATGTATTCATACATACGTTTATACATATATACATACATACATACATACGTACATCCATACATACATGCATGTATGCATACATGCATACACACACATACAAAGATGCCCGTATACACGCATGCATGCACACCTACATGCATGCATATATACATACACACATGCATATACAACATATATATATATATATATATACATGCATGCATGCATGCATGCACATATGCATGCATGCACGCATGCATATATACATATATACATACATGCATACATATATATATATATACATAAATACATAAATACACTAGAACCATCATGGGGCCTCTTGGGGCCTCCTCGGAATATCATGGACTGCTTCTTGAAGTCGTCGTGGGACCTTCTTGGCATGTCTTCGGAGGCCTCTTAGAAAGAGTTGTGAAGACTTTTGGGTGCCGTCTTGGGGCCTCTTGGAGCCTCTTTTGGGCTTCTTGGGGGCCTCTTGGGGCCTCTTGGGGGTCTCTTGGGGGCCTCTTGGAGCCTCTTGGGGGCTTCCTGGGGGCATCTCGGGGCCTCTTGGGGGGCATCTTGGGGGCATCTTGGGGCGGAGAGCTTGTTTTTTTCAATTCGCGTTCCCTCTCTTGGGCCCTTCTGGGGGCCTTCTTGGGACCCTCTTGCGCCGTCTTGGGCGGCTCTGGAGCCGTTTCGGGGCTCTCTCGGGCCGTCTTGGAGCCCTCTCGGGGGCCTCTTTGGCCGTCTTGGAGCGGTTTTGGGAACCTCTTGGGCGGCGCTTTAGAGCCGGGAGCGCGAAACACCGAATGTAAAAAACATCAGGAGAGACAGTTAGGATCAACGATTTTGCCCTCGCGCCAGAGACCCCTGGACGGCGTCTTGGGGGTGTCTCGCGACTGTCTGGGGCCGCTGGGATTGTTGTCTGAGGGCCCCCCGGGGCGATTCTAGACCGCCCTGGCGCGGGGCCGGCCCCGGACCCCACATTTGCGGTCGTGGCCCCGGCCCTTGGCCCCCGGATCCGGCCCCCCGTTATGTATATATATATATATATATATATATATATATACACACTCGAATCATCGCGCGCGCTTCGCGCGCGCTCGAGTTCTAGCCCAGGCCGGGAGGGCGCTGGAAGATCTTGGACGGCGCTATCAAGCGCACTTAAAGGCTGGGGCTTCTTATGCGACTTAAGCTTAGCGCTGAGTGCCTCAAGTAACTTAGGCCACTTACCGTTGCAAGTTAGTGCAATTTACTAAGGTTCTTAGTAAGTTACTTAGGGTTTCATATCTAAGTTACTCATGTGCATCTTATAAAAACCACTATTTTTTTGAAGGAGGAGGGCGAGGAGGGGGAGCGCGAGGGCGCGCTGCCAACTCAGCCGTTGTTCACGGGCTTCTTCAGCGCGAGCGCGCCGCGTTCTTATCCTGCTTATTCTTATCCTTCTTCTCCTTATTTTCCTTATTCTCCTTCTTCTCCTTCTTCTCCTCCTTCTTCTTCGGTTGCCTCTCCCCCTCGCGCCGCGTCGCCGCCTCCAGCGCCGCCAGCGCCGCGTCGCGCTCCTGGGGCGCGATCTCCTGCTCGCGCTCGGCCTCGTTCAGCCACTGGCCCAGGTCGCGGACCTGCTGCAGCAAGCCGCGGTCGATCGCCTAGGCGAGGAGGGGGCGGGGGGGGAAAAGGAGGAGGTGGAGGAGGAGGAGGAGGGGGAGGAGGAGAAGCGGCCGCTGGTGCGCGGGCCTTTCGGGGCCCTGCATGCCACTCTGGACCGGGTTGGGATCGTCTTGGTTGAGCCTCCGGGTTGGAGGCCACCTGAAGGTTCTGCTATTATGTTGGAAGACATTTGCCCCAGGGACCTCATGCAGTGCTGCAGGCATGCTATTCGGAGCTGGATTAACTATCAAGTCGCTGAGCATTTGGGGTGCCCTGAGTTTCGCAATGGACTCTGGAGTGGGCCCCTGAAGTACCTCCTCAGCAAGGGTTCCCTTAATTGGCAGCAGCGCGGTTACCTTCGGAGTGCCTCTATTGGAGCTCAATGGCCTCAGCAACGGCAATTTCAACAAGGCTGGATCGCCTCTCCCAATTGCCTAGCATGAAAGAGAGCCCCGGGCAGCCTCCTTCACAGGCACGTTGATTGCTCGAAGATGCCCCAGGCAATGGAAGAGGCACTCCCAGTTCCCAGCAGTCTCTTGAGGCCACATGTGGATCGGAATCCTCCGGGGCTTCTACTACTTGAGCGCGGTCTCCTGCCTCTGCCGCAAATGCCTCAGTATTTGTTGCAGGCGCCAACGGACGCTGAGCTCAAGTGGGGCGGTGACCCGCAGGCTCTTACTGGTGATCTGTATCTCGGCTGATCTTTTATGACTGATTATCCTGATTGTGGTTTTGCTGCCTGGGCTGTAGTTGCGATCGCAGCACGCAGCAACATATGCACGTGCACCCTGACGGGTCTGCTGCCATATCCGCTGCAAGACATCGACGGTGCCGAATTGTTTGCTCTTCATGCTTCCCTTCTGTTTGCAGTGCCGCCCGCAGTATTTCATGCGGACTCGGATTTCGCGTGGCGTGGCGTGAACGTCCGAGGTCCTGACGCCGCCGCGCACGCATCCTCGGCCTGGGCCTGCCCGCGGAAAAAGGTATGGCTGAAAATCGATGACTGGGGAGGTGAGGCACCTGAAGTGAGGAAGGTGAAAGCACATGTGACGGAACATGGGGTTGACTCTGGGCGCCACTCTCTCAGAGACAAGATCGGGAATGACGCTGCCGACCTGGCGGCGAAGAGGCGTGCTCGCGAGCCGCGTGTGCCACCCGAGTTTTTGAAGCTTCTCAGCACGCAGAGGAGGATGGTGGGACTTACTGGGAGGTGGATTGCGAGAGCAGGTGGGTCGGCCGCGACTGTTGATTGCCTGCACCGCCAGCGTCCTAGCACCTCTGCAGCCCCCTCAATCCTTGTCAAGCCAGAGCCCCCCACCCTTGAGCAGAGAATCCTTGCCGCGCAAGCCGCGTTGCGCGATTCTGGGTTGAGAGCTCATCCGGTGGGGACTTCTCATGTTGCATCTAAGCCTGTGTTGTGCTGCATGTCATGCGCTTCATTCACCACCTCTCGCGCGGTGTCATTAGCGTCAGAATGCAAGCCGCTCAGGCTCTCCAAGGACCGCAGGCAAATCCTCGATCGCCTGCGCGCTGGCGCATTCAAGATTGACGGCGCGCGGAAACGCGCAATGGATCTTCGTTTGTTGACCCCGCTGACCGAGGCGGTCGGCGTTCCCGCTGCGCCGCCCAGCCCGTCGGCGGGGCCCTCTTCTCACGCAGTGCCGCGAGGCCTTGCCTGCTGCGCCCGACGCAAGGATCTGCCTGCGTCGGGCCCAGCTGCTGTCGAGCCTGCGGTGGCGGAAGTGGCATGGAAATGCGCCGCCCGCAGTGCTCCCGCCCGCAGTGGGCGGATTCCGTCCGCTCTGGATCTGCGCCCAGGAGGGCGAGGAGGAGGAGGAGAAGGAGAAGGGGGGACGACGAGGGAAAGGAGGAGCAGGAGGACGAGGAGGAGGACGAGGAGGAGGAGGGAGAGGAGGAGGAGGAGGAGGAGGAGGAGGTGGAAGAGGAGGAGGATGAGGAGGACGAGGAGAAGGAGGAGGAGGAGGAGGACGAGGAGGAGGAGGAGGAGAAGCGGAGGGGGGGGAGGAGAAGGAGGAGGAGGAGGTGGGAAAAGGATAAGGAGAGGTCGATGGGGGGAGGAGGAAGAGGATGAAGAATAATAAGAAGAGAGCGATCGCTACCGCTGGATTGGAAGGGGGCGCGGGGCCTCCCGCACAGAGCGCCGCTGCGACAGCTCGGCCTGCCGCTCGCGGCACCGCGCCACAAGCGCGACCAGCTGGCCCTCCATCGCAGCGGCCCGCGGAGCGCCCTGTCCTGCCCACCCCCCCTCGCCTCCTGCAACGATCGCCATCGCTATAGCGATTCCCCCCCTTTCTCCTCATCCTGCCTTCGTCGCCGTCCTCCTCCTACGCCTCCTTCTAAAGCGGTCGCCGCCGCTCCGCCAGGGCGATCGCCATCGCCCCCGCCATCGTTCAAGCGATCACCATCGCTCCCCTCCATATCGCGCATATCCTCTCATTCCTCCCCCCCGTAAACGGTCGCCGCCGATCCGCCCAAGCGACCCCCATCGCTCGCCCCTCAACCCTCCTCCTCTCCCTCCTCTCCCCCCCCCTCACCCCCACCCCCCCTTTTCTCCTCCCCCCCCCCCCCCCCCCCTCCTCCTCCTCAAGCTCGTCGTCGTCACCGCTCCGCCCAAGCGGATCCCCACCGCTCGATCCTCATCCTCTCCCCCCCCCCCCCCCCCCCCCCGCTCCTCCTTCTCAGGGGGCCCCCCCCCCCCCCCCCCCCCCCCCCCCCCCCCCCCACCCACACCCCACCACCGGCACAGCCCACCCCCCCACCCCCCACCCCCCACACCCCCACCCCCCCCCCCTCCCCCCCCACCCACCCCCACCCCCCCCCCCCCCACCCCCCCCCCCCCCCCCACCCCCCCCAACCCCCCACTTACTTAAAGCGGTCGCCACCGCTCCGCCCAAGCGATCACCATCGCTCCCCCCGCACTCATCAGCCTCCTGCGCATCGACGGCGCGTCGCGCCCTATCTTTTTTTTTTCGGCCAGTGCTAACGCCGCCCCCGCGCGCGTGGATCTCGATCCCGCGCGCGACGATGCGCAAGTCGCCCGAAATGGCGGCGCGCGCGCCCACGACGAAGCACTCGCCACCGCGCGAGCGAACGATCTCGCCTGCTTTGAACTGGGCCCCCTCCCAGCGCAGCGACAGCGCCACGGAGACCTCGGCTGCCCCGATCGCGGAGCGCAGCTCTGGCGGGTCAACCATCGGCGGCACCAGCGCGTTGCCAGACGGCCCCATGCCCCTGAGCATCCGCAACTGGCGCAGGACAGCGGCCCCGAAGACCGTGCGCTCGAAATTGGAGCAGTTCGTCACGGACTCGGCGATGCCCTTCGCCGCCTTGTTGCGCCGCTCAGTGACGAAGCAGTCGAGCTGCTTGGGCCCCTGGTCAGCGCTGCGGCGTTCGATTGCGACGGGTGGCGTTGGAGGGGGCGCCCTCAAACACCCCCAGCTCAAACGCAACGCCCGCGGAGGGGGGGGGGGGAGAGGTGCGCTTTGGGGAAGTCCCGCGCCGCGTTGTGCAACACGTAGTAGTGCTTCGGCTTGACGAAGCGGGAGCCGTACACCCGCTGGTGGAGGTCAAAATGGACCTCTGCCAGCGCGATGAACTCCCCCTTGGTTGGGGCGGGAAGCCCGCGCTTGGCCCGCAGGAATGCGTCCGCCGTCAGGCAGCACGCGCGGAATGAATCGAGCTCGCGCTCGAGCGACGGAATGTCGGCGACGCGCTCCTCGGCGCACGCCATCAGGATGTGCAACAGGGAGATCAGCTCGCTTGCGCCAGATTTGAACGACTTCTTGCACGCGGTCTCGTGCCCAGTCGTGAACGCATGCCGCGTCGCCGACGAGCCGCCAGCGCACGACCAGCAACGCACGTACTTGCGCCAGTCGGCGAAAGATATGCCAGCCTTCCTTTTGCACGCGCCCAGGAAAGCGAACACTTCCCAACCGATGGTGCCATTGCTCCAGAGGTTGTGCATTGAGTCGTACATCGACGATGACGGTCGCACCGCGCTCCGCAGCTCGTGATCGTCAAGCAGCGCATTAGCGTGGTAGTTGAACCCGCTGGCGACCTCGAGCTTCTTGAACTCGGTCGCTGACAGGTGGCCAACCTCCGCGGCGAGCTCGTCCCAGAGCCCCCACGCCTCGTCGTCCGACTGCGCGTCGAAACGCGCGAAGTCGCGGCAGCAAATGTCGACGAAATAGTTGTCGACGTCGCCCGCGACGCGGGCTCCTTTTCTGATGGCGTTCTTGCGTCGCATGCACGGCCGCCAACCGTTGGCACCTCTCATGCTGAATGCTTCCTTCTGGGCGTCCATGTCGGCGGGGATCTTGCAATGGCGCGCCCGAATCAGCACCGAGGCGCCGTCGGCCAAGGGCACGCGCTCGCCAGCAGTGGCCAGCCTGCTTGGAGCGAGGGACATATTCCTCAGGAGGAGCCGAACGACGCTGCTGATGCCGCCGTTCACGCCGTTGGCGACCTTCGAGCGCAGGACGCCACATGGAAGCCACAACTCGTGCCTGTGTAGCATGTCGGAACCAAATTCCAGGAAACTGAAGAATACCATCCAGAATTTTCGGTCGTGCCGCGGCGCCAACGCGCCGCCTGGCGTGATCTCGTCCAAGTATAACACCAGTGTGAGCGGTATGCCGCCTTCAACCGCCCGCTCGATAACCGCCGCGTATTCGGGGCTCTCTCGGAACACGTGCCGCAACAAATTGTCGACATTACCGACGTGCCAGTTGAACGGCGTCTCAGCCTTGTCGGCCATTGGGAACTCAATCGGCGTGCCGACGGCGTCGTAAGCCTCGGCAACGGCGGAACTGACCGCATTGCGAGATTTCGATGCAGCACGATCTGGGTCATCCGCGACATGCTTCGCGAGGCGCACGAGTGCCCTGGCAGTGGTGAGTGGCACGGCGACGAGCCCGTCCAATCGGCGACGCTTGGCGGCGCGCTCGCCTGGCGGCGCGGCCGAGGCAACCATGCGGCGCGCGGGTGCGCGACGATATCGCGCCGACGCTGCTCTATGACTGCGCCCAGTCCCCCTGTCTCGAAAACGATCGTCATCGCTGGCAACACTTTCCGTCCTCCTCATCCCACTCCGCCGTCTCAGCATCATCCTCATCATCATCCGACTTCTCGTCCCAACCACCGCTCATCACCCCGCCCCAAGCGATCGCCATCGCTGAACATTTTGATCCCCACGCTGCTCCTCATCATAGCGGTCGCCATCGCTGCCATCCCTCCCGCAGCGATCTGCATCGCTACCCTCCACCCCACAACGATCGTCATCGCTAGGTCACTCGACCACCCGCTTCTGCCACCTCCAGGACTGCACCACCCACATCCAGCGATCCACATTGATATCACCGTTTTGCATGTACAAGCCACAGCCGCTGCGCGATCAACGCGCAGCAGTCGGTGGGAGAGGGGCAACGCGCGCCACCGCGCGCCTCGCCCGCACCTGGAACGCGGCGCTGCGCAAATGCGCTGCGCCGCGCGGAAATGATGCGCCACGCGGCGGGTGGTCGCCGCGCGGAAATGATGTGCCGCGCGGCGGGTGGCAGGGGGGGCGCCTCACCCCCCCCCCCTGTGCATCATCCTCGTCGTTCCCCTCCGTCACGATGCGCCTCGCCCGCGCCATGGCACGGCGTGGCGCAGCTGCGCCGCGCGGAAAGGCATCCCTGCTGGGTGGCATATGCGCAGCAAGGAACAAGGCACATGGCTGGTGCACGCCAGCGGCGGCAGCTGCACTCTCTGGCTGCGCAAGCTCCAGCAGAATACAGCTGGGCGCCTGCAAGCAAATATAAATCTCAACAGCTCAAAATAACCCAGCCTGCGGCTGGACGAATACAGCTCAACAAAATAAAGCTGCCTGGCTGCGCAAGCCCAGGCGAAGCGCCTGGATCAGACGGCAGGCTGCTGTGTCTCTGCCAAGGCTTGCGGCCGTGGTGCGCGCGGTGGTGGGCAGGGCGCGCCGCCGTCCTCAATCCCCCCACCATGGCCATGGTGGGGAAAGACGCTAATAGGCACCACGTGGCCGACAGCGCCGCTACCTGCAGCGACTCCTAGCGATGCGTGGCTGCGCCGAGGCCACGCCGATGACGTCCAGGCCATGCCTACTTCCTGGTCTGGATGCTCTTGCACATCGTGCTCACGAACACACCCTGTGCATTCGCCGCGTTGGCGATGTCGGTCGCTTCGGTCGCCGTCCACGTGAACTTGGAGGGGCCCCAGCGCCTGGAGGCAATATTCGAGCTCGCCCTAAGCATGGCCGACAGCGCCTGCAACTTGTCGGTCGCGTTCTTCTTGATGGCATCGGGGAGCTTGCCGAACCCGTCGGGTTCAATGGCTTTTTCCAGCCTCTGGCGCGGGATCATCAACTTCGCCTGCAGGAGGAGAAGGATGCCGAGCAGTGCTCGGGGGTGGGCTGGAGGAGGATGGGGGGGGGGGGGGGTAAGAGGGTGATGATAATCGCCTGCGCCCGCGTCGCCAAGGGCATCTTGGCTGCCATCTCCTTCTCCGCCTTCTTCAACGTGTCCATCCTCTCTTTGGCGCTCTCCCTCTCAGCCTTCTCGCGGGTCTTCCTCTCTTGGGCGGTCTCGTGCGGCGGCGGCAGCTCGGGGGAGTCGTTGTCGGCGTTGATGTCGCTGCCGCTGCTGGTGGGGAGCGACTTCTTGTGCTTCTTGTGAGCAATGGGCGTCGTCGTCGCGGTGGTTCTTCTCCTTAGTGCTGGCGGCTCTCTTCTTCTCAGCGGCCTTGCCCTTGGCCTTGCCTTTGCTGCTCGCGCGGGTGGACGTGTCTTTGGCGCGGCCCGCGCTGCTCTTATCAAGGCGCGTGGCCTTGCTGCGTGTGCCCTTGTCCTTGTGTTTGTCATTGCTGCTTCTGCCCTTGTCCGTGTGCGCGGCCTTGTCTTTAGGGCGCTTCAATGCTGCTCTGATCATCGCATCACCCGATAGCTTTGTGTTGCCGCCGTGCTTGTTGACCTTCGCATCGCCGTCCTTGCGATGCTTCTTATCTCTGCGCGTGGTACTGATGCGCTCAAAGTCGTCATCGCTGCGCAGCTCGTCCTTGAGTGAGACCTTCTTGGTGCCGTCCTTGCGGCGATGCTTTGCCTTGATGGGTGGCGTCGGTGGCTCGCGACTCGAGCCGCCCTCTGATGAGCGATCGTGATCATCATCGCTGCCGCTGCCGCTGGGCGACGCAGGTGAATCACTGATCACCTCGTCGCGTTCGCCGCCCTCCTCCTCCTCGCCGCCTTCGCACTCCTCCTCGCATTCAGGGCGCTTCAATGCTGCTCTGATCATCGCATCACTCGATAGCTTTGTGTTGCCGCCGTGCTTGCTGACCTTCGCATCGCCGTCCTTGCGATGCTTCTTATCTCTGCGCGTGCACTGATGCGCGCAAAGTCGTCATCGCTGCGCAGCTCGTCCTTGAGTGAGACCTTCTTGGTGCCGTCCTTGCGGCGATGCTTTGCCTTGATGGGTGGCGTCGGTGGCTCGTGACTCGAGCCGTCCTCTGATGGGCGAACGCGATCACCATCGCTGCCGCTGCCGCTGGGCGACGCAGATGAATCACTGATCACCTCGTCGCGTTCGCCGCCCTCCTCCTCCTCGCCGCCTTCGCACTCCTCCTCGCATTCCCCGAAGTCGGCGTTGTCGACGTAGTCGGCCCCCTCGCTGCTCTCGCGGTCACCGTCCGCTTCAACGTCACCGCCGCTCGCGTCGACGCCCTTCGCGGACTCCTCCTGGACCTTTCTGCCCACTTGTTGCTCCCAGCGCCCTATTTCATGAATTTCAACGCGGTAGCACTTGCCCGGCACGGGGTGCTGAACCACGTCCGTGCACGTGGATTTGATGCGGCGCCACGGGAACCCTTGTTTCTTGTACCACATCAATGGGTAATAGCCGCCTTTCTGGCCGTGCCGCTGCCCTTTCTCCGCGAGCGTCTGCAGCGTGAAGCTCATGTGCTTCTGCAACTCAAACTTCTTCGTGCATTCCTGCAGGCCGCTCCAGAAGGCCTTCCGCCCGTGATCATTGAAACGCAGCAGCCGCGCCTTCATCGCACCCAACTCCTCGCAACGAGCGACTTGGACGCCGCGCGACGAGCACAACATGCACCTGAAGACCTGCCCCATCGTCGCGACCCGCATGGGATACGACGACGACATCACGTCGCACGGCTGGCCGCACCGACCGCAGTGGAACGTGTCGTCGAGAGCATCCAGGCCCAGCTCGCGCTGGTCGCTCAGGCGGCCCCCCCTCTGCGGGCTCGATAGCGCCGCGAAGCTCCCCACCGCGAACCTCTGTGGAGAGGAGCAGCCCTCGCCCCACCCCGTCTTGCTGGGTGTAGCCGTCCCCGAACTCGCAGCAGTCGAGTCCGCCTGCGGCGGTCGGACTGGCACCTTCTGGATCCACTTGCCGATGTCCGCGTAGCCAGCCATGGCCTTGCCCGCGGCCTTGGGCGCAGGCGCTGCCGCACCCGCCACGGCTGCCCTGGTCACAGGCGCTGCAGCTTTGACCGACTTGGTCCTGGGGGGCACAAGCGCTGTCGCACTCGCCGACTTGGCCCTGGGTGGCACAGGCGCTGCCGCGGCCGTCGCCTTGGCCGTGGCCTTCTTGGGCGGTGGCTTCGGCGCCGACATGGCTTTGCCCTTAGCCTTGCCCTTCGCCGCGCGCTGGACCGCCGCATCTGCAGCCTTCGCCTCCCCCCTGGCTTTCTTCGGCGGCCGCGCCCCCTTCATGGGCGCACTCGGCGTCGCCGCCGGTGGCGTCGCGGCGTCGCCCACGATGCTTGCAACGGCCGCGGCGCCGCCCACGCTGCCTGCGTCGACCGCGGCATCGCCCGCGCAACCTGCCGCCGCGGCGTCGCACGTCGCGCTGCCTGCCGCCGCGGCGTCACCCGCGCTGCCTGCCGCCGCGGCGTCGCCCCCCTCGGCGTCGCCAACCGCCGCGTCGCCCCCCTCAACGCCGCCCGTCGCGGCGCCGCCCCCCTCGGCGCCGCCCGCCGCGGCGTCGCTTGCCTGCCCGTTGCCCAAGCCGAGGCCGGCAATCATAGCAGCGTGCAAGATATCATCGTTCGGCCCCGCGAGCTTCAGCGTCGCCTCGCTGTCGCAGTCGCTTTCGTCCTTGGCCTGGGCGGCGCCCGTCGCGGCGGACATGGCGCGCGGGCCCCGAGAGCGGCGCGCGGCGCGCAAGCCCCGCGATCGGGCGGGGGGATTCTCGTCGCAAGGACGAGCACAAAGCTCACCCGCTCGATCTACACCAGCAATGGCGTCACATCAACAACCACGAGCGTTATGAACAAGCGGTCAACATCGCTAAGTTACTTACCGCGCCTAAGTGTGATAAGTACGATAAGTTCCACACGATGTTATCTTTTTGCTATTTTTGTTATCTGGTGTTATCCAATGTTATCCTAGGATTTCGGACACCAGGATAACAACATATAACCTGTTACCCTAAACGATAACATGTTATCATATGTTATCCTGGGTGTGTTATGTTGCAAGATAACATGTTATCATTTCGGATAACATGTTATCATATGTTATCTTTGTGCTACCATCGCACCCGAAATTCCAGGATAACAAAAGACAGCACACTATAACAAAAATAAAACAAAAAGAAATCATTGTGAGGAACTTATGAGACTTGCGGTACTTACCAGGGCCCTAGGTGCACTTACTCCGATCACCACCACCGCCATCTCGCAATCTCGCTCCCCCGACCTCATCATCATTCCCACGAGCGATCGCCATCGCTTACGCTCGCGGGCGATCGCCATCGCCACACCATCCCCCTCAACATCAATCACCATCGCCCCTCTCGAGCGATCGAGGTCGCTACCCCCCCCCCCCCCCCCCCCCCCCCCCCCCCCCCATCCGCATCCCTCACCGCCGCCCCGCCCAAGCGATCGACATCGCTAACCCAATTGACGGTCGCCGCTTACCCAAGCGATCGGCATCGCTACGCAATCCCCACCCAACATCCATCGTCACCACCCCCCCCAAAAAAAAAAAAAAAATCGGCATCGCTAACCCAATTGGCGGTCATCGCCTACCCAAGCGATCGGCATCGCTAACGCCCCCCCCCCCCCCCCACTCAACATCCTTCAACCGCCTCCCCCCCCCCCAAAAAAAAAGCGATGACTGGCGCTAATCCAAACCCAATGTGGCATTGTTACCCCAAGCGATTTGCCATCGGGGGGGGCTTACCCACAACCGATCAACATCGCTAACATCCCCCCACCCCTCCCCCCCCCCCCCCCCCCCACCCCACCCCCCAAACATCCCGCGCCGCCGCTCCGACCAAGCGATCGACGTCGCTATCTCAAGCGATAGGCATCGCTAACCCACGCGCTCGACATCAAAGCGATCGTCACCTCTTCCCCTCGCGACGCCTTTTGCCAACGATAGGCCGCGCGGCCACCGCGTCACCGCGGCGGCGGGCGCGGGGCGGCGCGGCGCCGCAAGGCCGCGCGGTCACCGCGTCACCGCGGCGGCGGGCGCGGGGCGGCGCGGCGCCGCAAGGGGTCGCCGCGGCGGAGGCGTGCGGGCGGCCCCGGCGACGGGCGCGGCGGGGCGCGGGGCGGCGGGGTCGCCGCGGCGGGCGCGGCGGGGCCAGCGGCGCCCCCGGCGCGCGGCGGGGGCCGCCGCGGCGGGCGCGGCGGGGGCCAGCGGCGGCGGGCGCGCGCGGCCGCGGCAGCGCTGCCAGCGCTGCGGGGCGGGGGCGCGGGGAGGCAGCCTGGTGACAGTTGAGAGCCGAGCGACTACCTGCTGGATGCATGGATGCCGAATGGCTAGCCACTTGGTGCCACCACCAGCTAACCATTCAGCTTCCTGGTGTCCATCAGTTAATCGATCTGTCCCCAACCGCGGTGCAACCTTAGAGGCCGCGCGGCCGCGTCGCCTGCTCGACGTCGGCGCGCACCGGCGCCGGGCTCGCCGCCTCGCGCTGGAAAGCGGCCGCGGCCTTGCTGCAGACGTCCGCCGCCGTCTCCGCGCAGCTCTCGGCCCGCCTGATGTGGTCCACGATCTGATTGGTCGCGCCCATGGACAGCGTCGCCGTCGTCGCGCTCACCTGCAGCGGCGCCATCGGCGCCATGGTCTCGTTGAGGATGGTGACCGCGTTGGACGCCGACAACGAAGAGGCCGCAGCAGAGCCCGCAGCTACCACGCCCGCCACCGCCATCATCGTCTCCTTGAGAGACTCCGCAGTCTCGTGGAGGGAGCGGACCTGATCGGCGGCGACGGCGGGCGGCGGCGCCGAGGGCGCCGACTTGGCGCGGAGGCCGCCGCCGCCAGCGACGACGCCTCGGCGGGCGGCGGCGGCGAGCGAGGTCGGCTCGCCCCTGCGATTCGGCGAGCGCGGGACGCGGGCCGCTGGCGGCGGGCTGGCCTCCTCGCGCTTGGCGCGGCTGTCGCGGCGGCGGCGCATGCGCGACCGCGACCGCGACTCGCGCGACTGCCCGCGACTCGCGGAGGTGGCTGCTGCTGCTGCTGCGCCTGCTGCGTCTGCTGCTGATGCTGCGCCTGCCTCAGCCAGCTCCCTGGCCTCCCACGCGCGCCACTCGTCGACCTCCTCGGGGTCGAGGGGAGTGGCGGTGGACGTGACCACCGTCTCGGCCCGCTGCCATTGTTCGATGGACACATGGCTTTCAGCGGTCGATTTCTCCAGGTGCTCCTCGTACCAGGTGTAGCACTCCTGTGGCGCCTGCTTGAGGCACTTCTTTGTGCAGCCTGGGACCGCGCACCCGAGGCGGTACCACTCGCCCTGCGCCGGCATGGTGCTTCTGCTGGAGCTGCTGCCGCTGCTGCTGCAGCGGTGCTGCTGCTGCTGCTGCTGCTGCTGCTGCTGATGTCGGTGCTGCCGACGGTGGTGTTGGCAGCTGCTGCTGCTGCTGCTGCTGCCGCGGCTGCCGCCGCCGCTGCTGGTGCCGCCCGCCGCCCGCCGCAGGCCGCGATGTCGCCCGCCGCCCGCCGCGGGCCGCGGCGCCGCCCGCTGCAGGCCGCGCGCGGGGACAGAGCCAACAACGGCAATGGCATGCTGCGCGTTCGAACCATGCCCACATCGGGAGCGATCGAAATCGCTATCCTATACACGTGCAGCCCACCCCCACGCGATCGGAATCGCCCATGGCGCCCTCCAACGTCCCCCGCAAGCCCCTCAGGCCGCGATCAGAATCGCTGTCACCAACTGATTCAGACCACCCTTCCCCCCGAGCGATCGAAATCGCTCGTCGCCAACCATCGCGCGTTCGCTTCGCCCCCCCCCCCTCCCCCCCATCAACGATCGGGGTCGTTTTTACACCTGCCAACCCAACAATTGGACTGTTTCCACCGCCCAGGCACCAGACCCGCTCACCGTCGCTAACGCCGTCGCCGCGTTCGCCGCCGCCGTCGCCGCCGCCGCCGCCGACCATGCGCGGCCGTCTCTGCGCGCGCTCACAAGCGCGAACTCAAGCGATTATAAGCGACGCGCCGCCGCCGCGACGCTCACGAGCACGGCGCTGCCGCAGCTGGCCGCAGCGAAGCGCCGCAGCTGCCGCGAAACGGGCGCAGCAGCGAGCGCGGCAGCGCAGCGGCTGCCGCGAAGCGCCGCAGCTGCCGAGGTGCAGCGGGCTGCGCCGCTGCTCACAAGTACTGCATCCCATGCTGGCGGCTGCCGCTGCTAGCGGCGGTGCTGCTGGCGGCGGTGCTGCTGGCGGTGGCGTTGTCGAAGCCCTTGCCCCTGCCGCTGCCCATGCCCTTGCCGCAGCCCTTGTCCTTGCCCTTGTTCTTGCCACCGCCGTACTTCGCGTTGAAGAACTCGCGATTCCGACCGTCCCGATTGGCCCAGACACCTCTGTCGGCGCGGCACTGCTGCCCCCGCCACGCGTCGGGGCCGCCCTGCTGCGGGCCCGCAGGGCCGCGCTGATTCCACCGCAGGCCCATCGCCTTCGCCACGGCCGACTCCGCCTGAAGGTCAATGACCTGCTCGGGCGTGTAGTTGTTGGCCCGCTTCTCGCACGCGCTCGCCCGCGCTGCGGCTGCGGCATGCGGTGCTGCAGCAAGGTATGCAGCTGCTGCGTCTGGACCTGGAGCTGCTGCGGCTGCTGGCTGCGCCTGCTGCCTGGTCTGCATTTGCTGCTTCGCCTGCCGCTGCGACTGCTGCGGCTGCTGCTGGATGCGCGTTGATTGCCGCTTCTCTCGCTTCTGCTGCTGCTGCTGCAGGCGGTGGCGTTGCTGGTGGTGCTGGGCCTAGGCAGGGGGCCTTCGGCAGAGTGCGTGCTGCTGCTCTCGCTTCTGCTGATGGTGGCGCTGATGCTGATTTAGCGCCAAGGCGGCGTTGCTGGTGGCGTTGGTCCTGCCGTCACAGCTGCTGATGCTGCCGTTGCCGATGCCCTCGGTGGCCGCGGCAGCTGCTGCTGCAGCCGTTGCCGCCATGGCGCGACTGTCGGCGCGCGCGCCCTTGGCGCCGCCTTCGAGCGCGGCGGCATCGGCGCCGCGACGGCGCTCGCGAGCACGTCGAGGGCGTCCGACACCGAAGCCGCGGCCGCCGATAGGCGCGGGCGCTTCGGCGGCGGCTGCTCGGGCGGCTGCGCGTAGATGCCGACGGGCACGCGCAGCGGGTGGCGCTGCTTCGGCAGCGGCGCGCTGTCGCCGCTCTCCGCCGCATAGCTGCTGTAGCTCTGCGGCGGCGGCGGCGACGGCGACGGTGGCACGTCCACTGGCGACGCCACCTCCCCTGCGTAGTCGTCCTCCGTGACTGGTGCAACGGCTTCGCTGCCCACGCCGTCGCGCCTGCCGCCCGCGCCGTCGCGCTCGCCGCCGCGCTGGCAGTCGCGCTCGATCTCGGCGCCAGGGCCGTTCAACTGCGACGCGAACGCCTGTGCCGCGGACAGGAACTCCTCCGCCATCGCGCGCGAGCGCGGTCGGCGCCGCGCAGAGCCGCGGGCGCCGCGGGTGGCGCGCAGCTGCAGCGGGTGGCACCGCGCAGCGCCAAAACGGCTCGCGATGGGAAACTAAGCGTTGCCACGATCGCGCCCACTCTCACGCAACTCCAAGCGATCGAAATCGCCACCCGTCCGACCACCCCTCCTTCCCCAACGTTGGCCCCATGAGCCTCCCCCCGTGCGATCGCACCCGCTGCAGTCCATCATTGAACCCGAGCGATCGCAATCGCTATAAACCTCATGCGAAAACTTCATCATCATTGTCATCAACCCCGATCTGCCTCTCAACCTCCCTCAAGCGGTCGCCACCGCCCCCTCCTTCTCACTCCCTCGCCATCCACCTCCTAGCGGTCGAAACCGCTACTCAATCACGCCTTCCACCTTTCGTCATTCATATCGGCCGCATCCCTTTTGCATTTTCCGCACGCGCGCCGCGCCGAAGCACCCCACCTCCGCGCGCGGCAGCGGCCCCGTGCCGCGCAGATGGCGCGCCATCACCCCTGCGGCGCGAGCGCAGCGCGGGCGCGACTCACGCGCCGCCCGCGATCGCTTTGGCCACCCACTTCTTGGCCGCCGCGATCGCCTTATCGCTGTCGCCACCGAACTTCGCGAACTTGAGCGCCATCGACTGGCCTGGTCCGCGCTTGCCTGTCCTGCGCAAGACCTGGCCCCTGCTCCACTCCACGGAGAAGGGCGGCTCCCCTGCCTTGTGCAATCCCACCTTCGGCGCCTTCAGCGCCTTCGTCTTCTTCTTCTTCTTCGGCGCAGTCGTCGGCGCCTTCTTCGGCACCTTCTTCGGCGCCTTCTTCATGGGCGCCTTCTTCATGGGCTTCGTCTTGGCCTTCTGGGAAGGTTGGTTCTATCTGCCCCACTGCCCCCCCCCCCCCTCCCCCTTCCCCCCCCCTTCGTCGCCCGCCCCTGTGGTATGAGATGGGTCTGTCATCGCCCGTTGGGGGTGTCACTCTATCTACCGCGCACAATGCGCCCCCCCAGTGGCCCTGCGGTGTGGTGGGTGGCCCCGCGCCCCTCACCTTCGCGGCGCCGACAGCCGCATCGCCCGCCGCCTCGGCATATGTCTCCTCGCTGCCGCTGCCGCCGTCGCCCTCGCCCTCGCTCTCCTGGGGCATCTTCGGCTTGCGGCCTTTGAGCTCCTCGAGGATCTTGCCCCTGGCCCCCTGCGCTGACAGGCCCGATGCCCGACGCGCTGGCGTGGCAGTGCTCGAAGCGGCGCCGTCGTCCTCGAGCGGCAGCGGCGACGACGGTTGGTGCCGCCTGCACGGCACTGCCCTGGCGTCGCATTGCCTTGGCGTCGCCAGCGCCAGCGCGATGCCCCGCGCCGAGCCCGACGCAGTCAGCGCCTGAATCCGCGCCGTGCTCTCGCGCATGGGGGCGCCGTCCGCCCGCACAAATGCGCGGAATACAACGGAAAAGCCGTTGGGCCCTTCTTGGGAAACGCGCGCGCACATCTCGGCACGCAACCTGGCGTAGTCCACAGGGGAAGCGGGCAGTGCCGAAACGAGGGCGCCCTCGGACTCCGCCATCTGCTTGCACAGCTTCCAAGGGAGCAACTTCGTTGCGCAATTTTTCGCACGCTTGTGGTAGCCCCGAGGGGTCACGGGACATTGTCGAAGCGCCTTGTCGGCGCCATCTACCTACGGCGCGATGCAGCAGGCAACCTGGACTGTAGGTTCGTGGATGGCCCTCCACCCGAGCGTCTTGGACGCCTGGAGCGCGACCCCGCGCGGCCCAGAAAGTCGTTGCCCTCGCCCAGTATTGCCCCCCACTGCCTCGCCGCGAGGTAGGCCGTGATGGCCGTGAAGTCCTGTTGGGGGGGGGCGCGAGAGCTGCTCAGCAGCTTCTGGGGCGCAGCTGCGTTGGCAACCAGCGCGCGCGCCGAGGCAGCGGCGAGCGTTGTGACAGCCCGCAGGAGATCACCACGCTGCTTCGCGCCCAATGGCAGCCCCGAAATGGCCCGCACCAGCTCGGCCGAGTCCTCGGACGAAATGGAAGACCACGAATGCAGCATGGTCGTCGCCAGCGTCGCCTGGGCGTTGAGCAGCTCTTTCCATGGCTCGCTCCGAGGCTGCAGCTTGGACAAGAATGCGGTGGCGCACCTCAGCTGTTCCAGCAACTCCCAGGCGTCCGTCATCGCGCGGCGCGCCGCTCCCACGGCGCCAGGTGGCGCCCCGCACGCGGCGCGAAGCGCGCGTCGCGTCGCGCGCGAAGCCAGAGCGGCTGCAGCCCTGATTACATGCAGAAGGCGGTAGCCGCATAGCGATCGAGATCGCTCGGCAAACACGTCCAGCCCTCCCACAGTCGGCCCCTCCGACCACTCGGGCGATCACAATCGCTGCCAGTTCCCCCCCCCCCCCCTCTTCGCGACTCCCTCTCATTCCTCGTCCTAGATATCGCAGTGCCATCCTTATCTTCACTTTGCGCCCTCACCGCCCCGAACAATATCGCGACCTGCCCAAGCGATCGCCATCGCTACATGCGCCGTCAAGCGGTCGCCACCGCCACCCCTCCATCAACCCACGAGCTTCCCAAAGCGACCGCCATCGCTGGTTGCCTCCGCTGGTTGCCACCTAAAATATCCTCTCATATTCCCCCTGCAAGCGATCGCAATCGCTATCCTTCATCGCCCCGCCAACGCTCCCCAGCGATCGGTACCGCTATATCCCTCATCGCCGCCCGTCTTCTCCTCCCTCAAGCGATCGCAATCGCTGCATCATCCCACTACCTTCCTGGAGCGATCGCCATCGCTATTTCCCTCATGAGCACCCTCCTCCTTTCCTCCTCTTCCTCCCTCAAGCGATCCCAATCGCCATCGCCCTCGTTGGACTCCCACCCCTTTCCCCCCCCGAAGCGCGGTCGCAATCGCAACCCTCCGCTATCCCCACTTCACCCCCCAAGCGATCGCCATCGCTAATCCCATCCTCAACGCATCTCCCCTTGAAGCACACAAGCGACCACAGTCGCTTCCAAACCGTTCTCCCAATGCCTCGCTCAAGCGGTCGACACCGCGATCTCCCCCTCGGCGTTCCTCCCCTCGCCCTCTCTCAAGCGATCGCAATCGCTACCCTCCACTGTTCCACTGGAGCGATCGTCATCGCTCGATCAAGCAATCTCCATCGCTATCGGTCTTGTCTCCTTCCAGCGATCGCAATCGCTACCCTCCATCACCCCGCTACCTCCCTCAAGCGATCGCCATCGTTATCTCAACTCCTTCGCCCCCCCCCCCCCCCCCCCCCCCCCTGGCACGCCGCTGCGCACGCCCCGCGGCGAGGCGCGCCCGCCGCGCGGAAGGGCGCGCGCGGGGGAAAGGGGGGAGGAGATGTCGGAAAGTTGCAAGTTCCGCATAAGTGCCACTGAGTTATCCTAAGCTACGTAATGCTAAGTACACCTAAGTTACTTAGCTGCACATACTAAGTAACTTAACTCGGTGCTCAAATGCTGACACATGCTTATAAGTTTCCCGATTATACTTACAACACACCGCAAATACTTACAACACTTGCGAAATTCTTAAGTCACTTGCGAAACATATGCCCGAACACAAGTAACTTCAGCCCAGCCACGAACACCTCCCAACTAGGCTAAGAAGCTCCAGCCTTTAAGCAGGCGCGTGAGATAGTCGTGCCTCCTGAGGGCCTCTTGGCGACCTCCTGTGTCTTCGTGGGGGCATCTGAGGGGCTTCTGGGGGGTTCTCCATGCTTCCTCAACTAGCAAGCTGTTGGAAACACCTCTTGGGTGCTTCTTGGGGGGGCGTTTTGGGGCTTCTTAGGATCCCTTGGGAGCATCGTCGGGATTCTCTGGGCAGTCGGAAAGCGATGTTCTGCAATCTGAAGCCGTCATTGGCCGTCTTGGCTGCGTGGGGGCCCGACTTGAGGGCGCCTGGGGCCACGCTGAGGCAATCTGGAAACGTCCTGGGGGCCTCCTGCAGACAATTTTGATGCGTCGAGGGCGCCGTTGCGCAATCTTGGGGCCCCTTGTACGTCTCCTTGGGGCCTTTTGGGGCCACTCGGGAGGCTCATGGGGGCCTCGTCGGACCACTTGGGGACTCTCGGGGCCTTCTCTGGGCCTCTTAGGGCGGAAGACTCTGCTGTTGGGTTCGCGTTCCCATTCTTGGGCCTCTCTTGGGACCGTCTTGGGGCCCTCTCGGGCGGTCTTGGGCGCCTCAAGTACCGTCTCGGGGCCTCGTGGGCCGTCTTGGGGCCCTCATGGAGGTCTCTTCGGCTATAGTGGAGCGGTCTCGTGGACCTCTTGGGCCGTTTTGGAGCGTCGGGATGCCTAAAGGCTGAAGCGCTACACCAGCAATCGAAGGGAAATCCGTGATTTTGGCTTCTTGGGGCCATTTTGGGAGCGCGGGCCATCCGGGGGGCATCCTGGGCGCATGAGAACGACAACTCTGCGATAGTAGGCCTCCTGGAGGCCTCTCGCATAGTAGGCCTCCTGGAGGCCTCTCGCAGCCTTTTTCATATGTGTTGGCTGGGCAGTCGAAGCCAATCTGGCACCAATCTGGCAGGCCCAATCTGGCAAACGGGGGCAATCTGGCGAGGGAGCCAACGCGAATCCAGTCTGGCGAATAACCCAAATCATCCAGTGTGGCCAGGCCAGATTGGCCCGTGGGGCCCAATCCAATCTGACAGTCTGGCCTTCGACTGCCCAGTTTTTCATATGTGTTGGGGCTGTGCTGGGCGGTCTGGAAGCGCCCCTGGCGCCCCGACGCCCCCATGGCGCGTCGGGCCCCCCTCGCCTCGGTCCATTGGGCCGTCCTGGGCTTCTCGTGGCCCGTCTTGGAGCTCTTGTGGGGGCCTCCTGGGCCGTCTTGGGAGCCCCTTGGGCCGCCTTTGACTACCTACCAGGCCACCCCAACCCAACCCGAAGACCCGAATTTCGGGTTGGGGGGGGTATAGGCTCTACATGTGTTTGTTCGATGTTCTCGGGCCCCCCCCCTACTGGAAATGGAGGGCAAATGGAGGCCTTCGGGTTGGGTTGGGGTGGTTTGGTGGGTGGTGAGTCTTGGACGCGATGACAGCCCAACAGGCGAACATACGACAAATGTTGGTTTTCCCATCGGAATGGGACGATGTCTGCTTCTTGGAGCTCTCTTGGGGGGCCTCTTGGAGCGTCTTGGGGTGATTTGGGGAGCCTTCCGGGCGCCTGTTGGGGACTTCTCGGCGCCTCCTGGAGCCACTTGGGGTCGAAAGCTTGGAATTCGATGGTGGCTTTCCTCCTCTGGGGCCCTCTCGGGCCCGTCTTGGGGACTCTCTTAGGCCGTTTTGGGCCCTTCGTGGGCCGTCCTGGAGCTTTCTGGGGCTGTCTTGGGGCCCTCTGGGGCGCGTCCTGGGCCATATTGGGGCGGTCTTGGGAGCTTCTGAGGTCGTCAAGCACGGACCGACAGCGAAAACAAGCAATATGTTAAAAATTATCCCGGCAAAGCAACCTAACAGCGATGTGTAGGAGCAGATCTGGAAGCATTCCCCTTAAGATTCAGATGAGAATCCAGTTGTAGAATTCTGCTGTTCTCGCAGTCGTAGTCGCATTCGCGATGACAGTCGCAGTGGCAACGGCAGTCGCAGTCACAGCCTCAGCCTCAGTCCTGCCTCAGCCTCAGCCTCAGCCTGCCTCAGCCTCAGCCTGCCTCAGCCTGGGCCTCAGCCTGCTTCAGCCTCAGCCTCAGTCTGCCTTCAGCCTCGGCCTCAGCCTCAGCCTGCCTCAGCCTCACCCTGCCTCAGCCTCAGCCTCAGCCTGCCTCTGCCTCAGCCTGCATTAGCATCAGCCTCAGCCTCAGCCTCAGCCTGCCTCAGCATCAGCCTGCCTCAGCCTCCGCCTCAGCCTGCCTCAGCCTCAGCCTCAGCCTCAGCCTGCTTCAGCCTCAGCCTCAGTCTGCCGTCGGCCTTGGCCTCAGCCTCAGCCTGCCTCAGCCTCAGCCTGCATCAGCCTCAGCCTCAGCCTCAGCCTGCCTCGGCCTCAGCCTGCCTCAGCCTCAGACTGCCTTCAGCCTCGGCCTCAGCCTCAGCCTGCCTCAGCCTCAGCCTGCCTTCAGCCTCAGCCTCAGCCTCAGTCTGCCTTCAGCCTCGGCCTCAGCCTCAGCCTGCCTCAGCCTCAGCCTGCATCAGCCTCAGCCTCAGCCTCAGCCTCAGCCTCAGCCTCAGCCTCAGCTCAGCCTGCCTCAGCCTCAGCCTCAGCCTGCCTCAGCCTCAGCCTCAGCCTGCTTCAGCCTCAGCCTCAGTCTGCCTTCAGCCTCGGCCTCAGCCTCAGCCTGCCTCAGCCTCAGCCTGCATCAGCCTCAGCCTCAGCCTCAGCCTGCCTCAGCATCAGCCTGCCTCAGCCTCAGCCTCAGCCTGCCTCAGCCTCAGCCTCAGCCTGCTTCAGCCTCAACCTCAGTCTGCCTTCAGCCTCGGCCTCAGCATCAGCCTGCCTCAGCCTCAGCCTGCCTCAGCCTCAGCATCAGCCTGCCTCAGCATTCAAAATGTGGCCCGGGATTGGAGTTCTGGGAACTCGAAGACCACGAAGTGGCCTATACAGTTGGCCCCGGGCATTCAAAATCATGCCCAGGAATGGAGTTCTGGGAACTCGAAGACCACGAAGTGGCCTGCAGTTGGCTCCGGGCATTCAAAACATTCAAAATCACGCCCAGGAATGGAGTTCTGGGAACTCGAAGACCACGAAGTGGCCTGTACAGTTGGCTCCGGGCATTCAAAATCATGCCCAGGAATGGAGTTCTGGGAACTCGAAGAACACGAAGTGGCCTACAGTTGGCTCCGGGCATTCAAAATCATGCCCAATAATGGAGTTCTGGGAACTCGAAGACCACGAGGTGCGTTACTGATGGCAAAAAAAGGAGTCTCCGGATTCCCCCGGATCCCGTCCGGATCCCGCCCAGACCCCCCTGGGGAGTCAAGATGCTCTCTCTTTTGACACCACTAGAAAACCTATCAGTCTTCGCTGTTAGGTAAAAGGAGTCCCCGGATCCCGTCCGGATCCCGCCCAGACCCCCCTGGGGCGTCAAGATGCTCTCTTTTGACCCCACTAGAAACCTATCAGTCTTCGCTGTTAGGTAATATACGTTTTACGAAGGGAATGAAGCTATTTTGGCCCCTTGGGGCTCTCTTTGGGGCCCTATTGGGGGTCGCTTGGGGTGTCTTGGGGGCTTCTGAAGCCGCCTTGGAGGCCATGTTGGGCGTCTGGGAGCGACCTTCGGGCGCCCCGGGTCTGTTATGGAGCCTCTTAGGGCCTCTTTTGGTGCCTTCTGGCAGTCTCCTGTGAGGCCCCGGGTCTCCCCGAGGGCCCCGGAGCCAACATTTGCGGTAGCGGCGCCGGCCCCGGGCGCCCGGACCCAGTGCGCCGTTATATGTACACATACATACATAACATAACGTAGCATAACATAGCATAACATACCATAACATAACATAACATGGCATGGCATGACATACCATAACATAA
>CAUYUJ010005870.1:42500-57874 GCA_963575745.1 Prorocentrum cordatum
CTTGGGGGCGTCCTTGGACGTCTGGGGTCTCCTGGGGCCTCTTGAGGGGCCTCCTGGGGGCCTCCTGGCGGCCTCTTGGGGCGGAAGGCTCGAGCTTGCGGTTCGTGGTCCCCCTCTGGGCCCCCTCTTGGGCCCGTCTTGGGGCCCTCTTGGGCCATCTTGGGCGCCTCTTGGGCCGTCTTGGGGCCCTCTTGGGCTGTCCTGGGGCCCTCTTGGAAGCTTCTTGGGCCGTCTTGGGGCGGTCTTGGGCGCCTCTTGGGCCGTCCTGTAACGTCGGAAAGCCCAAAAGACAACTTTGTTGAAAATGTACGTTTTACGAAGGGAATGGGCCAATTTTTGCGTCTAGGGGCCCTCTTGGGACGCATGTTGGAGGCTTCTTGGGGCCTCTTGGGGGCGTCCTTGGACGTCTGGAGGCCATCTTCAGCATCTCGGAGCCCTCTTGGAGGCCTCTTGGAAGTTTCTTGGGCCGTCTTGGGCGCTTCTTGGGCCGTCTTGTCTGACCGGGGAGGCCTCCGGCAAGCCCCGACGAGCCTCCGGGCCCCCCGGGGCGCACATTTGTGGTCGAGGTCCCGGCCCCGGGCCCCCGGACCCGGTGCGCCGCTATATGTATATATACACATACTGCGTGAGTGGAGGTTTGCCGACGCGCGCTTCTCTCTGGCGTGCAACTGCCAGCAAGCTGCGGTGTGCGATCGACAACCAACGTGAAATCGATGATCGTCGCCTCTTCAAGCCCTCTTGGGGTCCTCCTGGGTCTGAGGCCCTCTAGGGCCGTCTTGACAACATCTTCGGCCGTCTTGGGACCCTCGTGGGCAGACTCCGGGCCCTCTTGGCCTGTCATGGGGGCCTCTTTGGGCCTTGTTGGGCAGTCTCGGGTGCCTGCTGGGCCATCTCGGGGGCCTCTTGGGACACCCCTTGGGCCCCTCCTGGGCTATCTTGGGGGTCTCCGGGGCTCTTGGGCCGTCTGAGGCACGTGAAACAATAACAGGAATAAGGACTTCAGAGATAAGAGACAACCAAGCCGGGAACGCACTGGGAGCCGGCGGGGCTGGGGCATCGGGCCTCAGTCTAAGCTCGCCACTGCGATAGAGCTCGGAGCCGAGCTCGGCGCTAAACGCGTCTTTCCGACACGCGAAAGGGATAATTCCTTTTTGCCGCACTCTGCCTCGGGCGTCGAAACCTCCGTATGATCATCTTCTCCTAGCAAGCCTCCGACGGCAAACCCGGCCTTCCCGAGATGCTTGGCGTAAAAGTTCAAGTACGGGATGCCCGCCTCCGTGCGCCCGTGGACGACTTTTAGCTTCAGTGGGCCGAACTTCGCCCACCCCGCGCCCGCCTCGTGCGTCGTCTCGGCATCGAAGGTAAGGCCGCCGGCGTGCACCTCGTCCGCCCACGCTCCTGTGATGTTTAGCCTCTGGAAATACATGTCCGCGCACTGCACACCCATTCGGCGCACGTCGGCCTGGGCAGCGAGCAGCGCGTATTCCACAGGTTTTCCTGGCGGAGAAAAACGCAACACGACCAGACACGTTCGAAGATAGGCTGGCTTCGGGAGCAACTGACAACTACTAATGATGTTGACCCTTTCAGTGGGCCCGCTAGTATGGCCATGCTAGCGACATGAAATAGCAAGGATAGTGCAATGCTATTACCATGCTACTGCCATGAGATGGCCATGCAGCATGGAAATTGCATGGCCACTGCATGGCCACTGCATGGCAACTGCAGAGCAACTGCATGGCCATAGCATGGCAATGGCATGGCAACAGCATGGCATCAGCATGGCAACTACATGGCAATCGCATGGCAATAGCATGGCAATAGCATGGCAACTGCATGCAAACAGCACGGCAACTGCATGGCAATCGCATGGCAACTGCATGGCAACTGCATGGCAGTCGCATGGCAATAGCATGGCCACTGCATGGCGACCGCATGGCAATAGCATGGCAACTGCGTGGCAATAGCATTGCCATTGAATGGCAACTGCATGGCAATAGCATGGCAATTACATGGCAATAGCATGGCAATAGCATTGCAATATCGTGAGAACAGCATGGCAACTGCATAGAAATAGCATGACCAACTGCATGGAAACAGCATGGCAACTGCACGGCGACTGCATGGCAATTCGGTGGCAACTGCCTTGCAATTGAATGAAAACTGCATGGCGATCGCATGTCAACTGCATGGCAATTGCATGGCAACTGCATGGCAAATCCATTGCGACCACATGGCAATAGCATGGCAACTGCATGGCAATCGCTGCATGGCAATCGCATGGCAATTGCATGGCAATTGCTCCATGGCAATCGCATGGCAACTGCATAGAATAGCATGACAATCGCATGTCAACTGCATTGGAATAGCATGACAATAGCATGTCAACTGCATTGGAATCGCATGGCAATGGCATGGCAACTGCATGGCAATCGCATGGCATTATCATGGCAATAGCATGGCACCTGCATGGCAATAGCATGGCAACTGCCTGGCAACTGCATGGCAACAGCATGGCAACTGCATGGCAATCGCATGGCAACTGCATGGCAACTGCATGGCAACTGCATGGCGATCGCATGGCAATAGCATGATAACTATACGAAACTCGCGGGACAATCGCATGGTAACAGCATGGCAACTGCATGACAATCGCATGGCAACTGCATGGCAATTGCATGGCAATAGCATGGCAACTGCATTGCAGTCGCATGGCAATAGCATGGCAACTGCATGGCGATCGCATGGCAACTGCCAGGCAATCACGTGGCAATAGCATGTGAACTGCATGACAACCGCATGGCAATAGCATTACAATAGAATGGCAGGTGCATGGCAATGGTATGGCAACTTCATGGCAGTCGCATGGCAATAGCATGGCAATGGCATGACATGGCGATCGCATGACAATTGCATGGCAACTGCATGGCAGACGCCTGGCAATAGCATGGCAGTAGCACGACAGTAGCACGGCACTAGCATGGCAACTGCATGGCAATATCATTGCAATCGCATTGCAATAGCATGGCAACAGCATGGCAACTGCACGGCAATCGCATGACAACTGCATGGCAATCGCACGGCAATAGCATGCAACCGCATGGCGAAACATGAAAATACCATGGCAACTGCGTGGCAAGATTATGGCAACTGCATGGCAGTAGCATGGCACCTGCATGGCAATCGCATGGCAGTAGCATGGCAGTGGCATGACAACTGCATGACCTTGGCATGGCAACTGCATGGCAACTGCATGGCAACTGCGTGGCAACTGCATGGCAACTGCATGGCAATAGCATGGCAACAGCATGACAATTGCATGGCGATAGCACGGCAATAGCATGGCAACAGCATGGCTATCGCATGGCAATAGCATGGCAAAAGCATGGCAACTGCATGGCGATCGCATGGCAATTGCATGGCAACTGCATGGCAACCGCATGGCAATAGCATGGCAGTAGCATGACAGTAGCACGGCACTAGCATGGCAACTGCATGGCAATAACATTGCAATCGCATTGCAATAGCATGGCAATCGCATGGCAACTGCACGGCACTCGCATGACAACTGCATGGCAATCGCACGGCAATAGCAGGCAACCGCATGGCAAAACATGAAAATACCATGGCAACTGCATGGCAAGAGCATGGCAACTGCATGGCAATATAATGACACTAGCATGGAAACTGCATGGCAATAGCATGGCAACTGCATGTCAATCGCATGGCCATAGAATGGCACTAGCATGGCAATCGCATAGCAATAACATGGCTACGACATGACAATATTATGGCAACTGCATGGCAATCGTCTGGCAATAGCATGGCAACTGCATGACAATTGCATGGCAACTGCATGGCAAGTGCACGGCAACTGCATGGCAATAGCATGGAAACTGCGTGGTGAACGCATGGCAATCGCATGGCAACTGCATGACAATCGCATGGCACCAACATGGCAACTGCATGGCAACTGCATGGCAATAGCATGGCAATGGCATGGCACTAGCATGGCAATGGCATGGCAACTGCATGAGAACAGCATGGCAACTACATGGCAATCGCATGGCCATAGCATGGCAGCTGCATGGCAATAGCATGACAACTGCATGACAATATAATGAGAATAGCATGGCAACTGCACGGCAACTGCATGGAAATAGCGTGGCGACAGCATGACAACTGCATGACAATAGCATGTCAACTGCATGGCAATCGGCTGGCAACTGCATGGCAACTGCATGGCAACTGCATGGCGTTAGCGTTGCAACTGCATGGAAATAGCATAGCAACAGCATTGCAATCGCATGGCAATACCATGACAACTGCATGGCAATTTCATGGCAACCGCATGGCAACTGCATAGCATTAGTATGCATCGGAGGTTCGGGGGTGAGATCGAAGTGGAACGGAGAGCCCCCCTACCGGGAAATCGATTTCGGTTTCGTGTTCGTGCGTGCCGTGCGGGCGAGGCGAAGCTGCGTGGGCGGGCGAGAGAAAGTCTCCTGTGGCTGAGGCGCGGCCGGACCAAATGTCTCCCTTCCGGGCGGCCGGTGGCCCGCGGTGTCCCGCCGGTGTCCCGCTGGTGTCCCGTGTGGCTGAGGCGCGGCCGGACCAAATGACTCCCTTCCGGGCGGCCGGGGGCCCGCGGTGTCCCGCCGGTGTCCCGCGGTGTCCCGCGGTGTCCCGCGGTGTGTCCCGCGGTGTCCCGCGGTGTCCCGCGGTGTCCCGCCGGTGTCCCGCGGTGTCCCGCGAGGATGATGATGATGATGATGATGATGATGATGATGATGATGATGATGATGATGATGATGATGATGATGATGATGATGATGATGATGATGATGGTGTCCCGATGAAGATGATGATGATGTTGATGATGGTGTCGATGATGATGATAGTGTCCCGATGATGAGGATGATGATGCTCATGATGATTATGTTGATGATGATGACGATGATGGTGTCCCGATGATGATGATGATGATGATGATGATGATTCCGATGATGTTGGTGATGATGATGTTGATGGAAATGGTGTCCCGGCGATAATGATGTTGATGATGATGATGTTGATGATGATTATGGTGTCCCGATGATGATGCTGATGATGATGATGGTGATGATGGTGATGGTGATGCTGATGGTGTCCCGATGATGATAATAATGATAATGACGATGATGATGATGATGTTGCTCATGATGATGATGGTGCCCCAATGATGATGATGATGTTGTTGATGATGATGATGTCGATGATGATGATGCGATGATCATGATGATGATGGTGTCCCGAGGATGATGACGATGTTGATGATAATGTTGATGATGAGAACGATGGTGATCATGATGGTGTCCCGATTATGATGATGATTCTGATGATGCTGCTGATGATGATGACGATGACTGTGTCCCGATGATGATGATGATGATGATGATGATGAGATGATGATGGTGATGATGATGATGATGTGTCCCGATGATGATGCTGACGTTGATGATGATGTTTATGATGATGATGATGATGATGATGATGATGATGATGACGGTGCCCTCATGATGATGACGATGTTGGTGATGATGTTGATGAAGATGATGTTGATGATGATGATGATGACGTTGATTGTGAGAGCGATTGTGATATCGATAGTTAGATCGATATTGAGACCGAATGTGAGATCGATTGTGTGATCGATTGTGAGATCGATTGTGAGATCAATTGTGAGATCGATCGAATGAGATAGATCGAGTGAGATCGATTGTGAGATCGATCGAGTGAGATCGATCGAGCGAGACCGATAGTGAGATCGATACTGAGATCGATAGTGAGACCGATCGAGTGAGACGTTGGTCCCCCCCCCCGAACCTCCTTATCACCCGAAGGGTGGTCGTATAGGTAGCATTAGTATGAAAACTGCATGACCATCGCATGGCAACTGCATGGCAATGGCATGACAACTGCATGGCAATAGCATGGCAACCGCATAGCAAATGCTTGACAAGTGCATGGCAACTGTATGGCAATCGCATGGCAATAGCATGGCAATAACGCGACAATCGCACGGGAATGGCATGGCGACTGCATGGCAACTGCACTACAATAGCATGGCAACTGCATGAGAATGGCATGCTAACTGCATGGCAATAGCATTGCGATGGCATGCCAACTGCATGGCGATAGAATGTCTACTGCGTGGCAATAGCATGACAACCGCATGGCAACAGCAAGGCAACAGCATGGCACCAGCATGGCAATACCATGACAACTGCATGGCAATAGCATAGCCAACTGCATGGCAACTGCATGGCAATAACATGGCAACTGCAGGGCGCTGGCATGGCTATAGTATTGCAGCTGCATGACAATCACATGGCACTAACATGGCAATAGCATTGCATGTGCATGGCAATTGCATGACAACTGCATTTGAAGAGCATGGCAACAGCATGCCAACTGCATTGGCATCGCATGGCAATGGCATAGCAACTGCATGGCATCTGCATGGCAATTACATGACAACTGCATGGCAATTGCGTGGCACCTGCATGGCAACTGCATGGCAATACCATGGCAACTGCAGGGCGCTGGCATGGCTATAGTATTGCAGCTGCATGACAATCACATGGCACTAACATGGCAATAGCATGGCATGTGCATGGCAATTGCATGACAACTGCATTTGAATAGCATGGCAACAGCATGTCAACTGCATTGGCATCGCATGGCAATGGCATAGCAACTGCATGGCATCTGCATGGCAATTACATGACAACTGCATGGCAATTGCGTGGCACCTGCATGGCAATAGCATGGCAACGGTATGGCCAACTGCATGACAATCGCATAGCAATAGCATGGCAACTGCATGATAATCGAAGGCGATCGCATGGCAACAGCATGGCAATGGCATGACAACTGCTTTGTTACAGCATGGCAACTGCGTGCCAACCGTATGGCGTTTGCATGGCGGTAGCATGGGAGTAGCATGGCAGTAGCATGGCAATGGCGTTGACGTGCGCAAGTCAGGGGGATAATGTTCAGAGAATTCTTGAAACCTTACCCCTCTGAGTTGCGCAATTGAAAGAGGTATGCTTGTAAGGCCATGGCATGGCAAGGGCAGAGCATGGCAACTGCATGATAATAACATGACAGTGGCATGGCAACTGCATGGAAATTGCATGGCAATAGCATGGCAACTGCGCGGCAAGAGTATGGCGTCTGCATGGCAGTAACATGGCAGAGGTTATCATGGCAAAGGCGGTACCTTGCGCAAATCAAGGGGGTATGTGTTCAGGAGGCCCTGAAACATTACCCCCCTGGCTTGGCCTTCCCGCGTGGACCCGCCCAAATCAAACCGCGAGTCGTCCAGCAAGTTATCACGCAGTGGCAGTACGATGGCATGGTGATGGCAATGGATCTTGTGGTGATTGTATGGAACAGGGTGGCAGCGGCATGTCTCTGGCATGGCGACCGCATGGCAACAGCATGGCAACAGCATGACAACAACATGGCCACAGCACGGGAACCGCATGGCAACAGCATGGCAAGGAAACAGCATGGCAATACAATGGTATCAGCATGGCAACGGCATGGCAACATCGTGGAAACAGCATGGCAACAGCATAGCAAAAGCATTGCAACAACTTGGCAACGGCAATGCACTGGCATGACAACCGCATAGCAACCGCATGGCAACAACATGGCAACAACACGGCAACAGCATGGCACCAGCATGACAGCATCATGGTAACATCATGGCGACAGCATGGCAGCTGCATTACAATAGCATGGAATCAGCATGACAACAGCATGGCAACGGCATGGCAACAGCAGGGCAACAGCATTGCAACAGCATGGCAACAGCATGAGAACAGCATGGAAGCACCATGACAACGGCGTGACAGCAGCATGGCAACAGCATTGCAACAAGATGGCACCAGCATGACAACCGCCTGGCAACAGCACGGCAGCAGCATGGCAATAGCATGACAACGGCGAGACACTGATATGGAAACCGCATGGCAGCAGCATGACAACAGCATGGCAACAACACGGCACCAGTATGGCAACAGCATGGCAATGGTATGCCGATGCCATGCTGTCGCCATGCCAGAGCCATGCCGTCGCCACGATGTTACCATACAGGTGACATGCCATCGCCATCGCCATGCCATGCTACAGCATGGCAACAGCATAGCAACATCATGGCAAGCGCATGGCAACGGCTGGGCACCAGCATGGCACTAACATGGCAACAGCACTACAACAGCATGGCAACATTACTGCAGCAGCATGGCAACCGCATGGCATGGCACCAGCATGGCACCAGCATGGCACCAGCATGGCAACAGCATGACAGCAGCATGGCAGCAGCATCAGCATAGCAACGGCATGAACATGACATGGAAACAGCATGGCAACCGCGTAGCGGCAGCATGGCATCAGCGTGGCCACAACATGGCTACAGCATGGCAACTGCCTGCATAGCAACAGCACGGCAACAGCATGGCAACAGCAGGAGAACAGCATGGCAACGGCGTGGCAGCAGCATGGCAATGGCATGGCAACAGCTTGCACAGCAGCAATAGCATGACAACAGCATGGCGACAACATGGAAACGGCATGGCAATGGCATGGAAACAGCATGGTAACAGCATGGCAACAGCATGGCATCAGCAGGGCAGTAGCACGGCAATAGCCCCGCAACAGCATGGCAACTGCATGGCAACGGCATGGCAATGGCATGGCAGCAGCATGGCAATGGCATGGCGACAACATGGCAGCGGCATGGCAATGGCATGGCAGTATCACGGCAATGGCCCAGCAACAGCATGGCAACAGCATGGGAATTGCAAGGCAACAGCATGACAACGGCATAGCAACGGGAAAGCGACAGCAAGGCAGCAGCATGGCAACAGCATGGCAGCAGCATGGCAACAGCATGGGAAACCGCATGGCAAAGGCAAGGAACCAGCATGGCTACGGCACGGCAACAGCATGTTAAAAATATAGCATCCGCCCGGCAACAGCATGGCTACAGCATGGCAACATCATGACAACGCTATGACAATGGCATGGCACTGGCATGGCAACAGCATGGCAGCGGCATGGCTACATCATGGCATAATAATAGCATCGGCATGGCAATAGCATGGCAACAGCAGGGCAACTGCATGGAAACCGCATGGCTACGGCACGGCAACAGCATTGCAACAGCATCGCAACCGCCCGGCAACAGCATGGCAACAGCATGGCAACACCATGGCAACTGCATGGCAGCAGCATGGCAACAGCATAGCGGCAGCATGGCAACAGCATGGCAGCAGCATTGCAACAGCATGCCTTCATCATGGCAAAAGCATAGCAGCGACATGGCAATAACAGGGCAATAGCACGACAACAGCATGCATGGCAACTGTATGGCAGCATCATGGCAACTGCATGGCTCTTTCATGGCAATTGCATGGCACTCGCACTCCAGCTGCATGGCAACAGCTTGGCAGCAGCACGGCAACAGCATGGCAATGGCATGGCAACTGCATTGCAACAGCATGGCAATAGCATGACAACCGCAAGTCAACAGCATGGGAACAGCATGGCGATGGCATGGCAGTGGCAAGGCAACAGCATTGCAACAGCTTGGCATTAGCATAACAACCGCATGGCAACAGCACGGCAACAGCATGGCAATGGCATGGCAACAGCGTGGCAACAACATGGCAACAACATGGCACTAGCATGGCAACAGCATCGCATCCGCCCGGCAACAGCATGGCAACAGCATGGCAACAGCATGGCAACTGCATGGCAGCAGCATGGTAACAGCATGGCAACAGCATGGCAACAGCAAGGCAATAGCATTGCAACAGCATGCCTACATCATGGCAAAAGCATAGCAGCGACATGGCAATAGCAGGGCATTGGCATGGCAACAGCATGACAACGGCATGGCAACTGTATGGCAACATCATGGCAACTGCATGGCTCTTCCATGGCAATTGCATGGCACTCGCACTCCAACTGCTTGGCAATTGCATGGCAATATCATGGCAATAGCATGGCAAGTGCATGGCAGCTGCGTGGGAAGTGCATGGCAATGGCATGGCAGCTGTATGACAACTGCATGGTAAGTTCCTCGCAGTTGCCATGCTGTAGCATGGCAACGGCATGGCAAGTGCATGGCAACTGCGTAGCAATAGCATGACAACCACATTGCAACAGCACGGCTAGCATGGCAGTAGCATGGCAACGGCATGGCAACTGTCATGCAAATGCAATGCTATAGCGTGGCAACTACATGGCAATGGCCATGGCAATAACACGGCAACGGTTTTTCTGTCACATGCGCCGGCATTCGCTCTAGGGAGCCCTAGCAGCAGTTGCCATGGCAGTTGTCATGGCAACAGTTGTAGTGGCAGCTGCCATGGCAACAGTTACCATTGCCAACTATGGTCGCAGTTGCCACGGCGAATGCTGCCATAGTTGCCGCGGCAATTGCCATGGTTTGGTCTCTGGTCACCTACCTATTCACCCCTACCTCATCCTCATCCTTCACCCCTTACCTTGTAAATAGCTCCTCCCTGTCGCACCCCCGGCCTGGTCGCTCGGGCGGTCCAGGCGTTTCGTCTGCGGCTTTCTCAACGATTCTAGCCCTGAAGCTTGAAGCTTCCAACAGCTGCACGGGTCGACGGTGGCCTGCAAAATAGGACTCTCGCCTTGGCGCTGCACGCACGGGCCTGCAAACGTTACGATCTTACGCAGAATGAAGGCGGTTCGTTTTCAAAAATGGGACTTCCGCCTTGGTGCCAAGCATGTTGGTCCTACAACTTCCCAGCGTTTAGACGTATGGAGGGCGGTTAGTTTCAAAATGGGTCGCTCGCCTTGGCGCCGCGCACACTCGCACACTCGTGCCATGGAAATCGAACGACAACAGCATGGCAAAATCATGGCAACGGCACGGCAATTGCATGGCAGCTGCATGGCAAAAACATGGCAATGGCATGGCAATGGCATGGCAATCGCATGACATTAACATGGCAATTGCGTGGCAGTAACATGGTAACATCATGGCAACTGCATGGCAATAGCATGGCACCTGCATGGCAATGCCATAGCAACTGTACGATAATTGCATGGCACTCGCATTCCAACTGCATGGCAATTGCCATGCGGTCGCCGTGATGCCATGCTATAGCCTGGCAAAAGCATGGCAACTGCATGGCAATAGCATGGCAAGTGCGCGGGAACTGCATGGCAATGGCATGGCGACTGCATGCCAACTGTATGGCAACTGGATGGCAATTGCCTCGCAGTTGCCATACTGTAGCATGGCAGCGGCATGGCAATGGCATGACATGTGCACGGCAACTGCATGGCGATCGCATGGCAAACGCATGGCAATAGCATGGCCCGCCCCCCCCCTCCACCTCCCACTCCACGCCCCCTCCACCTCCCTCCTCCACATCCCCTCCACACCCCCTTCACCACCCCTTCACCACCCCACCCACCCACCCCGGGAGTTTCCAGGAGAGCCACCAGGGCTCCCAAGAGTGCCCCAACGGGGCCCCCAGAAAGGGTCGCGTTGTTGGTGTTGTTGTTGTTGGCAACAAGGACACTGGGGACCCACGGGTTTCCTAATAGTGTCTTGAGACCGATCGTTTTGAAAGGCTTCGCTGAACATCGCTGACTCCTGGCCAGGGGAGGGGCGATCGGTTTCGGAAGCTTCGAAAACAGTAGCGCGATCGCCCTCGGTCGCCGCCTCATGCTCTGTATCGTCGGACACCAAACACTGATATGTTCTTTAAGTCGTATAACATCCGAAAGCGAAGGGCTACCAAACACTGCTATACTCTATAATTTTTATAGTGTCAATAATTCCTGCAACCATTCAAGACCGCCTGGAATGGTTACAGGCAATAGAGAAATTATAGAACGTATAGAGCATAGCAGTGTTTGGTGGCCCTTCGCTGTCGGATGTTATAGAACGTATGGAACATAGCAGTGTTTGGCGGCCGATTATACAGAGCACGAGGAGAAAAGAGGAATGGAGAAGAGGAGTGGGGCAACGAGAGCGGTTGGGACCTCGCCATCCCAGGGGGGGCTGCGATCTGCGAAACTGTCGCCACTTTCGAGGCATGCTGGGGGGGCCCAGCACAGTGGGCACTCAAGGCAAACTCAAATGGGACCTCGCCATCCCTGGGGGGCTGCGGTCTGTGAAGCTGTCGCCACTTTCGAGGCCTGCTGGGGGGCCCAGCACAGTGGGTACTCACGACAGACTCAAATGGGACCTCGCCATCCCTGGGGGGCTGCGATCTGTGAAACTGTCGCCACTTTCAAAGCATGCCGGGGGGCCCAGCACAGTGGGTACTCACGGCAGGCTCAAATGTGACCTCGCCATCTCTGGGGGGCTGCGGTTTGTGAAACTGTCGCCACTTTCGAGGGCTGCTGAAAGGGGCCCAGCACAGTGGGTACTCACGGCAAACTCAAATGGTACCTCGCCATCCATGGGGGGCTGCGACTTGTGAAACTGTTGTCGTCACGTTCGAGACCTGCTGGGGGGCCCAGCACAGTGGGTACTCACGGCAGACTCAAATGTGACCTCGCCATCCCTGGGGGGATGCGTGTGAAACTGTCGCTACGTTCGAGGCCTGCTGGGGGGCCCAGCACAATGGGTACCCACGGCAGACGCAATGGGACCTCGCCATCCCTGGGGGGGGGGCTGCGAGTTGTGAAACTGTCGCCACTTTCGAAGCCTGCTGGGGGGTGCCCAGCAAAGTGGGTGCTCACCGCAGACTCAAATTAGACCTCGCCATCCCTGGGGGGGCTGCGATCTGTGAAACTGTCGCCACTCTCGAGGCCTGCTGGGGGGCCCAGCACAGCGGGCACTCACGCCAGACTCAAATGCGACCTCGCCATCCCAGGGGGGCTGCGATCTGTGAAACTGTCGCCACTTTCGAGGACTGCTGAGGGGCCCAGCACACTGGGTACCCGCCGCAGACTCAGATTAGACCTCGCCATCCCTGGGGGGCTGCGATCTTTGAAACTGTCGCAACTTTCGGGGGCTGCTGAGGGGCCCAGCACAGTGGGTACTCACGACTGACTCAAATGGGACCTCGCCATCCCTGGGAGGCTGCGATCTGTGAAACTGCCGCCACTTTCGAGGCCCGCTGGGGGGGGGGCAGCACAGTGGGTACTCACCGCAGACTCAAATTGGACCTCGCCATCCCTGGGGGGCTGCGATCTGTGAATCTGTCGCCACTTTCGAGGGCTGCTGAGGGGCCCAGCACAGTGGGTACCCACACGCAGATTCAAATTAGTCCTCGCCATCCCTGGGGGGCTGCGGTCTGTGAAACTGTCGCCACTTTCGAGGCCTGCTGGGGGGCCCAGCACAGTGACGCTACACGCAGATGCAAATTAGACCTCGCCATCCCTGGGGGGGTGCGATATGCGAAACCGTCGCCACTTTCGAGGCCTGCTTGCGGGACCCAGCACAGTGACGCCTCCCAAGTAGCTGACACATCAAGTCGATTGTCAATACAAGTTTCGGCCAACTCCTTGTTTCCATTGGTACAAATGGGTTGGGTACGGCACAGGGTAATTTTGTTTGTGCACTTAATTGTTGTGCATGGCCTTGAGAAGCTGGCGCAAGTTGTGGCGGACGCAGTCCCGCAGGTCCTGCGACAGCGCCTCGGGGCGCAGGGGTGGCGGCACGCCGCCCACGCCGTCGAACACGGCGGCCCAGTGTGCGTCGTGCGCGGTCATGTCCGCGTTTGCGGACCCGCCGGGTGCCTTCAAAGGGTGTTGGGTCTTCGCGGCGAAGCCCCAGAGGGAGAACATCGAGGCGGGCATCGGGCGATGCCTGGTGGTGCGGGGCGTGGCTCGCGGTGCGCTCGGCTTGGCGGAGAACGCTGCGATTGCGGCAGAAAAAGAAAAGAGAAAAAACGAAGTGGGAGATTTTTCCTTGCGGCGTAATACGAATAGCGTTTACCAACTGTTCGCCCGTCCCTCCTCCTCCTCCTCCTCCTCCGCCTCTTCCACTTCCTCCTACCTCGAATGGGCATGTGCAGCCCGACGCAGTGGGCATTGCACCCGAAGAGTTGGGTTGGACATTGCACCCGACGCAGTGGGCATTGCACCCAGACGATTAGGCTTTGCACCCGAAGAGTTACCCGAAGGGTTGGGCGTTGCACCCGAAAAGGTTGGGCGTTGCACCCGAAGGGTTGGGCATTGCATCCGAAGGGTCGGGCATTGCACCCGAAAGAGTTGGGCATTGCACCCAAAGGGTTGGGCATTGCACCCGAAGGGTCGGGCATTGCACCCGAAAGAGTTGGGCATTGCACCCGGCGCAGTGGGCACTGCGCCCAGACTATTGGGCATTGCACCCCCAAGAGTTGGGCATTAGACCCAGATTATCTGCTCCTCCTCCTCCTCCTCCTCCTCATCCTCCTCCTCCTCCTCCTCCTCTTGCCCTTACCTCGAATGGGCATGTGCAACCCGAACACCAGGTCCCACGATGGTTCCCGCCGAGGAGGTCCCCAAAGCACACACACTCAAAACGATGCTCAGACTACCAAATGAAATCGCTGGGACAAATGAGAGGTAGATCTTGGTATGGGGGGGCGAGCTATATGGACGCCCCCCAACAAGATCTACCTCATCCTTCTTCTGCAGGGGTCAAGGGGACCTACGGGTTTCCGTAAGAGGAACCACTCTCGTTGCCCCACTCCTCTTCTCAATCCCTCTTTCTCCTCATGCTCTGTATCATCGGCCACCAAACACTGCTATGTTCTATAAGTTCTATAACATCCGAAAGCGAAGGGCCACCAAGCACTGCTATGCTCTATAAGTTCTATAATTTCTATAATTCCTGCAACTATTCCAGGCGGTTTCGAATGGTTGCAGGAATTATAGAAATTACAGAACTTATAGAGCATAGCAGTGTTTGGTGGCCCTTCGCTTTCGAAAATTATAAAACTTATAGAACATAGAAGTGTTTGGTGGCCGATGATACAGAGCATGAGGCGGCGACTGAGGGCGATCGCTTGATCACAACGATTGCCTGAAACGCTTGGGTTCAAATATCCGTGGGTCCCCAGTGTCCTTGTTCCCTTGTTGTTGTTGTTGTTGTTGTTGTTGTTGTTGTGTCTGTTGTTTGTTGTCGTCGTCCCGCTCGCGACCCACCCGCGACCCACCCCGCGACCCACTCCGCGACCCACCCCGCGACCCACCCCGCGACCCACCCCGCGACCCACCCGCGACCCAACCCGCGACCCACCCCGCGACCCACCCCGCGACCCACCCCGCGACCCACCCGCGACCCACCTGCGACCCATCCCGCGACCCACCCGCGACCCACCCCGCGACCCATCCGCGAC
>CAUYUJ010005871.1:0-12500 GCA_963575745.1 Prorocentrum cordatum
ACGAACTACTACGACTACTTACTACTACTACTACTACTACTACTACTACTACTACTACCACTACTACTACTACTACTACTACTACTACTACTACTACTACTACTACTACTACTACTACTACTACTACTACTACTACTACGACTACTACGACGACGACTACTACTACTACTACTACGACTACTACTACTACTACTACTACTACTAATACGACTACCACACCTACTACTACTACTACTACTACTACTACTACTTCTACTACTACTACTACTACTACGACTGCTACTACTACTACTACTACTAATAATAATAATAATAATGCTACTACTACTGCGACTACTCCTTCTACAACTACTAATACTACTACTACTACTACTACTAAGCCTACTACTGCTACGATTTCTACGACTACTAGTACCACTACTACTACTACTACTACTACTACTACTACTACTACTACTACCACTCATACTACTACTTCCCCCACCGATAATCAACATCGAACTGAACGCATTGCAAAATAGAGCGTCAACAGTGAAGTCGACATGAAGTTTGATAGGAGAGGCAGCACGAAGGGCAAGCAACGCGCTTGCCATGCCTACTGAGCGGACATGCTCAAGGCAATGATCGCGCTGGAAAATTGTCACTGGTGGTACCACTAGAGCTCCTTCACATGCACCGCCCCGTCGGCGACCTGTTCCGACTGGGGAGCGTTCGGAGGCACCAAAGACCTCTGAGGCGTCATCTGGAATTGCTGCAGCCTCGTCTTCACTTCTATACCTAATCAATCCTCCGTCCCGAAGACTATCTCCACCTGACGGAAGTCCATATTGAACGGCTTCCCGTTCGAGGCGTTGAGGTCCAGCAAGTAGCTCGCCCTGTTCAAGCTCACGCGTTGGAGCACGACGGCCCAGTAGCTGGATTTCAGCGCCCCCTCGTCCACCACGACGCCCGAGTCGAGGTTCCTGAAGTCCATCGTGGGCGCGTTCTCGATGGCAGTGCAAGTAGCGGGGCGCTTTGTCGTCAGGGTCACGCCCGCCGTCAGCTTCTCTTTGGTGCCCCTGTTCTTCTGGACCTTCGAGAACCTGATCGGCCTCTGGGCCAGGTCCTCGATATCCTCGGCAAAGCTCGAGACCCTGAGGCTGAGGGACTTGTTCCCGAACGGGAAGGCGTCGATGACAGCCTTGACCTTGACCTCGTTGAAGAGGTGGTTCTTGGCGTCGCCCCCGAGGACCCTGGACCAGTCGTCGGCGCTCACAGACTCCAGGGGGGGAGGTCTGAAGACCCTTCGCTGAGGTCAGGAAGGCGTTTGGGGCGATCACCCTGTCTTCGAAACAATACATCATCGTCTCTTTGCCGCTCTCTATCTGCTTGATCACCAGGGGCTGAATCACGGTCATGAACTTCGAGTCCTCGACCTGGAAGGTATCTTCTGACTTCTTGAACTCCGTTCCGATGAGAGCGCTGAGCTCGTCGTGGCACTCGTTTCCGCCGATCAAGCTGTAGTTGTGCTTCTCCAGGATGGGGCCCAGCTTGCTGCCGTAGTACACCGTTGCTGTCACGGCATCGCCCGCGCTGGCGACTTCGGTCAGGTCGACCGGCCCCTTCTGCGTGAAGGAAGGCGTCGGGCCCTTTGCCTCCGTCTCCTCCGACGGGTCCTGGAGGGCCAAGTTGACCGTCACTGGACTCGATCCGGCAGCGGCTGACCCCGCGATCACCGACGCTTAACTCGCCGAGGCTGCGGCCTTCTTGCCTGCCTGGGTGAGTGTCACGGCGCTGTCGAGCTTCATCTTCACCTGCATGATCGACTTGGCGAACATGGCCTGGTATTCGGGTGTCATGCGGGGCAAGATGACCAGGCGGTTGTCGAACCGATGGTCGCGTCGCCGCCCACTCCCCCACTCCCCCAGCACGAGGAACTGCTCCGTTGACATGTTGCGGATCAGCGCGTTGCTCGACAATTGGACCGGACTGTCGTATGTTGCGAAGAAGGCCTCTCCTCCTGCGGAGACGCAGTCCCTCTGGATGCGCGCCGCGGTCTCCATCTTCTTGTCGCTTTTGGCTTGCCTCAATTTTCTGCCGTCGTTGTCTGTCTCGCTCTCTGCCAATTTGGTTCTCCCCCACGTGCGCGCGTCCGACGGGAGACTGGCAACGGGGGTCTGACTGAAGAATTACGGCCCGCACCACGCCGCGGAGATGTTTGGGGTCCGCTTTGCCTGTTCCACCCCGACTTCCAGCACTTGAGACAGCACTCTGAATCCATCGCTCGTCATGCTCACCGTGCTCTGAGTGGGATAACGGAGGGACTGCACCATCTTTGCCGACACCACAGACCTGAGGCTGTGGACGACCCTGATCAGGCTGATGCCCCTCTTGTTCGGCGGGAATGCCTGGACGATGCGGTCCTTGCTGATATCCCCGCGGCTGCTGGTGATTTTGAGGATCTCTGCAAATTTGCTCATGGGCACCTGATCTAGGACCTCCAGCAGAAGCACTGTCGATATGAATTTCCCGACCGACAGCTCTTTTTTCATCGCCATGACATATATTGACGACATGGTATTGATCGACTTCCCTTTGTCGTATGCGCCCTCTGCCGAGAGCGTGGCGATCTTGCTGATCGACCGCTTGATCACAGGTTTCCCGGACAGATCGGACAGCTCTACAGTCTTCATTTTCGCCAGCATGTCCTTGGTCGCCAAGCAGATCGTCTTCAACAGGCCCTCGAAGTCCGTGCGCGACGCGGTCGCGAGCTCCGCCGACAGCAAGGAGCTCTCTAGCTCCGGATGAAGCTGCTGGGACCGCTCGTTGCCACTCGAAGTTGTCACTGCTGCTGCCGCGGCCCCTGAGGCCATCTGAGAAGACGAATAACCAGGACAGAAGTGTTGTGAGCAATCCGACAACCGATCAATTCCGAGCAGTAGTGATTAAAGCCGAAAGTTGGTAAAACGGGAAAAAAAGAGGGCACTACTACTACTACGACGACGACGGCTACTACGACTACTACGACTACTACGACTACTACTACTACTACTACTACTACTACTACTACTACTACTACTACTACTGACTACGACTACGACTACGACTACTACTACTACTACTACTACTACTACTACTACTACTACTACTACTACTACTACTACTACTACTACTACTACTACTACTACTACTACTACTACGAACTACTACTACTACTACTACTACTACTACTACTACTACTACTACTACTACTACTACTACTACTACGACGACTACTACGACTACTACTACTATACTACTACTACTACTACTACTACTACTACTACTACTACTACTACTACTACTACTACCTACTACTACTACTACTACTACTACTACTACTACTACTACTACTACTACCTACTACTACTATACTACTACTACTACTACTACTACTAACTACTACTTACTACTACTACGACTACCTACTACTTCTACTACTACTACTACTACTACTACTACTACTACTCTACTATACTACTACTACTACGACTACTAACTACTACTACTACTATACTACTATACTACTACTACTACTACTACTAACTACTACTACGACTACTACGACTACTGACTACTACTACTACTACTACTACTACTACTACTACTACTACTACTAGCTAACTACTACTACTACTGCCTCAGCCTCCGACTCCGCCTACTGCTACTACTACTACTACTACTACTACTACTACTACTACTACTGCTACTACGATTGCTACTACTACTACTACTACTACTACTACTACTACTACTACTACTACTACTACTACTACTACTACTACTACTACTACCCCCCTGCCTCCGCCTCAGCCTCCGACTCCGCCTCCTCCTGCTCCTCCTCCTCCTCCTCCTCCTGCTCCTCCTCCTCTTCCTGATCCTCCTCCTCCATCCTCATCCTCCTCCTCCTCATCTTCCTCCTCCTCCCCCTCCTCATCCTCCTCCCTTTCCTTTCTTCCGTATAGATAACGCCCGCCTGTCGCATCCCCAGGCGCATCGGCAGGGCGGGCCAGGCGTTTCGCCTCAGACTTCCACACCACTGATGACACTGAGGATGACAGGTATTTCACTGAACCTCCTCCCCGCCTTCCTTGCCTCTAGGCACCCGGCCTTGTTTTTCCCCTCGGCTGGGCCAACGAGCCGATGTGTCACACTGCCCTCGGCACACGTCGAGCGACGGAGGCTCGTGCCTCCTCCTCGCCCGACGCGCGCCCATCGAGCGCCAGAGGCCGATGCCTCCGCCTCGCCCGACGCAGGCACGCAGAAGGGGCTCTCGCCTGAGTGGCAGGCCCATTGGGTGCTGGTCTGTCCAGGGGGGGGGGGGCTTCGTGCACTGCGAACGAAGGCCCTACGGAGCTTATGGAGTGGGGACTTGGGACGGGAGGGGGTACTCCAGATTTCGTAATCAAAGGGAGGGGGTCTGGACCCTCCAAGACAAGCCATTTCAGACCCCCACTCGTGGGAGAACCCTCCAAAACATCGTCCCCAGACCACCCCAGGCCCTCCAAGATAGCCTGGAAGAGACCCCCCCCGAAATGAGACCCCCCTCCCTTTATTACGAAATCTGGAGTATAGCAGCATCGCTGGTGCGTCTTGGGTTGCGGCGCCTCGGAGGCCCTTGGGACCGTGAAGTGGGCTTGCCGGGCAACGCTTCGGGCGCGGCGGGTGGGAACTGCTGGAGGCGGGGCCAGAGCCGCCCACCTGTGGACCACGGCTCGGGCGTGTCTCAGCAGGCATCCCAACAGACGTCCTCTCACGAATCCCACCAGCCCTTTAGGGCGTAGGTGGTCTAGGGAGTTTCCTCTGCCAACCCCCTTCTTCCCCTTCGGGGAGGGGTTTACCCCTCCCCTTACCCCTCCCCACTGACCTGGACGGGGCCGGTCGCGAGGTGTCAGAGCGTCCAAGATGGCCCAAGACAGCTCCAAGAGCGAACAGGCGAGAAAACACAAAACATTGATTTTACCTAGGTTTTGGAAGGATTTTGGCATCTTGGGGGGGCCCAAGAGGCGACTCGAGGCACTCTGGAGGGGCGGGGCTAATAAGCACCCCCCCCTTCTTTGATAGATCTCCTCCAAGATGGCCCAAAGAGCGCCCCGAAGGCTCCCAAGAGCGCCCCAAGAGCGCCTCAAGAGGGCCCCAAGAGACCCCAAGAGGCCCCCAAGAAGCCTCCAAGACGTTGCCAAGAGACCCCCAAGAGGCCCCAAGAGAGTCCAAGATGGCCCAAGACGGCTCCAAGAGCGAAAAGGCGAGAAAACCGAAAACATTGATTTTATCTAGGTTTTGGAAGGATTTTGGCCTCCTTGGGGGGCCCAAGAGGCGACTCGCGGCACTCTAGAGGGGCAACGCTAATTGGGGACCCCCTCTTCTCTGATCGATCTCCTGCAAGATGGCCCCAAGAGCGCCCCGAAGGCTCCCAAGAGCGCCCCAAGAGCGCCCCGAGAGCGCCCCAAGAGGCCCCAAGAGGCGCCCAAGAGGCCTCCAAAAGGCTCCCAAGAGACCCCCAAGAGGCCCAAGAGGCTCCCAAGACGGGTCCAAGAGCGAAAAGGCGAGAAAACAAAAAACATTGATTTTACATAGGTTTTGGAAGGATTTTTGCCTCTTGGGGGGGCCCAAGAGGCGACTCGAGGCACTCTAGCGGAGCAGCGCTAATTGGGGACCCCCCCTTCTTTGATAGATCTCCTCCAAGATGGCCCCAAGAGCGCCTCGAAGGCTCCCAAGAGCGCCCCAAGAGCGCCCCAAGAGGGCCCCAAGAGGCCCCAAGAGACCCTCAAGAGGCCTTCAAGAGGCCCCCAAGAGACCCCCAAGAGGCCACAAGAGGCTCCCCGAGATACGCAAGAGGCCCCCGGGACCGCCAAGAGGCCCCAAGGACGGCCCAAGAGGCCCCCAAGCTCGCAATTGTCCTCCTCCTCCTCCTCCTCCTCCTCCTCCTTCTTCCTCCTCCCTCCTCCCCCTCCCCCTCCTCCTCCTCCTCCTCCTCCTCCTCCTCCTCCTCCTCCTTCCCTTTTCCTCCTTCTCGTCCTCCTCGTCCTCGCAGTCCTCCATCTCCTCCTCCTTCTATTCCTCCTCCTCCTCCTCCTCCTGCTCCTCCTCCTGCTCCTCCTCTTCCTCCTCCTACTCCGACGACGACGGCTCCTCCTACATCCTCCCCCTCTTGGGGTATATGGCGGCTCACCCCGCCCTTTGTTCTTCTGCATGCTCCCCCGCTTCCCTCATAACCTCCACTCCCCTGGGACTCAATTCTGGACGGGCTGGTGGGGATACGCGAAGCGTCTAGAATTGAGATTGGCCTCAACCGCATCCTCCGCATTCAACTCCTCCTCCTCCTCCTCCTCCTCCTCCTTATCCAACTCCTCCTCCAACTCCTCCTCATCCTCCTCCTCCTCCAACCCAACTCCTCCTCCTCCTCCTCCTCCTCCTCCTCCTCCTCCTCCTCCTCCTCCTCCTCTTCCTCATCATCCTCATCCTCATCATCATCATCATCATCATCATCATCATCATCATCATCATCATCATCATCATCATCATTATCATCATCATCATCATCAGCAGCAGCAGCATCAGCATCAGCATCAGCATCATCATCATACTCATCATCCACTTGTTAGGTTTCCTTGTTTTATGTCATCATTAATACTGTGGTTGTTGATCCTCCTCCTCATCCCCCGCCCCTCGTGCCATCATCATCATCAACATCACCATCGCCATGAGCACCATCATCATCATCATCATCATCATCAGCAGCAGCAGGATCGTCATCATCATTATCATCATCACCATCATCATCATCATCATCATCATCATCAAAAGCATAATCATCATGCTCCTCAGCATCGCCATCATCAGAACCACCCCTGTCATCGTTTTCATGTTCAGCATCACCATTTCCATGTCATGTTCAGCATCACCATTTCCATGCTCCTCCTCCTCCTCCTCCTCCTCCCCGGCGTCCTGCGCTCCGCGTCGGATTGGTAGAGCCGAATGTAGGCCGGCGTGGCGGCGTCACCTCTGGCGCGGATGCCATGGCCCAAGCGGACGCAAGAGCCCCCCGCGCATTTCTGAAATCTGGGTGCCGCATGTTTCCTTAATTGCGTTTCGCTCGGGCGGTTCTTCTAGAGGTTAGAAATTGCTAGCCAACGCGGACCCAAAAAACAGTATGTTTATGGCAACACATGTTGTGCAATCTACGTGCGGGAATCTATGTGGAGCAACATATGTGCTGAAATATATGCTGAGCAATTCACGTGGTGCGTGGTGCAGTAGATGTGGTGCAATTAATTCCTGTTCGCAGCGAATTGTCCACTCCACTGGTCTCGCAATCATTCCACCCACCAACCCGCAACTTGGTTTGCAGAACCCATGCGGCGCCGATCGCGATGAGTGTTTGGAGTTGGCTGAAGCATCTCTGCGGCCGCGATGGCCCGCGCATGCTCGTGCGCGCAGCGGCCAGCTAGTTTGGCGCGGCCGACGCGGCCGCGGTTTCGCATGACCGGTGCAACTCGGCAACTTTGGCGAGCGCGGTATCATGGCAACGTCGACAACGGTAGACACGAAGATGATAGTAGCGATGCTGGCGACAATGATGACAACGACAACGGGAAGGCCCGTGACGGCGCCGATGTTGATCACGCCAGCGACTCTGACGGCGCCCCTGCGTCGGTGATGAAGGTTTTGGAGGGAGTTCGAATGCGCGCGCGGCCGACGCGCAAGAACGGCCAACATGGTTTTATGTGATACGGACGCGTCCCCCCCCCAGCACGCGCGCAAGGGCTTTCGAATGATTTCGGCGTGCGGCGCGAGGGACCCGCTTGGCAGAATGTATTGGGCATGCTGAAAAAAACGATCGTTTTCTTAAGAATTCGCAGGAGCGCGAGCGCAGGTAAGTTCATTGCAAAACAATGTGTTTGTTTAAACATGTGTTTGGGACATTCGATTTTGGAATCCATGCGAGGCCAAAGGCTTGAGGGATTTGGGTACGCGTGCGCGGCAACGTGCGCGCGTGCACTTCGCCCCATGTTTTGCGAAGAATTATTGCGGCAGCACGCGCGCAAGGGCGTTCAAGCGATTCCGACACGCGCGCGCGACAGGCCTATTTGGTAGCAAGCTATGAACATGCTCAAAACTCGTTCGTTTGAAAATTCTCGTTGCGAAAACACATGTGTTATATGGTTTGGGGACACACGGTTTTGAAGTGAAACCCTTACGACACCTAAGATTATTTGAAAGAGAGAGTGGAGCATGCGCGCGCGACGGCGCGCGCGTGTGCACTCCGTTCCACCTGTTGCAAAAGATTTCTTGGAAACTGCTGATCCGTGATGAACAAGTGCATATACACATGTATATATATAACTATATCAAAGGATTAGGGAACGTTACCCGTTTAGCTGTAATGATCTGAACTCATTTGTTGGATGGACGTTGTGTAGCTTGCAATGCGGCAAAAGGGATCCGTTAAGTCTGGGGGGGGTAGATCCTAATACTCAAAAAAGATACATGTGGTGCAACCTTTGTGGTGCAATTGATTTTGTTCGTTCGCAGTGGATTGTCAGCTCCATTGCTCGCGCAGTCACCCGCCCCACCCACCGCAACTAGGTTTGCAAAACCCACGCGGCAACGATTGCGATGACTGCTCGGCGCTAGCTGGCGCATCGCTGCGGCCACGCTAGCGCGCGCAGGCTCGCGCGCACGGCGGCCAGCTAGTCTGGCGCGACATACGCGGCCGCGGTGTCGCTGACCGTTGGGGACTTCCCAGTGCGTCTCGCAGGCCGCGCTGACGCGCGGGCACTTCAGCGCCACTCGGTGACTCGGGCGGGCGTGGTATCATAGCACGTCGACAACGGAAGACGCGATAATGCCTGCAGCAGCGCTGGCGACGACGATGCCGATGACGGCACCACCAACGACTGCGCCGAATGCGAATCACGCTGATGACGAAGATGGCGTCCACGCTTCGGCCATGAAGGTGTTGGACAGATTTCGACATGCGCGCGCGACAGACGGGCGAGACTGCCCCGCATGGTATTACTTAACAGGGATCGTTGCCCCGCCCAGCACGGGCGCAAGGGCGTTCGCTTGATTCCGACATGCGCGCGCGAAAGGCCTGTCTGGTCGCAGTTGAAGACGATGTTGCGAAGCCTGTGGTTTTCGTAAGTATTCGCAAGAGCGCGCGCGCAGACCTTTCTTGAACAAGAAAGACACGTTACAAAACCATGTGGTCCGACATGTATTTGGGACAGTCGACTTTGAAATCCGAACGTTTTGTAAGAGGTTTCGAATGAATTCGGCATGCGCACGCGACGACGCGCGCGCGCATCACTCCGTGACAACAGATGCGTGATTCCTTGAAGCTGTGATAGTGTTAGGGCGGGCCTGCCCCCCTACAGGGGGATGTTGGGCGAGAAATGATACACATACCCAACAAATACTCCAAAAATGCTCGAAAATACTGAAAACAAATCGCCCCCTGACTATTTTTTGACTGATTTTGGATACTCCCCCTGAAAAAGGAACAGGCCCGACTTAGTGATAGTGGGGCCGCGGAAACACCCCGCCGCGCGCGCGCTCCGCCCGCGGGCCTGCGGGCCGGCGCGACCGGGATGCGGACCCGTCGCCCTGCCCAGAGATCCAAGCCCGCGCGCCTGATTATACGGCACGCCCTGCCCCGCCGCGCGCGCGCGCTGCAGCCATGTCCGCGCAGCCAGGCCTACCCCAGACTTCGTAAGAAAGGGAGGGGGGTCTCATTTCGGGGGGGGGTCTCTTCCAGGCTATCTTGGAGGGCCTGGGGGGTCTGGGGACGATGTTTTGGAGGGTTCTCCCACGGGGGAGGTCTGAAATGGCTTGTCTTGGAGGGTCCAGACCCCCTCCCTTTTATTACGAAATCTGGAGTCCCCAACGGCACTTCCCAGCCAGCCCCATCACGTCCGGCGCGCCAGCTATAGCGCCCACCTGCTCCCGCCCGCCCGCCCCCGCCCGCAGCACGCCTCCCCGTGGCCCCTGGCTTCGCGTGGCCCGAACCCGCCCCTGAGACAGCCGAGGCCCCCCGCGCGGCTGCCGCGCTGGGGGCATCGGCTGTGTAGCCTGCGCCACATAGCGCAGGCTGCATAGCCGCGGCTACATAGCGCTATGTAGCCGCGGCGCTGCAATGCCGCGCCGCGGAACTGCACACCGGGCACGCCTGCGCTACACAGCGACCGCGCTCCTGCCGCCACACGTCCGGGGGCACCCGCCCGGGGGCCCTCGCCGCAGACCAGGCCCGAAGGCAGCGCCACAGGCTGGGCGCCCCAGAGCGCCCCGCGGAGGCCTTGGGCCAGCGGCGGCCTTGGTCCGGGATCAGGCCCTCCTCCGCCTTCTCCTCCTCCTCCGCCTCCTCCTCCTCCTCCTCCTCCTCCTCCTCCTGGATCAGGCCCTTGTGATCGAGGGCAGCGATGTGGAGCAAGAGCCATGCCGGCTCCTGGGCCCGCGCCGCGGGCGCCAGGGCCGCGTGCTCCCACTGCCGCACCGCCCGCCCACGAGCAGCTGGGCAGGCGCGCCCCGCCTCGCCGAGGCGCTCTGCGCAGAGATCCACCCGCACCCGGAGATGCGCCACCACATCCGCCGCGTGCTCCTTCCATGGTGGTCCCCGTCACCGCTCGGGGACCCAGCACGGCTGCAGCTACCAGGCTCGAATGGGGCAGCACCAGCAGGCGCGCGCAAGCCAAGGCAATCCGCTGCAGCAGCTTCGACCCCCAGCGCGTGAGCATGCGCGTTCTGGCCAGCGCCCGCGCGTGCCCTCCCTCCCCGAAGGCCGTGCCTCCGCTAACCCCCAAGAGCACCTTGGCTGCGTCATACTGCACCGCATTGATCCGGGCCACTGCCGCACCGCAGCCCAGCCCTCAGCTGGCCAGCAGCTCCGAGCCAAAGAACACTACCCACTCGACCTGGCTTGGAACCTGCGCAGCCTGATATAGCAGCCCAAACCCGCGCTGCCTCCAACGACGCTGCCAGCTTCTGCAGGCCGTCACGGAGCCGCGCGCACACCTTCGCAAGCAAGTCAGGAGGAAGGATGAGGAAAAGGACTCAGCAGTGGAAATATGAATGCTGGACCCTCCCGATATCTCTGGGAAGGAGGAGGAGAAGGAAGAGGAGGAGGGGGCGGAGACGGAGTGGGGAGGGCCTCGCGGTGACTCTCTTGGGGGGAGGGCCTCGCTGTGACTGCTGCTGCTGGCAGCGCTGCGGGGGCGGCTGCTGGAGGGCCTGCAGGGGCGGCACGTGCGGCCGCTGCCTCGGCCTCGGCTCAGGGCGGCGGCGACCACGACCCCCTCTTCCTCCATCGGTGAGCATTCCTCCTCCCCCTCCCTGCTCCTCCCTCCCTCTTCCTTGTAAGCAACTCCTTACTGCCGCACCCCAGAGCGTATCGACAGGGCGATGTCGCTCTCGCCCGAGCGCCGCACACACTCGTCCTAAGAGTTTACAGCTGCTTCACAGATGGAGGGGGGTCAAGCTGTTATTCGCGACTGGGCGCCGCGCACACTCGTCCTGAAAGCTTGCAACAGCTTTACGGATGGAGGAGGGGTGGCTTTCAAAATGTGGTCTCAACTTAGCGCCGCGCACATTGGCCTTAGAAGTGTACAGCAGGTACACCGACAACGGGCAATTTTCTATCAAAGTGTGGTTACCGCTTGAGCGCCGCGAACATTTGTCGTGAAAGTGTGCAGCCGCTTCACGGATGAGGGGCGGGTCCTTTTCAAAATGAGGCTGCCGCCTGAGCGGTGCGCAGTCGACATCAAAGTTTGCAACAGTTTCACGGATGGAGGGGGCCGTTTTCGAAATGTAGATATCGCCTGAACTCCGCGCACATTCGTTTGAAAGTTCTGCCAAAGGTTCAAATATTGAGGGGTGGATTTAAAAATGTGGCTCTCGCCTTGGCGCCGCGCACATTCGTCTTGAAGTGTTGCCAAACGGTTCAAGAATAAAGGGGGGGAGACTTCAAAATGTGGCTCTCGCCTGAGCGCAGCGCACATTCCTCTTGAAAAAATGCACTAGCTTCACGAACGGAGGGAAGTTGTGTTGTTCTACATGTGGTTCTCGCCACAGCGCCGCGCGCCTTCGCCTTCATGAAACGCAGCATCCAGCTGGGTGGAGGACCGCTTGATTGAGACTGCGCGAGGCTGAAAGACTCAGAACCTCAACGCACGTGGCGCTGCACGGATCAAGGCCAGTCTTTTCAACATGGAGCTGACGCGTAAGGCTTCCTCGAAGCTCGAGACTGCGAGGGCAAACTTGTGCGAAAGGTAAACCGATGGTGGGGGTGCACGGTTTCCCCCGGGGCCGTAGGCGACCCGAGGAGGAGGAGGAGGAGGAGGAGGAGGAGGAGGAGGGGGAGGAGAAGGAGGAGGAGGAGGAGGAGGAGGGGGAGAAGGAGATGGAGGAGCGGGAGGTGGAGGAGGAGGAGGAGGAGGAGGAGGTGGAGGAGGAGGAGGAGGGGTCGCCTAAGCCCTTCGGAGAAA
>CAUYUJ010005871.1:17500-40000 GCA_963575745.1 Prorocentrum cordatum
AGTGAAACCCAGCCCTGGAGCTGCCAGAAAGCATCTCGGGACGAAAAGCCGATCCTGGGGAAACGCTTGGCTTCAGGACCAACCACCCTGAGGACCTCGTTTCCCCGCGTGGCAGGGGCAGGAGGGGGACGACGACGAAGACGACGGCGGCCACACCCTCGATCAATTATGTGGCACTTTCCAAACCGCCTAGGCACCCCGTCGTCACGCACCCTGGAGAGGTCTGGGGTCTCAATTGTTTGAGGAGCGGCCAGACCCATCCTCCTCTAACCCGTGCTCCTCCTCCCCGCCCCATGTTCCTCCTCCTCCTCCTTCTCCTCCTGCTTCTCCTCCTCCTTCTCCTCCCCCTCCTCCTCCTCCTCCTCCTCCTCCTCCTCCTCCTCCTCCTTCTCCTCCTCCTCCTCTTTCTCCTGATCCTGCTCCTCCTCCTCCTCCTCCTCCCCCTCCTCCTCCTCCCCCTCCTCCTTCTCCTCCTCCTCCTCATCATCATCAGCATCAGCAGCAGCATCAACATCAGCATCAGCATCCGCAGCATACTCAGCATCAGCATCTGGACCATAAGCATCATCAGCATCATCATAATCATCATCAGCAGCAGCATCAATACCATCAGCATTCCCATCATCGTCGTCATCATCGTCATCATCAGCATCATCAGCATCGTCATCATCAGCAGCAGCATCATCAGCACCATCATCATCATCATCATCATCATCATCATCATCATCATCATCATCATCATCATCATCCTCATCATCGTCACCATCGTCAGCATCGTCAGAAGCAGTATCATCAGCAGCAGCATCAGCATCAGCAGCATCAGCACCAGCATCAGCATCATAATCAGCATCAGCAGCATCATCATCGTCATAACCATCACAAACAGCATCGTCATTGTAATCCTCATCATCGTCATTATCGGAAGCAGCAGCATCACAACCATCATCATCAGCATCAGTATCAGCATCAGCATCAGCATCAGCAGCATCAGCATCGGCATCATCATCATCCTGATCTGCATCATGATCAGCATCATCAGCACCACCAGCATCAGTTTGATCTTCAGCAGCATCATCATCATCATAATCAGCATCATCAACATCATCGTCATCGTCATCATCATCATCATCATCGTCATCATCATCATCATCATCATCATCATCATCATCATCATCATCATCAGCCTAATCAGCATCATCAGCATCAGCAGCAGCATCATCATCCTCATCGTCACTATCCTCCTCATCGTAATCATCATAATTATCCTCCTCCTCATCATCATCACCCTCCTCTTCACCATTCATCATCATCAACATCATCAGCATCAGCATGAACAGAATCATCGCCGACGTCACAATCGTGATCAACAACCTCATCATCATCAGAATCATCAGCAGCAGCAGCATCACCATCACCGACCGACCACCACATCATCCTCATCATCACCACCACCACCATCATCATCATCGCCATCGTCATCATCGTCATCATCACCCTCCTCCTCATCAGTCATCATCATCACCAGCATCAGCATCAGCATCAACATAATAATCGTCGTCGTCACAATCGGAATCAACAACATCATCATCATGATCATCGGCAGCAGCATCATCACACCACAGCTTTCTCATCATAACCATCAACCTCAATTTCGTCATCATCGTCATCATCACCACTATTATCATCATCATCACCTTCACCACCACCATCATCATCATCGTCATCGTCATCATCATCGTCATCATCGTCATGAACATCTACTTCCTGCTCGTCCTTTCCCTCCTATCGCTGCCACGTCTTTCAGCGCACGCTTGAGAACAGATCGTCACAAGGCTTGCTATACATACACTTGTCTGCATGCAAGCATGTGTTTCTAGCGCGGCCCGAAGCAGCTGGGGCTTGAATACGGAAGCCCCTTCCCATGAGCGCCGCACTGCGATAGCAGAAAGAGGAGCGCCCTTGCTTCGCCGAGGTCTTACGCCCATGTTCAATCCCATATTCTTATGCGCGCCCCGATTCATCACTGGCACATTCTTCTCCGCCTTCTGCTTCCAGATAGCGTTGCTCAGGCAGGGCCTCTGCAGAGACAGGGCCCTCGAGCAGGCGCGTGGGCGACTGACGCCCCCAACAGTCTCGCGAGGCTGCTCCGAGACTACCGACTCCGCGCCGTGAGGAGCGTCGGCCCAACGCCAGGGGCCACGCTCGCAGCTGCATGCAGACTTTGCACCGCACTTGCTCTTAGCTCTCGCCGCGGTGGTCGGGTCGCTGGGCACCGCGGAGCGGCGGCGACCCTGCGTGCAGACCTCGTGGCACCCTTTCGTGCAGACCTGTTCCTCGTGCGTCTGCAGTGCGGCGATTGCAGACCAGAGGATCTGTGAACCTTTCGTGGCTGCGAGGAGATGCTTTGCATGGGAAGAGTGCGGGCATTGTGCGCTTGCGCAGTGGCCTTAGCCGGTAGAACGGCTGACGACCATGGGATTGGAAGGCTGAACCGGTGGTCCTTCTCCGGATCGGCGCCTTCCGTCAGATGGGACACGTTCGAGCTGATGTCGAAGCGTCACCATCTTGAACAGATCCTGTGAGGGGCAACGATAGGGGGGGACTGGCATGGGGGGGGGATGCATCGACCTGGAATCGCCGATACATCGCCGATACATCGGCGACAGGCCTCCGATAGTGAATCCGCATCTTCCTGGGCAGGTTGGGGCTATCGGGCCCCTAGCAGCGATCAATGGGCCATTGGGGGTCGATGCATCCCCCCCTATGTCCCCCTCCTCCCCTCCTCCTCCTCCTCCTCTTCCTCCTCCAGCCAGGCCCATTCCCCGCCTATCGTTGCCCCCGATCCTGGGAGGCTCCCGAAAGCAGACGCCCTGGGAGGATGCAGCGAGCGCGCCGCCCTGCCGAGCCCGCGGCGAGCTCCTGCGAGGCCCCGCGTGCGAGACTCTCGACGTGCCGCCGCCTGGCTCCCGAAGGGGCTGCCAGGGGCCGCTGGTCGGCGGCGAGCGGCGGGGGGGACGGGGAAGGCCTTCGATGATGATGATGATGATGCTGCTGCTGCTGCTGCTGCTGCTGAGGAGGAGGAGGAGGAGGAGGAGGAGGAGTGAGAGGAGGAGGAGGAGGAGGAAGGAGGAGGAGGAGGAGGAGGAGGAGAGGAGGAGGAGGAGGAGGGAGGAGAGGGAGGAGGAGGAGGAGGAGGAGGAGGAGGAGGAGGGCCCCGAGCTGACGTCGCCTGCATGGCCAGGCTCTCCCCTGCGTCCGGCGCCACGCGGGGCCCCGGGGGGGGGGCGGGGCCCACCGCCCCCCGCGGGGCCCCGGGCGCTCCGGCGCCGTGGAACCGCCGCCCCACGGGACGAAGTCGGCGCGGAGCTCACCTCCTCCTCCTCCTCCTCCTCTCCTCCTCCTCTCCTCCTCCTCCTCCTCCTCCTCCTCCTCCTCCTCCTCCTCCTCCTCCTCCTCCTCCTCCTCCTCCTCATCCTCCTCCTCCTCCTCCTCCTCCTCTCCTCCTCCTCCTCCTCCTCCTCCTCCTCCTCCTCCTCCTCCTCCTTTGATCCTGCCTGCTGCTTCTTAGCGAAACACGCTCACCGCGTGCAGCCCAGACATGTTTGCGGGACCCGGCCGATCCGGCCGTGATGGGTCGCCGCAACGTTCTTGAGCCAGGCAGTGTCGAAAACTGGGTGGGCAACCATTGCTCGAGAGCTCTTTGGCCTCATCGCGCCCTGACAGGCCTCCCAGATGACGTCGGAGCAGATGATGTCGGAGGATGCCGCCGCATCGTCGATGCATCACGGATGCATCGGCAACGCACTGGCGCTACATCGGTGACGTCGGCGATGCATCCGCGACGTCGGCGTGCAGAACATCGGGCTCCACATCGAGCCGCATGACCCTGCCCCGCTCCGTAGCGCGCCTGGGGGGAACGCACGGGGGCCCGGGCTTCCCGGACGGCGGCGGGGGTCCCAGGGGATTCCGCTTCATTTCGTCCGAGTTTCATCTCGCCCGCTTCAGTTCGTCCGAATTTCATCCCATCCGCTCCGACTCGTCCGATCCGACTCGGCCAGACGGGACGAACGAGGACGAACCGAAAAAGGACGAAACGCGGGCGGGCGAAAAACGAAAGCCCCCCACCCTCCCCCGCAGCCCTCCCGCCTCCTGGGGCGAGGGCCCCTCCAAGACATGCGACGTCCTGATTTTTTCAGGACGGCGTCCCCGAAGTCCAGACCCTTTCCCCGGGGCCGGTTGTTCATCCTGAGTCGTTTTTTGACAATCCTGGGGCCCGGCGAGGGCCCCCAGGGGCCGAAAATGGCGAAAAGCCTCCCGTCCTGATTTTTGCCTGCGACGCGACCATGTCTGGGCTCGGATGGCGGCGGGGCCTCGGAGAAGCCCCGCCGCCTCCCGCGGGGGCCCGCAGGTATCGCCGCCGACCCAGGCGGGCCCGCGGTGAGGCCCGGCTGCACAGTGAGGCCCAAAACGTTTGCAGCAACCATCCAGGCATAGGGCGCGCAAGAAGCTGGCCAGATGGCAGGGTCGCGAACTTGCTCGACTTGTCAGGCTGCGCGTAGGGTGGCCAGCACTGGGATCATGCCTCGGAGCGCCTACAGAGCGGAGCTGATCTCGCTTTCGCCACAACCGATGCAAGAACTGAGATGCAGCTCGGGCGCGCGGCGGCCGAGGAGGCCACGGCTGCGCGGTCTGCGGCTGCGGCTGCTGCGGCGGCGGCGCCGGCCGCTCGGGCGTCGGCGGCTGCGGCCGCGGCTGGGGCCGCTGCCTCCCAGGAGGAGGAGGAGGAGGACGACGACGACGACGACGAGGAGGAGGAGGAGGGGAAGGAGGAGGAGGAGGAGGAGGAGGAGGAGGAGGAGGAGGAGGAGGAGGAGGAGGGGGTCGTGGATCGGCGGCGCGCCCAGGGGGGGAAGCGAAAGGGGGCGGGCCTTGTCGAGAGCAACCCACCTGACCTTGCGCACGTATGCCTTCATCAGGTAACGCAAACGACGGTACCTGACCAGGAGAACCCGTACGAGTTTCCAGAAAGCCCCGTCGCCTTGCGGAGTCGGTGTCCGTCGAACACCGACTCCGCAATGGAAATGCCAGCGCGACACTGGGAATGCCAGCGCGGGCGCGGCCGCGTCGAGCGGGCCCAGGACGTCGCCGCGCGCGCGGAGCCCCCCTGCAGCAGCTGGCAATGGTCTCGCCGACAGGGCGCCTACGCTTACGCTCGTTCGCCGTAAATGCAAAACGCTGACATGTAGAATCCATAGTTGTGGGAGCTGGGGTCGGGTTCCCACTGCTCATTCGACCAACACGTCTGTCGTCCCATCCCTGCACACCGTTCCGCCGCGCATCTCCACATGGTCGACGGCCGGCACCTCCCGGCACGGGGAAGGCGAGCGCATCGACTGGTCCAATGCTGCCCATGTGTTCCCGAGTGGTTGGCTTCCAGCGCAGGCCGCTTCTGCTCAAAGCGCTCGTGCACTCCTGTGACGTCAGGTGCATTTCAGATATGCTCCCCGGGCCCCGGCGCAGCTTGCCGAAGTAAAGCAGGGCCCCAAGACGGGCCAAGAGGACCCCAAGAGGCCCCCAAGACGGTCCAAGAGGGCCCAAAAACGCCGAACGATCGGCCCAAGACGCCCAAGATGGCCGCCACTCGGCCCATAAGGCGCCCAAGACGCCCCAAGAGGCGTCCAAGAGCACCCCAAGGGGAGGCCCCAAGAGGCGAGAATCGCCACATGTCCATCGGAAAGCGTGCATGTATAGCATATACGGCTTTTGAGCCTTCACGGTGTCAAAAACGGCCCAAGAGGCCCCCAAGATCGCCCCAAGACAGCCCCAATGGCCCCGAAGAGGGCGCCCAAGTCGGCCCCAGAAAGCCCCAAGACGACTTCAAGAAGGGCCCCAAAGGGAGAGCCCAACCAAAAATGCGAGCCTTCCGCCCCAAGATGCCCCCAGGAGGCCGCGAGAGATACCCTAAAGACCCCAAGAGGCCCCCAAGACGCCCGCAAGACGCCCCAATAATCCTCAAAACGGCCCACATGATGCCTCAAAACTGCCTCCAAAAGGCCCCCGAGGTGCCTCCCACGACATCCCAATGAACTTCCAAGATACCGATGATCCACAACCCCATCACGGTAACGGGATTGCCGAAAGCCTCCGATATATATATATATATATATATATATATATATATATATATATATATATCATACACACCTCTCCGAGGGAGTATAGTTCACAGGCGATTAATGTGTACGCGCCGCGTTCGCAATTTTTCTGGCCGTTTCGCTAGGGACATCTTCGAAATTCTGAAAAACCGGTGGCGCCCCTTACACAGATCGTGGCGTCAGGGTCCAAAAACACATTGGAATCTCGACATTCCAACAGAAAGCCTTCAAAAACACATTGTAATTTCAGCGATGTTGACCCCGAGTCTCAGAGAATGGCGGTTTCGCCTGAGACATCCTCCCAAAATCGAGCCCCGACGTACCTTCAGGTACCCCAGACCCCGCCTCGGAGCATCCTGGCGGCCTCCTGGAACCTCCTGGGGCCTCCTGGGGCTTTCTGAACCTTCTGGTACCCCAGACCCCGCCTCGCAGCCCCCTGGGGGGTTCCTGGAACCTCCTGGGTCCTCCAGGGGCCTCCTGCGGCCTCCTGGAGCCTCCTAGGGTTCCTGGAGCCTCCTGGGGTCTCCTGGTGCCTCCTGAGGCCGCCGGGGGCCTCCTGGGGCTTCCTGGGGCCTCAGAACTCTGGATTCCGAGATGCCCTGCCCCATGATGGTCTGGCCATTTTCGCCTGCGACATCCTCGCAACTCTAAACCTTGGAGGTGTCCTTCCCCATGATGCGGCGTAAACACAAGCTGCCCACTGTTGTCTGGGGCGCCCCCGGCGCCTGCGGCTCGCCCAGTTTCTGGGAGTGCCGTCGCCGTTGCACACAAGTCTCCTGCCAACACCGTCTCGTTGCTGGCGCGCGATATGCAAGAGTGGGGAATCCGCAAAATGCGGCGCAAACATTTGCAATGGAATGCGTCGAGCTTGTGCATGTCATGCTTCAGGAGCCACAGCGAGTCCAATGAACACAGCAGCTTGCTGGGCACACAGCTACTATAAATGAGCACTTTGCGCCGCCATCCGACGGCAGAATTTGTCCACAAGTTAGATATCTGCTGCAATGCTCCTCCGGCCTCGCCCAAGCGTCTGGATAATTCGTTACCCACTCGTCCACCATGAGTGACGAGGCCCCCCAAATATATGGCTGCATGCACTATTTTGATTGGGCTTCCGTCCGGCTTCCTAACCAAACCTGTAGATCCAATTTGGATTCGCACTGTCTTGTCCCAGTTCAATTCCAATCCGTATTTCTGCCCTTCCAACACGATGGCGTCCAACATGCGCTGTAGATTCCCACCGCGTTGCGAAACAACTGCAGCATCGTCGGCGCATGGGATATCCTTGGTGACCACATAGTCCGGATCTTGCTGATGGCGCAGGTCAGAGAAAGCGTCGTGGAAAAGTACCGTTTGCACAAGAATAAACAAATACGGGAATAAAGGACATCCCTGGGCGATGCCTGCCGCTTGTCGTCGTCGCGCAGATGTGCCGCAGTGGTCAACGATGGTGAGATAACGACGCGAGTAAGTCCCATTGATCATTTGCACGAAAGGACGCGGCAGCCCAAACCGAGACAAAGCATCGCACAGACAATCTGGCTCTAGACGGTCAAATGCCTTTGCCCGGTCCAATAGAAGCGAAACAATACCGCCACAGTTGTTCAAGAGCGCTGCGTCGATCATGCGTCTCACCAACATGAACGCATGAACGGTCCCCCGGCGAGATCTGAATCCAAATTGTGAGTCTCGTAATCGATATTCCGCGCCACCTTGAAGCAATCGCTGGCGTAGCATAGCCGCCAGAGCTTTGTACCCCACCGAGAGCAGCGAAATCGGACGATAGTTGCTCGGTAAAGTCGCGTTTTTTTTTTTGAACAGTAGAACCACGCTTGCTATTCTCCATGTTTCTGGTATGTCTTTTTCTGTCCAACATCTTTGGCATACCTCCAGGGAGTGTTTGGCATGCGTGTTCATCTTTAGACACAACTTTCCAAAAATCCGGAGGCACATCATCCGGCTCAGATGACTCACCAGTCTTCATCCTCTTCAGAACGTAGAGCAACTCATTCGTAAAAAACTGTCGGACGCCGACGGAGAACTCTGGTCCAAGAGGGCGCGTAGCTGTGGGAACCAACTCTGGGAACGTGACTTTCCACTGAGCCTTTTTCGAAGTGGTCGGCCAAAAGCTTCAGGGCGATGTGCGGCATCGGTGAGATTGTTACTCATATCTCTGACTCCAACGTGTTTGGTTTGAGTTTTCTTCCTCAATTGCTCGATTGCGCCCCAGTTTCCCCCAATGAGCGTATCGTTTATCCACTTTGTGCGGTCTGCCCGCGCAGCCTTCCGGATAGCCTTATTAACCGCGTTCTCGTTACAAACATCGCCCATTCGCCTGTGTACGTTTCTCGGTTCGATAAGGTCCAAAGTGGCCTGAGAAATCCAAGGTCGCCAGGCAGGTTGCGGCCTGCGTCGCAGAATATCTGTCACAGCGTCGCAAGCAGGTTCGACGTCCACCGCAGCTTCGTCGAGAGAGCAACTTGCAGCGCGAAATTCCTCCCAATTACTGCGAAAACGGTTCGTGAAATCGACCTACAAGGCCGGCTCCCGCACCGAAGCTTTGTCAACATGAGTCTGCACATGACCGGGTTTCGTTTGCAATTTCATCCCAAGTTCCACCGTCATCAAGTAGTGGTGGCTGTTCAATGCCTCGACCCGGTGCGTACTGCAGAGTTTAACACAAGGAAGAAGAGAGGCATGACAAAGCACATGGTCGATCTGAGCGAACTTTGTCGGCGAGATGTCGCTGTCCATGGGGGACACACCAAGATTTCTGTACGTGACCTGCTGTTCAGAACGTATTTGCAATGACCATGTCCGTAGCGACACAATGTTCAAGTAGAACTAAGGTGGTTCAGCCACTTCCGCCTGAGACATCCCCGCAACTCTGGATTCCCAGATGCCCTGTCCCGTGGTGGTCTGGCCATTTTCACCTGCGACATCCTCGGAACTCTGGGTTCCAAGATGCTCTGAACTCAGGTGTTCAGGCCACTTTCGCCTGAGACATCCTCGCAACTCTGGGTTCCGAGATGTCCTGAGCTGAGGTGGTCAGGCCACTTTCGCCTGAGACATCCTCGCAACGCTGACCTCGGAGAGGCATTGCCCTCGTCGATCCTCCTGCTCAATCCCCAATCCTTCGGGGGGGGCTCGTACTCGATCTTAGATTCTTCTGCGTTCACTTCCTGCCTCTTCCCCTTCTCTTAGGCACGCCCTGGCGGCGCCGCCCCAGCTTCCCCTTCTCCATCTCCGATCCCGCCGTCATGGCGTCTTCCTGCTTCAAACGCCATGTCAGTGTTTGTTGTATGAGCCTGGGCACACACGTGCCACTTGTTTATATATATATATATATATATAACGTTATATGTATGTCTATGTAAATACAAATATGCATATACATATGTGTAGACATGCGTGTGGGAATACGTTCGTAAATGAATGTAAAACATGCAGATGAATACACATACGCATAGACATACACATCCACACCTGCACATAACGTGCACGCATAAATACATGCATGCATGTACACAAGCATGCATGCGTGCATGCAGACATACATATATAAGTGCCTACGTATGTATATGCATACATACATGCACACACGCATACCCGCACGCACACATGCATGCAGACATACATACATACATTCGTATGCACGCCTGCATACGTGCATGCATGCATACACGTATGTATGTTTATATACATAAATACATACATACATACATACATACATACATACATACATACATACATACATACATGTATACATACATACATACATACATACATACATACATACATACATACATACATACATACATACATACATACATACATACATATATACATACATACATACATACATACATACATACATACATACATATATATGTGTGTATGTGTGTATATCCGTACAGACTTACATACATACATGCACACATACATACATACATACATACATACATACATACATACACAGACAGACAGACAGACAGACAGACAGGCAGACAGACAGACAGCCGTACATACCGTAGCACCCCGCAGTTGCGGATAAGAGTGAGGAGGCTGCGGGGACGTCGGCAGTCTGCGAGACTCTAAAGAAGCCCGCTGCAGGCGCTGAATTTTCACAAATCGTACAGCGAGCTCGCAACAGGCGCCGATTTGTTCGTAAGAGCAATGTGAGTGGGTCGCGGGGTAGGTCGCGGGTGGGTCGCGGGTGGGTCGCGGGTGGGTCGCGGTGTGGGTCGCGGGCTGGGTCGCAGGTGGGTCGAGGGTGGGTCGCGGGTGGGTCGCGGTTGGGTCGCGGGTGGGTCGCGGGCGGGTCGCGGGTTGGGTCGTGGGTTGGTTGCGGCTGGGTCAGGAGCCAGGTCGCGGTTGGGTCGCGGGTGGGTCGCGGCTGGGTCGCTGGCTGGGTCGCGGGGGGTACGACGACAACAAACAACAACAATCCGCACCGCATAACCTCCTTTCAGCCACGCGCCCAGCGACAGTGAATGACCGTTCGGCCCCCTCACTCTGACATAGTACATTGTGATGTAGATGAGTATACAGCATGAGAGAGAAGGAGAGCGATACACATACATGTACGTATGTAATGTAATTATGTATAGTTTCACATATATATATATACATGCACGGACAATGAGTGATCCGTATCTATATGAGTTTGAACATATTCGTACATACATACATATGGTACCTGAGAAAAAAACAATCAAAAAAACAGCTGTTTAGGGCTGTAGGGCCATAGGGCTATATGAGCTACAGGGCGAATGGGCTATAGGGTAATAGAGCTACAGGGCTATAGGGCTATAAGGCTATAGGGTATAGGGGTATAGGGCTATAGAGCTATAGGGCTATACGGCTATAGGGCTACAGGGCTATTGAGCTATAGGGCTATAGGGCTATAGGGCTATAGAGCTGTAGGGCTATAGGGCTATAGGGCTATTGGGCTATAGGGCTATTGGGCTATAGGGCTATAGGGCTATAGGGCTATAGGGCTATAGTGCTTTAGGGCCCCCCGGGCACCCGGGCACCCCCGGGCACCCAGGCACCCGGGCGGGACCCCTACAGAGGCAAGCTCTGATTGGGGAATATACAAGTAGATAGCCAAAATCGGCGCGTTCCCCCAAAACGCCGACCACGGCAAGCTCTATAGAATCCCAATCGGTCGACAACTCGGCCAGCGCACATGTATATACCCCTCTCTCTTCCGCTTCCACTGCGTAGTTCCCGATGCGAGAAGAAGGAGGATGAGGAGGAGGAGGAGGAGGAGGAGGACGACGACGACGAGAAGGGAAAGGAGGAGGAGGCTTCCATCTGATAGGTCTCGAAGACAAGAAGAACTGAAGAACTGTCACGGGGGGAAGCTCGCGCCTGAGAGGTCCCTAAACACATCGCTCGAAAGGAAGCCCCCGCCTGAAATGCCCACAAACAACTCACGCCTGAACGCTCCCCAGACAACTCCAAAGAGGAAGAGGCTCCCGGCACCCGCCTGAGAGGTACCACTAAAGCGCGAAGACAAAGAAGCCGCCGCACGAGAGGCCCCGAAAAGTGCGACGAGGAAGCGGCTCTCGCCTGGGAGGCCCCCCGACATCGCAGAGCGAGAGGGGCCCCCGCCTCCTCCGCGACGCCCCAGACGGGGCCTCGGAGCGTGCCCGCGTCCGCCCCATCGACCCTCGCCGCCGCCGCCGCCGCCGCCGCCCCTCGTCGCCGCCGGCGCCCTCCGACCAGAATCCGCTCCAAGTCAGCGCCCCTCTCTTGACATCGGGCGCCTCGACAAAATCGAGACGGAGCTTCTTCGTCGCCTTCGGCCCCTCGGGGCCCTCGCCGGGCCTCGGGGCCGTCGAGAAGCGGCTCGGGCCGGAGAACCGGCCCCGGGGAAGCGGCCGGGAGGCCGGGCGCCCGAGGCCTCGGCACAGAACACATCGAGGCGTCGGAGGTCTGGGCGCACAGCACACCGGGCCTCGCCGGTCCGCCCGGCGCGCCCCCCGCCCCCACCAGGGCCACACTGGCTGGGGGCCTCGCACGATCGCGGGTGCGCCCCGGGGGGCCTTCTGCGCCGACTCCCGGGGGCGCCCAGCGCCGCCCCCCCACATGTGGCCAGGGCCTCCCAGCGCGGGCGGCGAGCCTCGTGCGGCCCAGCCTGGCACCCGAGGCCCCGGCGGGGCCCTGGGCCCGCTGAAGCCCCCGCGTGGGACGCCGCCAGTCAGGCCGATTGGTGCCCAGCCCGAGCCCATCCCGCCACCTGCCGCCGAGGACGGGAGAATCCCTGAGACCCGACGCTGCTAAGAGGGCACGACGTGGCGGAAGGTCACGACCTGGGGCCCTGGACCATACCTCTTGCCTGCGGCACCGCTCGAGCCGCATCGTGTGCTGTGCTGGCCCCGGGGCCCGAGGCCGCGCGAAAAAACGCCCCGTGGGAGAGGGTTCTGGCCCCAGAAGTAGTCCCGGGCTGTGTTCCCGAAGTCCCCGGAAATCTCCGAAGGCTTCCTCCTGGAGGACCGAAATAGGAAAAAATAGCCACTTGGTCTTTAGATTCTGGCAAGCTTTGCCTACATGGAGGGGGAAAGGGGGCGGGGGGAGAGGGGGGGGCGTGGTGAGGCCCGACAGGGGATCTGGACTTCACACGAGTCCGGACTCACTTGCACGCCTCGTTCTGGCTCGGCGCTGCTGGACAACTCGGCGGAGAGGGGAGGGGGCAAGGCCATGCCAGCACCGCCGCAGAGGCGATCAAGAACCATATTGTCTCAGAAACCTGGGCCAGCCTCCCAGGAGCTTCTCCAAACAGACATGGGCCAACTTTTCGCGCAGCGACATGGAACGCACGTGCTCGAGAGACTGTGAAGGGGCCCCAGGACACACAAATACATACACACTAATAAAAATATTCCCCATATTTTCCCATATTTTCTGGGTTTCTGTCTTCCCCCCCACTTCCCATATTTTCCCATATGTTCTGGGGAATCGAGGATTAATTGTGTCTGTGTGATTTTGCCCTCCTGAAAAACAGACATGGGCTAATTTTTCGCGCAGCGACATGGGACGCACGTGCTCGAGAGACTGGGCCATCCTTTTTTTTCGGGCAAGTCGGTCGAGAAGCACTGGCCCAGCTTCTCGGGGGGAGCTCCCTTGACCAGATGGGCGATCTCGGAAACCTTGAACCCAAAAAAGATGTCATCTGTTGGGGGCGCATCTTTTACTTCCGCCGCCTTCCGCCACCCTTCAGCCAGCTTCCGCCGGCGGAGGCGGCCTCGTTTTACGTCCGCCGACCTTCCGCCGCCCTTCCCCGCTTTTCGCCGAGGAAGAGATGACAACTCGCTACATTTTCGGTGGCGACTCATGGGATCCTGCCATACCATCTTGTCGGCTCTTACGAATCGACGCTCATCAACGCCAAATCGACGCCAATCGACGCCAAGTCGACGCTCATCGACGCTGGCCGACGCTGAATCGGCGCTACCTCATCGCCTCCCAGACGCTGATCGACGCTAGAGACGGACTTACGAGGGCACACAAGGCTCCCATGATCTGCTACCGAGGTTGCATCCTCGCAGGCGAGGCCCCTTTCTGGAACGCTCCAGATGTTCGCCGGCGGAGGAGGAGGAGGAGGAGGAGGAGGAGGAAGAGGAGGAGGAGGAGAGATGAGGAGGAGGAGGAGGAGGAGGAGGAGAGATGAGGAGGAGGAGGAGGAGGAGGAGGAGGAGGCGGAGGAGGAGGAGGAGGAGAGAGGAGGAGGAGGAGGAGGCGGAGGAGCAGATGGGCGAGCGGCGCCGCTATAGCGCCGCGCCGGCCGGCTGGCCCCCCAGTGGGCCTGCAGGGCGTGGGTCTCGCCCGGAGGTCTGCCGGGGTCACGGCGAGCGGCGCCGCCTGCGCGCGGGGGGCACGCCTTCTCCTCCTGGCCTCCTCCTCCTCCTCCTCCTCCTCCTCCTCATCCTCCTCCTCCTCCTCCTCCTCCTCTCCATCATCTCCTCCTCCTCATCACTCCTCTCCTCCTCCCTCCTCCTCCTCCTCCTCCTCCTCCTCCTCCTCCTCCTCCTCCTCCTCCTCCTCCTCCTCCTCCTCCTCCTCCATCATCTCCTCCTCCTCCTCCATCATCTCCTCCTCCTCCTCCTCCTCTCCTCCTCCTCCTCCTCCTCCTCCTCCTCCTCCTCCTCCTCCTCCTCCTCCTCCAGACCGGCGACGGTCTGCCGGGGCCCGGCGTGATGAGCCAAGTCGAGGCAAGAAGCCACGCCAAAGGGGGCCCCGGGACACACGAGCAAATGGACACAGATCGCAGGATGTCCCACAGTTGACCAGGTGTTCGGGGTTCGCGTCTTCCCCCCCGCTTGCCATAGTTTCTCCCATCTTTTCCTGGGGATCGATGCTGGAGTGTGTCTGTGTGTGTGTTCCTCCCCTCCTGACACACACCAGTCGGCGCGTGTCGGCGGCGAGCGAAGGGGGGGAAGTGAGAAGGAGAAGGCCTTCTCAGAAGGCGGCGAGACTTCTCAGAAGCCCTCGCGCCTTCGGAGAAGTTTGCTGTGCCTCTGGGGAACTCAGGGCACTCCTCGGAAGGCTGGGGGACTTCAGAGCCTTCTGAGAAGGCCAGCCCCTTCTCGCGTCCCCCCCTCGCTCGCCGACGATAATGGGCCTCGCCTCCGGCAGGGCTCGCGGGCAGACGAGTGCGACATTGTGCGAGAGGGCACCCCACATCACGACAGCCACGTCGAAGAGGCGGAGCGCCCCACGACTGCGGAGCAGAACGTACACGAGCAGAGGCGAGGTCGGTTGGCGCCCTCCCGGGGAGGAGGCGAAGGAGGAGGAAAGGACGGGGCCAGGCAGGGCACCAGGCTCGACCCAAGGGGCGTGGCGAGAGACAGCACCAGGCGCTCCAACTCACGGGGAGCATCCTGGAGGCTTCGAGCGGCAACGTCAGGCCCACTTCACGTCGGGTGTACGTCGGGTCCACGTCGGATTTACGTCAGACCTGCGTCGGAGCATCGCCGCGCGGACGTGGTCCCATGTTATCTTACGGGGCGGACGTGCGGATTGGATGATACAGCTATTGCGCGCCGCGCTGATAGCCCGCCTTGTAGAGGGAAGAGGACGGGCGGAGGACAACCCTGAGATCCGGGCACTGACTGTTGTGCTTCACGGATGGCGCTGTCGCCCGGTGTGGACCCCGAGACCAGCACAGATCGATCCACATCGAAAGATGCAGCAGAATCATGGGGTCCAGGCTCTGGTCGTGATGTCTCGCGGTGTTGCCATTCTGTTCGCAGCGTCGGATCTCTCAGGGAGGGCAGTTGCGGCGCGGTGTAATTTACGGCAGGCGCGCGCCCCGACGACCCCGGCGTGGTGGCAAGAGCACCACGTGCTCAGACGTGCAGAGGGATCGGATCGGATCGGCCTTCCAACGCAAGGCCGTGACGACGACGACGACGACGACGACGACGACGACGACGACGAGGACGACGACGACGACGACGACGACGACGACGACCGACGACGACCGACGACGACGACAACGACGACAACGACGACAACGACGACGACGACGCCGACGACGACGACAACGTGGGTGCGAATTGTTGGAGCCCGGGAGGGCTCCCGTTCGAGCGGGGGGCCCCATCTAGTCAGAGGCCCTGTCCCCCGAGGCTCGAGCAGAGAGGGGACCTCCCCGCAACAAGGATTATCGGGGCGCCCTCGGACCCCTCGATCTCGGGCATCCGGCGGGGGCTCTGGGGCCTCTGAGCGCCTCCGGCATCCTGGCCACTTCTTCACGCTGCGTCCGGCCAGGGCGACCTCCGCCGTCTCCGTCGCCCTCTGTGGCCGTCGCTGAGACCAGACGCTGCCAAAAATTATCCCAGTGCGACCCTACCCAGGAGTTGGAACCCCTAGGAAAGCAGCATTAGTAGTAACAGTAACGCTAAGCTAAAGCTAAGCTAAAGCTAAAAGCTAAGCCAGCTAAGCTAAAGCTAAGCTAAAGCTAAGCTAAAGCTAAGCTAAAGCTAAGCTAAAGCTAAGCTAAAGCTAAGCTAAAGCTAAGCTAAAGCTAAGCTACAGCTAAGCTAAAGCTAAGCTAAAGCTAAGCTAAAGCTAAGCTACAGCTAAGCTAAAGCTGAGCTACAGCTAAGCTAAAGCTAAGCTAAAGCTAAGCTACAGCTAAGCTAAAGCTAAGCTAAAGCTAAGCTACAGCTAAGCTAAACGCTAAGCGAAAAGCTAAGCGAAACGCTAAGCTAAACCTAAGCTACAGCTAAGCTAAAGCTAAGCTAAAGCTAAGCTAAAGCTAAAGCTAAAGCTAAAGCTAAAGCTAAACGAACGAACGAACCACCACATCGGACAGCTGTCCGGGCCTGCTCAGACCAGGTGGGTGAGGCCATGGCCTCCTGTAAACATAGAGACATGCACAGGAACTGCGAGACACACAATACATGATTCGGTGCAACACACAAAAAGTTATGACGGAGGAGGAGAGGAGGAGGAAGTCCTGGTTGTGAATGTCGGCGACGTGCTGATGTATTTGTGTTCGAGTGTCGACCACGTGGTGGTGTCTTGAGCTGAGCGAACCCAAGTGAGGTCGTTCGGCTTGCCCTGCTCGTTGGTTGGCGTGGGCGCTGGGTGCAGGTCGGGTCGGTGTTCTTGAAGGAAGCTGATGAGGTCGTCGTCCCAGCGCTTGCGCTGGCCGCCGTGGTGTCTCCGGCCACGTTGCCGTGAGTTCTCTCCTGGTTGCCAGTGCAGTGCACGCCACGTCCATCTGGTGGGCTCGTGTTTGGCTACCTTGGATGCCATGCGCCACGACCTCTGTCTGTGAATCGTCTCCCAGTTTTCGATGTGGTGGTGTTGCATGAGCTGTTCTGCGCGCCGCGTGGCTCGCTGGATGTAGTCGACCCACGGCTCCATCGCGTCCTCGTCATTGTTGTTGTCGTTGCTCTCGCTGTGTCGGTCGGTCGTGTCTTGTTGGGGCGCGTTGCTCTCTGCGTCGTCGCTGCTGCTGGTTTCTTGGTCAGGTGCTTGAGTGGTCGTGCGGTCGTCCGCGTGTTCTTGGGTGCTACTCGTCGGGGTCGTTTGGCGGGTAGCGCGTCGCCTTGGTGTCCTGATGATCATGCGGAGCATGCGTCGTTGTGTTCGCCGCAGGTGTTGCCGAAGAGGTTCCGTGAGCGTCCATGTCTCTGCTCCGTAGAGTGCTGCGGGTGTTACGGTCCGGCTGAAAAGTCGAAGTCGGTGTGCCAGTGGGTAGTGTTTGCTTGTCAGCTCCTGTTTGTGCGAAGTGAACGTTGCCCATGCTGCCCTCGTACGGTGGTGGATTTCAGTCTCCATCGCGTCGTGAAAGCTGATGAGCTGACCTAAGTACTTGATGCTGCCATCGTGGGGAAGGATGTCGATGTCCATGCCCTGAATGTGTACTGTGCGCGAGCTTGCCCTGCCAGTCCGTTTGGTCTGGTTGCTGAGTATTTTGGTTTTGGAAGGGTGCAACTCAAGTCCGCGAGGTCGCACTGCGCGCACGATGTCGTCGAGCATCGCGGTGAGGCGCGGTAGAGTTTGGCTAGTAAGGAGCACGTCGTCGGCGGAGCGGAGGTTAGTGAGCGTGGAGGTGGTGGTGAATCCTAGCTGCACTCCCTTGCCCTTCTTTTGCCAGTCGGTGATTAGTGGTGCAAGACTGTGCTGTAGCAAAGCGTTGAAAAGCAAGGAACTGAGCGGGTCGCCCTGCTTCGTTCCCCGGAGGAGACTGAAGGACTTGCTGCTGACGTCAGTCCTGACCGTGGCCGTCTGCCCCTCGCACAGCTGTTGGAGTAGTGAGATGTATCCTCGTTGGACGCCCTGCGCCTCCAGCGCTGCCCACATGCTATTGTGCTCGACGGTGTCAAAAGCTTTTTTGAAGTCTAGCGCCGCTACCCACAAGTTCTGGTTCCATTCGTGCGCGCGCTCACGGAGAATATGGAAAGCGAATAAGTGGTCGGTGGTTGAGTGTCCTGGCCTGAAGCCGGCCTGGTCTGCAGTTTGTCGGGAGTCAAGTGTTGGTTGGAGTCGGTTGTAGAGAAGTCTGCTGAAAAGCTTGTAAAGCAATGGTATTGTGCATATGGGCCGATAGTTTTGCGGAAGCGTTAGATCCCCACTCTTGGGAATGACCGTGACGACAGTGCTCTTCCAGCTGGTCGGCGGCGGAGCGTCGGACTGGATGATCGCGTTGTAGAGGTGGAGAAGTGCGCCGTGCAATTCTTCCGTGCCGTCCTTCAACATTTCTGCTCGTAGGCCTTTGGTGTCTGGAGCCTTACCAAGCCGGAGCCCTCTAATCGCCTTTTCCAACTCTTCGCCAGTGAAGGGTGGAAGGTCGTCGCTGCGTCGCTCTCGTTGCGTCGGCTTGGCCGTTGTGTCGTATAGCTGCTCGTAAAACTCCGCGAATATGTCTGCAATTTCTTGCCGGGCCGTGCGTTTTGAGCCTCCTTTGTCTGTCATGTGAGTGATGAGATTCCGCTTTCTGCGTGTCTTGATGCGCGGGATACTTTTGAGGTCTCTGAACTGTTCGAGCACGCTTCCTATGTGGGCCCGTCGTGTCCGCCGCTTCTGCGCGCGGATCTCCTGCTGTATCAGTTTGCTCAGTTGTTTGCGGGTGCGGTGGTCGTTGTTTGGTGTCTGGTGTCGCTGTGCGATGAGAGGGCGTAGACGTTCTGCTCCTCTGTCTGGTTGTCGGTCTGGTCGTGGTGCTCCAGCGCTGCTCACGGCGGCGGCGTCGATGAGAACTTGCTGGATGTGCTCGTCCAGGGATTGTGGGTCGATTGGTAGTTCGTCTGGTTTCAGTCGTCGTCTTTGGTGGTCGTGGTAGACGCTCACATTGATGATCTTGCCGGTGGAAGCGTTGGGTGGTGCATGTCTGCGCTGCCGTTGGTCGCCGTCTCGTCGCTGTCGTTTTGTTACCATTGCTTCTGGTATCTTCAACTCAGTGACGACAGCCTTGTGGTCGGATCCCAGGTCGGTCACGTTGTTGGCCTCGGCATTAGTGCAATGCTTGAAGAGCTTGCGGTTGAGCAAGATGTAGTCGAGCTGTTTCTGCTTGTCGCCGCTGATGTAAGTGATCTGCTTATGTATAGGCTTTCGGAAAAACGTATTGGCAAGCACAAGCCCTTCTTGGGCAGCCCAGTGTCGCAACCATGTACCCCTCGAGTTTTCGATTCCATATCCGTGGCGGCCGACACACCTGGAAGTGATGAGTCGTCGTCGTCGCCATCTACTGATATACGGGATTCCCCAACCTGCGCGTTGAAGTCGCCAGCGAGTATAATATGACGTCGTGCTTTGGTGTTCTCTCTGTGAATCTCGTGGATCGCGTCGTACATGCGCTGAATGTGCGGGTCGCTGTACCCAGAGTGTGGAAAATATGCGGCCACCAATTGTAATTTCAACCGCCCTCTTTTCAACAGCATCGTGGCGAGTCTTGGCGAGTGGGCTTCAAATCTCTGTATGCTCTTTCCCCAACGCTTGTGTATAAGAATAGCAACTCCGTGGCACGCCTGGTCATTGCCAGATCCAGCAAACGTATGCCCTTCCACGGTTGTCCATAGTTCCGTCGTAGTCGTCCTCCATGTCTCGTTGATGAGCACAAAATCCCAATGGCAGTTGTCGAGCTCTGCGATGAGTTCGCTGACCCGGTCGTCTGTCGTAAGTGCCCGGGCATTTTTGTGAATAATCGTTATGAATATGTGCTGTTGGTGCTCGTCAGTGGTCGGTGTCATTTTCGTTGGTGCTGCTGGTTGGTCGTGGTCGGCGCTGGTCTGGATTGTTTGGTGTTGGCTTGTCGCTGCTAGTCGGTTGTCTTGTTGTTGGGTGAGTGTGGTCTGCGGTTGATTGGGTGTGTGTTGCTGGTGGTGCTGGTCTGGAGTCGGTTGCGTTGTTGTTTGCTCGTCGTTGTTGGTCAGAGCTGGATGGTGTGAACTTGCTGGTGTTAGTCGGTGCCACTGCTGGCGCTGGTGGTCGGTGCTGGTCGGTGGTGGTGGTTTGGTCAAGTGTTGCTGGTATTGTTGGTCGGTGGTCAGTGTTGTTGGTTGTGCTGGTTGGCTGAGGTCGAGGTTTGCTGTGTGTGGTTGCTCGTGGTAGTCGGTCGCTGCTGGTCGATGGTGCTGCTGCTGGTTGTGGGGGTCAGTGCTATTCGGCAGTGGATGGCGCTGGTGGTCGGTGCTGGTCGGTGGTGGTGGTTTGGTTAAGTGTTGCTGGTATTGTTGGTCGGTGGTCAGTGTTGTTGGTTGTGCTGGTTGGTTGCGGTCGAGGTTTGCTGTGTGTGGTTGCTCGTGGTAGTCGGTCGCTGCTGGTCGACGGTGCTGCTGCTGGTTGTGGCGGTCAGTGCTATTCGGCAGTGGAGTGTGCTGTGTTGTGAAAATGCTCAAAGGCACGTCGCCGTCTGCATGTGCAAAGCCCTTTCTGCCACCGCCTGTGCTGCGCGCCGGCATTGTCGTCGAAGGTGGTCGCGATGCTGGCCTTGACGATGTAGGTCCTGAGAGCTGACTTCCTTGAGAGGGGGGATTAAAAAGTAAATGATCGGATTCGTCCTGCAGGGCACACTCAAAAGTCTCAGTGTTCCTGGGAAGATTCGTCTGAACTCCATTTGGAGAGAGGGGGACAGGGAATGGAAAAATCGAATGCCTATGTAAATGAATTCTGGATGGCGGGTGAAACTCAAAATTGTGGGTCGTATTAGCCCCATGTTCCCGGGAGGGAGGGGCATCCCTTCACTCAGACTCGGTCGCCGGGTCGGGGTCCACCTTTTTCCTCCATGTGTCCATGGACGCCTTCACGTCCTGCTCAACCTTCTTGGCTGTTCCCGTAGTGCGCCAGTCCCCGAACTCATCGATCCAGGCCACCTTCCGGCCGTGAACCTCCACCAGGCTCTTCCGCCAGACGATCTTGATGTCCTCATCCTTGACGTGGCCCTTGCGGGTGAGGTGGAACTTGGTGTAGCCAAGTAGCTTGTCATTAGTCCTTTCTTCCGTTGTGGAGTTGTTCCGAAAGAAAATGGGCTTCACGTGTTCTTTATCTTTGATCGGTTCCATTTTCTTGTAAAAGTCGATTTTGTGAGATGCGTCCTCGAATGTGATGATCCCCATCTTCGCACGATTTCCGCCGGCTTCCACCTTGGCGGTGTGGCTGTCGCCCAACACTTCGGTGAGTATCGCCTCGATCTTGGCGATGATAATGTCCGGTTCCATACGCTCCTTGAAACCTAACGCGAGCACCTGCTTGTCCCTGATGTCGGAGTCCGGCTCCTTGTGGTTCCTGCGGATGGTGGTTTTTGCACGCTGTATGTCCTCGACCTCCTTCTGCACTGTGGCCACAGTCTCGTTGGTCTTGTTGATCTTGTCCTCTAGGCTGGCTATGGTCAGCGTCGTCTCGAGGGCAGCCTGCTTCGCGGATACCGCTTCGGTCTTCGCTTCCTGGGCGATGGCAAGGCTTGCATCAACCTTCGTGCTGAGGCCTCCCATCAGGCTCTTGAGCTCCGCAAACATTTCCTCAACTCTGTCCGGTTTGGGCTCGACTTTTGCCTTCTTGTGATCTTCGGGAGAGTTGCTCGATTGAGCGCCCTTTTTCATGATGCTTGGCACAAGATGTGTAGAGAGATGTAAAAGGAAATCGGGGTTAAAACTGAGGGCGGAAATTCGGGCAGTTATTCTAAAGCTAAAGCTCCCAGGGGACTGGGGGAACCGCTCCCAGGGGACCGGGGGAACCGCCCGGGGCGCTTTCCACTGCCCGGCCCCTTTAAGCTAAGAGAGTAAGAACCCTTCTAGGCAGAGCCTAGGTAGGGAAAAAATGGCAGCGCCGTGAAGCATCACGACTGGAGCCTTGGGCCCCACCTTTCTGTCGCACCTCTCGGCGCACCCACGCCGCCGCCGCCGCCGTCGGCGCCGTCGGCGCCGACGGCGGCGGCGGCGGCGTGGGGAGTACTGCGCCGACGAGGAGGAGGCGCAGCACTCCCCACGCCGACGAGGAGTACTAGGAGTAGGTGGAGGAGTACTCCGCCGACGAGGAGGAGTAGGAGGAGTAGGTGGCTGCCCTCGTCGCCGCCGCCGCCGCCGGCGGCGGCTGCCCCGGCGCGCCTCCTCCGCGCAGCCCGCCAGAGCGGCGGAGCCCGGCGACGACCCCGCCGCGGGAGCCCCGGGCGCGGGCCCGGCCGCGGCCTCGGAGCGGCGCCGCGGCGGCAGCTCCGCGAGCCGCCGCCCGCCGCAGCCGTCGTCGTCGCCATGGCCGCCGCCGCCGTCCGCAACCGGTCGGCAGTCGCCACTCGCCGCCGAGGACGGTCGTCCTCGTCGCTGGTCCCTCGTCGTTCGCCGCCGAGGTCAGTCGTCGTCGCTGGTCGCTCGCCGCCGAGGTCGCTCGCCGC
>CAUYUJ010005871.1:45000-57867 GCA_963575745.1 Prorocentrum cordatum
GGGTCCGATACAATCGACACCTGCGAGAAGAGATCTTGAGGTGAGGATTCTTGGGGCACCTTCTTCGTCGATCTTGGAGAGGTCCCGGGGATGCCCCAGAGCTTCTGCGGGTCCCTGGGGCCCTCGGGGGATAAGACATCTTTCCGTGATGCACCTGCTGACAGGCCGATGCTTGTTCTTCGACCTGCCCGTGCTGTACCCCACCGTCGACCGGGCCCGCGGGGGCAGAGCGCGCAGGTGGCCGCAGCCAGGGAGTGCGGGGGGTCCGCGCCTGACATGGCCTGCCGGCGCCGCGGCAGAGCGCACCCGAGACCGCTGCCTAGCAAGGGGACGACTTCGGCGGCGACGGCGACGGCGACGGCGGCGACGGCGACGACGGCACGCGGCGACGGCGCGCGACGACGGCGCGCGACGACCGACGACGACGTCGTCGCCGTCGTCTCGGAGGCTCTCGGGCGGCGCGCGCGGCTGGAGAGGCTCTCGCTGCCACGAGCGGCGCGAGTGGCGCTTCCGGCACGGGAAAAACACGGGCCACCGCGGAGGGATCCCGGGGGGGCAAAGGACACCGATTCCGAGCGGATTTTGGTCGGAGGAGTACGACGACGACGACGACGACGACGACTACGACGACGACGACGACGACGACGACGACGACGACGATAACGACGGCCACGACAAGAACAACGGCGACGGCGACGGCGACGGCGGCGGCGGCGACGGCGGCGGCGGCGGCAGCGGCGAAGGTGCCGGCGATGGCGACGGTGACGGCGACGGCGACGGCAACGGCGACGGCGGCGACGGCGACAGTGACGAAAGCGACGGCGACGACGGCGGCGACGGCGACGGCAGCGGCGGCAGCGACGATGGCGACGGTGGCGGCGACAGCCACGACGACGACGACGACGACGACGACGACGACGACGACGACGACGACGACGACGACGACGACGGCGGCGGCGGCGGCGGCGGCGGCGGCGGCGGCGGCGACGGCGACGGCGACGGCGACGACGAACGGCGACGGCGACAGCGACGGCGACGGTTGCGGTGGCGGATAGCGGCGGCGACCGGCAGCGTCAGGCAGAACGCACGTGAGGCTGGGGCCTGGAGCGGAGGGGGACAGCCGCTGGTGGGATGGGGGCGGCTTCGAGTCGGCGACCCGACGTCTTGCAAGGTCTTCTCGAGGCTCCTCGTCGGGCTCCAAAGGGGGGCCCTCGTCGCCACGGCCAGATCCGCCCTGAAATCCTGGCCAGGATGGGCACGAGTAAAAGCTCCAGAGGGAGGAGGAGGAGGAGGAGGAGGAGGAGGAGGAGGAGGACGAGGAAGAGGAGGAAGGAGGAGGAGGAGGAAGGGGAGGAAGAGGAGGAGGAGGGAGGAGGAGGAGGAGGAGGAGGAGGAGGAGGAGGAAGGGGAGGAGGAGGAGGAGGAGGAGGAGGAGGAGGAGGAGGAGGAGGATGCCGAATGGTGCGGGGCCTCGGGGGCTCCGGAGCCGTGGTAAAAACCACGACGGGCATGATCGCCCGAGTGTCTGGGCCCAGATCCCTCACAGATAGTGCTGGCCCGAGGCGAGGGATGCCGCAGGAAGGCGGGGGACTCGCGGCCGCGAAGTGGTGCTATCTTCTGCCTCCGTTCTGCGGCGTGGTACCTCTGGGCTTCGGCTGCTGCCTGGGGTCGGCCCCCCATTCCTCGCCGCAGTGCCCTTCCCCCGCCGCCGCCGACGCATCCGCCGCCCGTCGTCGCCGCCACCGCCGTCGTCGCCGTGGCAGGCTGGCCTGCACAACGGGGCGAACAGAATCACCCCGAAGCGACGCCACGAGTTATCCTGCAGGGCTTCCTGCGCACCAACTGGCGCTTGGCGAAGGCAGGAGTTGTCACGCAGGGACCATGAAATCAACCCACGGGCGTGTCCGATTGTCGCTGTGTTCACCTTTTCTCCACTCTGTAATAAACCCGCGCCCGTCTTACAAAATGTACCGTCAAAAATGGCATGAACGCCCCGCACCTTGCACTGCCAAGCAAAGACTCACGGGTGCACGCGATTGGCTGCGAATGTACTATCTCCTTGGATCTCGACGAGATCACAGGCGCGTGATGTCGCAAAAGCCACTGGCATTTCTCGTCAGACGTACATGGCGCGCGGGATGGACCCCGCTGTATCAGTGGCCACCAGCGCGAACGTGTGCAAAACGAAAACGGCTAATCTTTGCCCAATATCGACAAGAAGTGGACCCTGCGGGTTAAAACGGGCATCTTGCGGGTTAACCCAGGCCCGAAACTGTCCAATCGTTGTCCGGCCATCATGCGACCCTGCCCAATAGGGAATCGTAGGTAGGACCTCATGGCAACACTGCGCGGATGGATGAGGCTTGCGCACACGGCTGCTGGGTGTATAAAGCAGCCATTCGACACATTCGGGGCACCTGCCAACTGGCGCAAGATACCCTGCGCACTCAGCATTTCTCAAAACGCAACCAATAACTGACAATGTATGGGGTTGCTACGTCTTCAACGCGCCTCAAACTGAGACTGTCTGATCGTTGGAGGTGATTCTGGGGTGGCTGTTGGATGAATCGGCACAGCCTGCGGGGTAGGCTGCGAAAAGAAAGCGACTGGGCCGCGATTGGGCCAAGACACGGAATGGACCTGCGAAGCCCGCTGCAGCAGACCAGACGCTGTCGCCGCCGCCGCCGCTGTCGCCGCCGCAACGGCCGTGGCTATCGCCGCCGCCGCCGCCGCCTCCACCGCCGCCGCCTCCTCCCCTAAGATCCGACGCTGTACGAAAAAAAACACAATCGCAAAGTTTCTTTTATCTATATATATATATATATATATCATACATACATACATACATACATACATACATACATACATACATACATATATACATACATACATACAGTCATACATACATACATACATACATACATACATACATCCATACATACATACATACATACATACATACATACATACATACATACATACATACATACATACATACATACATACATACATACATACACACATACATACAAATACAAATACACACCTATGCAAATGTATACTTAAAACAAAAACAAGCAAACAAACAAACAAACAAACAAACAAACAAACAAAAACAACAACAACAAAAAACGACTGGAGCCCCGGGCCCCACCATCCTGCATCATTTCTCGAGCCGGATCGATCCGTGAGGGCCCCGGGCCCCGAAATAGAGCGACAACGACCGGCGCGAACAAAATGCAGCGCCAGGATCTCAGGGTCCGCCGCGCCGTCGCCGACCGCCGCCACCTCCGCCACCGAACCGACGAGGAGGAGGAGAAAGAGGAGGAGGAAAAGGAGGCGGAGGAGGAGGAGGAGGAGGAGGAGGAGCCCGCCGCCGGCGCAAAAGGCGCGGGGGCCCGCGCCTGGCGAGCGGGCTCGGCGGGCCCCGGGCTCGGGTACAGTTTCCTCGAAAGGGGGGGGGGGGGGGGCGAGCGGCCGGCGGCCCGGGCGCGCGTGCTCGGGGCCTCCGCGTGGGTCTGCCCCCTTCACAACGTCTGAACCCCCAAAATCCTCACATCGGCCTCGGGTGAGGATTCACATTTTGAGGATTCAGACGTTGTGAAGAGGGGTCTCCGCGTGGGTCTCTGAGGCCTCTCAGATGTCGAGTATGGGGATCGACTACAAAACTGATGCACTCCGAGGTAAGGAAATGGTCGTCGGACCCGGAACAGATGCGCAGAACTTGTGCGCAGATGTGCCGGACATTCTGCGCGTTTCCTGTAGGTTCGACGAACCAAATAATTCTGCGGTAAATGACGTCTGCAGCCTATCCCCAATCGAAGATGGGGTCCAAGTAGGCGGGGTCGGAAGAACGCGCCGCATCGCCATTGCATCGCCGATGAATCGGCGATGCGGCGCGACCCTCCGACCCCATCTACTCCGACCCTATATGGGAGGCCTAGACCCGCCCCCTCGCCACGGAGGGCATCGATCTGGCGGGCGCGAGGGGCAACGTTCACAGATCACTTCGCGTCACAACAACATCAACATCAACATCAACATCAACATCAACAACAACAACAACAAGACTATTCGCACTTACCTGCTCGAGTGTCCGTCAACACGTATTTCCCAAATCCTCAATACCCGCCTTGTTCGTCTTCGATCGTACCCCTTTTGGGGGGGTATCTATTTCTTCCCTGCAGGCCGGGCCCTGGCAAGCGGCGGGGCGCCCTCGGACCGTCGGCCTGGCCAGCGGCAGCGCTGATCGGCGGCAGCCCGACCCCAAGGGGGACGGACAGAGGACCAACCACGACTTCGATGACGACGACGACCACCACCACCACCACGACGACGACCACGACGACGACGACGACGACGACGACGACGACGACGACGAGCGAAAGTGAGAGCGAGAGCGAAAGCGAGAGCGAAAGCGAGAGCGACAGCGGGGCCACGAAGGGCACGTAGGGAGCCACGAAGGGCGACAGCAGGGCCACGAAGGGCATGCGCATGGGGCCACGGAGGGCGCGAACGAGCGGGGGCCACGAAGGGCAGATAATGCGGGGACACAGAGGGCAACGACGGGGCCACTGAGGGTAGCAACACATGCTCACGATCGACGGCGTCGCCGATCGGGTCGGCGGGGTCCGTGGCCGCCAGTGGCCGAACGGACATCGACACGAGCTTCAGGCTTCAAGATGGACGTACCGCCTCGTGCCATCCTGTCCGCCACGAGCCACCGCGTTGCTGGGCTGAGGGATGGCGCTGCCCACTGCGCGCGGTGCTGCCGCACTGCCAGCTGCGTGAGATCCGCTGCCCGGCGCTGGAGCTCGCAATGCCAGCCGAGGCCAGGTGGGCAAGAGCGACGCGCGGGGGCCTCGAGGGTGACGCTGCCGCGGCCAACTATGTGGCCACCGATGCTCGGGGCCACGCCATCAGGGCGGCCTTTGGCTACAGCGTGTGCGTCCGATGCGGCGCTTCCGCGCGTGACGTGCGTGGCAGGTGGAGGTCCCTAGGAGCTGCCTGCCTGGGTCGATTAGGGGTCGCAGACGAGAACGGGCGCCTCGACAGTGCAGGGCGCGCGCGGCAGAGAAGGGTCAACAGGATCCTTGAGGGCCGCCACCCCAGTCCCGGATGCTATGACCTAGGATTGTACGCGCTGCAACGCAGAGCGAGGGGTAGATGCTGCTTGGCCGCCGAGCAGCGCACTTTGCCGACAAAACGCCGTTCCCAATTCAGACCAGGCGTCGGAATTGCGCTGTTCCTATTGTCAGTCTCCTTCCTGCTCCGGTGTTGCACAGGAAAGGTGGCGGGGTTGGCCGCAGGCAGCTGGATATTGGTGATGATACCGATGCCGACGCTTTTTTCCAGCCCCGCACTGAAGTGCGCACGGGAAAGCGGATCCTGGTGTATACGGATCCTGGTGTATTCATCTTTTGACGCTCCCGCCCGGAAATGGGAAAAAAAATATACACCACACCACCCCGACGTCGTCCCCGACCCTCAAAAAGTTCTAGGATTGAAAAACAGCCCTCCACTGGTAATGTATATGCTCCAGTTTCCGATGATGATGCTGTGATTGATGTGCTGGTGACAATGTCGATGATGTCGATGTTGATGATGGTGGTGATGCTGATGCTGATGATAATGATGAAGATCCCCATCCAGTGGGGCGAGCGTCGGCTGAGCTGCGCCCACATGGCCGCGCATCTCACATCTGCAACAGGGGCGGCTGCCACATGATGATGATGGTGGTGGTAATGATAATGATGATGGTGATGATGATGATGGTGATGACGATGATGATGATGATGATGATGATGATGGTGGTGGTGATGATTTTGAAAATGATGATGAAGACGATGATGTTGATGATGATGGTGATGGTGAAAATGATGGTGTTGATAATGATGATGATGATGATGACGATGATGATGATGGAGTGATGATTATGATGAGGATGACGATGATGATGGCGGTGATAATGATGATGGTACTGTCGATGATGGTGATGATGGTTTTGAGGATGGCCAGCAGCAGTTGGACAAATCATCTTCGTATGAAGCCAAGTCTCGCAGCACTACCGCTCCCCTCCAGCGCCTGCGGCCACCCTCCTCGTCGTCGGCGTCAGAGTTGCCACGCAGAGCCAGCAGCGCGGCCCAGGGACAGAGGCGTGACATCGGCAATGGCCGCCGTCAAAGCCTGGTCCAGCGCGAGCCGCCATTGAGCATACACCTCCGCGCTGCTCCAGCCGCGCGGGCCTCCTCGCGAAGCAGCCATGTTGGCCACGTGGCGATGATGGTGATGATGACGACGACGACGGCGACGCTATTGAGGAGCATGATGATGCTGGTGATGATGATGACAACGATGATGGTGATGATGCTGATGACAGTGAGGATGACGATGACGATGACGATGATGATGATGATGATGATGCTGCTGCTGGTGACGATGATGATGTCGATGGCGACGACGCGAATGATCTGATGATGATGACGCTGATGACGATGCTAATGATGATGAGGGTGGTGATGACTCGTTTATGAAGATACTGATGATGATGGTGGTGATGCTGATGCTGCTGATAATGATGGCGACGATGATGATGATAGTGACGATGAGGAAAAGGAGGAGGAGGAGGAGGAGGAGGGTGATGATGATAAGAAGAAGATGCTGGTGATGATGAGGAGACGGAGGAGGAGGATAATGATGATAATGATGATGATGTTGACGATGATGAAAATAATGATGTTGATGATGATGCTGCTGATGATGACGATCATGATGATGATGATGAGGATGATGGTGATGATGATGATGATGAGGAGGAGGAGGAGGAGGAGGATGATGATGATGACGAGGCCGGTGATGAGGCTGGTGATCATGGTGCTGCTAATGACGATGGTGTTGATGGTGTGGATGATGAGTTTGACGATGATCCCGCAGCGCTGACGGCAACGAGCACCCAACGACGGCGAACGGCGGCGGCGCTGCACCTGCGACAGGGGAAGGTGGGGAGGATGAGGAGGAGTGAAGTCCGGCCCGCCCAGGGCGGGACGCGGGCGGAAGCCGAGACCCGCGCGCCCTTCGCTGCAACAGCTCGCGGCTGCGAGAAAAATCCTCGGCGGCCCGCGATAACGATCGCACGCGCCTGTAACGGTCAGGAGCGTCGCTCGCACTGCCGCCCGCGCCGAACGCCTTCCCCTCGGCCGGCTGTGCGCACAAGAAGGACTCGGTAGCACAATCATTGTTTTGTCAACAGCCGCGAGCGGGAGCGCAACAGCAGCGTGCCAAAGTCCAGGCAGGCCGCGCGAGGTACTCTAGTTAGCCAAACAGGAGCAGGTCGAGCACCGGCACTCAGAACGGCACCAGGAAGTCGCCGCTGGTAGCACAATCACAGCGCCGCGAACAAAAAAAAAAAAAAAAAAAAAAAAAACACGACTGGAGCCCTCGCCCTCGCCTTCCTGCGGCCCTTCCCGGGCAGCGGGGCCCATCCGCGAGGGGCCCGCAGCCCGAGCCCTGGGGACACCAACGGGTGCCGATAACCGCTGCTCCCCAGACCTCTCCCGAGGTGCGCTCTGAGCAGACTTTCGCAGCGAATCCAGCCGAGGCGACGAGGGCCTCCCAGGAGGCCCAGACAGAGGAAACCGAGGGACGAGGGAAGAACAGCGGTATGGGTACGTGTCCTCCTCCTCCTCCTCCTCCTCCTCCTCCTCCTCCTCCTTCCTCCTCCTCCTCCTCCTCCTCCTCCTCCTCCTCCTCCTCCTCCTCCTCCTCCTCCTCACAACTCCTCCTCCTACTCCGACGGGCAGGTATCAGTTCTCCGGGGGCAGCCTGGCCCAGGCCTGCAGGGCCTGCACACCTTCCCAGGCGCCCAGTAGTGGCGCTGGCCAGGAACGGCGGTGGTGCACGCGGCCCTCGGCGGAGGCAGCGCCCGCCCCAGAGATCCGAAGCACACCCCGAATGATGGGCCTGTTTCCCACCGCCACCACCACAACAAGTTGGAGGGAAGGAGGTGGAGGACGAGGAGGAGTAGGAGTAGGAGTAGGAGTAGGAGTAGGAGTAGGAGTAGGAGTAGGAGTAGGAGTAGGAGTAGGAGTAGGAGTAGGAGTAGGAGTAGGAGTAGGAGTAGGAGTAGGAGTAGGAGTAGGAGTAGGAGTAGGAGTAGGAGTAGGAGTAGGAGTAGGAGTAGGAGTAGGAGTAGGAGTAGGAGTAGGAGTAGGAGTAGGAGTCAAGCTAGCCAGCTCGAGCGAGTCAAGCATGGCATGCCCAGTCCCACCCGCCCTCCCACAACATAAGAAGCAAAGCTGGCACAACTGGGGGCCGAAGTCACACCGGCCAGCCGGTTTGGTACAGCTGATGCGGCCGCGATGGCGGTTGCCGACGGGAACTGGCGAGCGCGTGTTGAATGCCGCGCACGCATTGCCAGACGAGTCGAGAATGGCCCGGTACACCGCAGGAAGCCAGAGGTGGCCGGAGGAAGCCCGACGGTCTGACAGGACACCCCAAAGCATTTTTGTGAAAAAGCATTGGGTTTTTGATGTTTTTATGTTGAAATGCTTGCAAACACACGGTGTTCGGTAGGATTCTGACATGAACGCGCGAGTGTGCTCTTTGTGGTATTTTTTGCACAAGATTCGCGGCCTGGGTGCATGACAGAGCATCGCGAGTGCACCGCGCGATGACGTGAAATCGCTGGATTTGACGAATTCTTAAGATTCCTATGGTTTTCCTATGATTTCAGCAAGAGAGCCCGGGCGGGAAATTTGTACAATTTTTGTGAAAAAAACATTGGGTTTTTGATGTTTTTATGTTGAAATGCTTGCAAACACACGGTGTTCGGTAGGATTCTGACATGAACGCGCGCGTGTGCTCTTTGTGGTATTTTTTGCAATGGATTATCGCCGTGGACGACAGGACGTCCATGTCGAGAGGAAAAAATAAGAAAAATGTTGATTTTGTATTGTTTTTTACAGGTTAGGATGGGACCACCCGGATGCGGCCCCTATCTGCCGGCCTGAGGGGGGAGTAGGAGTATATTCTAATAAGGAATAAGGATAGGAGTAGGAGTAGGAGTACAAGTAGTAGGAGGACGAGGAGGAGGAGGGAGGAGGAGGAGGAGGAGGATCCCCTCCCCCTCCAACTTATGGTGGTGGTGGTGTGGTGGTGGTGGTGGTGGTGGTGGTGGTGGTGGTGGTGGTGGTGGTGGTGGTGGTGGTGGTGGTGGTGGTGGTGGTGGTGGTGGTGGTGGTGGTGGTGGTGGTCGAAAACAGGCCCGTCACCGAAGTCCCGACACTTTCCCCAGGGCTGGCTTTTCATCCTCAGTCGTGTCTTGAAGGCCCTGGGGCCCTCGCGGGGGGCCCCCAGAGGACGGCGGGGAAAAGCTCCGCACTGCTGCTTTCCAGTGCGCTGGAAACCTGGGAACGCCCGCTGTGACTGCTGCTCGCGGCGCCGGCGGACTCAGGCTGGGGAGGAGGGGGAGAAGGAGGAGGAGGAGGAGGAGGAGGAGGAGGAGGAGAAGGAGGAAAAGGAGGAGGAGGAGAAGGAGGGAGAGGAGGAAGAGGAAGGAGGAGAAGGAGAAGGAGGAGGAGGAGGAGAAGGAGGAGGAGAAGGAGGAGGGTCCTGAGGGTCCTGATGACGCGGGGTGGGTCTTCGCCTATGCCGAGCAGCGGATGCTGAACCCGATGGCCCAGCGAAAACTAACAGACAGGCTGCCCGCTACGACTCCTGCCGCCAAGGCAGGAGCAATGGCAGGTAGCCCGAGCCGCCGCGCGAGCCACGGCTCGGCGGAAGAACCAATTTTTCGAGCAGCGCCCAGCGGCGACGAACCGCCCCGAGCGGAAAACAGCCCGACGGCCAAAAACGAGGCGAATCCAGCGAAGGCGACGAGACGCCCCCCAGAAGAACCCGCCACCGAGGGCCTTGCCACACGTCGAAGGTGGACACGAACCTAGCCGAAGGCGGAGGAGGTCGGAAGGGGGGGGGAACAACGACCTGGGATCGGCGATACCTCGCCGATAGCTCGGCGTGAGGCCCCCGGTAGCGGAATTTCGCATGCTCCGGAGCGGGGCAGGCTGCGGGGCCTCTATCGGCGATCGGTGCGCGATGGGGGGGTCGATGCATCCCCCTTTGAGCCTGCCGCCCCGCAACGTCTCGGGGGCGACGATGGAGGCGAATGGCCCCGGAGGCGCCGACGGTCCATGCCTTCGGCGAAGCTCCCGGGCGATTACGTGTAGTGCCCGCCCCCCGGCTGGTCGCCCCGTTCGTCGCCCCCGAACGTTGCCTCCTGGTTTTCTAAGTCGAGTCTCCTGCGGCCGTCCGGGACGGATCCGGGCACCCCTGGAAGGCCAACGGCGAGGCGCAGCCGCTGGAGAGCATCCCGAGGCTGGGAAAGCCGCGAAGAACCGACGCAGATGCCCGAAAACCTCTGGCCCCGAGAGCCGCCCCTGACCCCGAGGAGGAGGAGGAGGAGGAGGAGGAGGAGGAGAAGGGAGGAGGAGGAGGAGGAGGAGAAGGAGGAGGAGGAGGAGAAGGGAGGAGGAGGAGGAGGAGGGGAGGAGGAGAAGGAGGAGGAGGAGAAGAGGAGGGGGGAGGGAGGAGGGGAGAGGGAGGAGGAGGAGGAGGAGGAGGAGGAGAGGAGGAGGAGGATGAGGAGGAGGAGGGGAGGAGGAGGGAGGAGGGGAGGAGGAGGATGGAGGAGGATGAGGAGGAGGAGGAGGAGGAGGAGGACCCCGGGGGGGCGCACGCGGCTCCTCGCGCACCGCTCGTCCGTGGACGGGCTGGCGGGGTCGGGCGAGGCCCCGCCCGCGGCCGGGGCCAGGGCCTCGGCACGCGCGCGGGAGGCCACGCGGCATGGCTGCCCGCAGGGAGGCCGCCTCTCGTCTGGAGGAGAATGGGACGCACAGGGACGTACTGATGCTATATGTGCTCCTCGGAGGCGCACGTCCGACCCGAACATACAGTACAGTCGGGGGCTTGACCTAAAGAACCCCAAATAAGGAACGAGGCCCCTTTTCTCCAGAAGTTGAACCTCGATTTCCGATCGAAAACATAAGGAAAACCTGAGGCAAGCTGCGAAACACTTAAGGAACGCGGAGCCCCTCCCCAACGAAAAGGGTTCCTTCTTCAGGGCCCCGACTGTATGTGCTCCTCGGAGGCGCACGTCCGACCCGAACATACAGTACACTCGTCTTGTGGGATACATCGTTGCCCGAGCGGTGTGGCCAGGAAGCGCCCGCCACGACGCGCATACTGTAAGATTTCTCGGTGCGCGCATCGCCCCCCGGGGGGCGACGCACACATAGCAGAAGTATGTTGGGGTGACGCCGAGAAAAGGCGAATCACGAGGGACCATAGTGCTATGCACTCAAAGACTGCAAATATTAGTCGGCAGAAGCAGACAGAAACATGAAGTGGAAGGCGCTGGCAGCAGATTGGGTGTCCGCCAGCCCCCTGAAGAAGACGGGAAAGGTAAAGCCATTCGATCATTGAAGTAGGAAGGCGCTTAAAGTAGATTGGAATCTGGGACTCCAAAAATACATCCTTTCAACGACCGATGGGTATAGCTTGTGACCGGCGCTGCAATTACACTACCCCCAGCTTCTCCGAAAGGCAGCAGCAACCCCCACATGCGCCTGGAGCGCTCTTGGGGCGTCTTGGGAGCCTCGTGGGCCGTCTGGGGGCTCTCCTGGAGTGCTCTTGGGCCATCTTGGGGGCCTCCTGGGCCGTCCTGGGACCACCCTGGGCATTTCCGAGCGGCGTTGGGGCCGTCGCCAGGCGCCTCGGAGCTCGTCGTCGGGTCGCCTGGGGGCGTTCTGGTCTGCATTGGGCGCGTCTTGGGGTCTTCGGCCATTTCGACAGCCTGCTGGGTGTCCACGGCGGGCGAGGGGGGGAGCGAGAAGGAGGAAGCCTCCTCAGAAGGCGGCGGGACTTCTCAGAAGCACTCCGGGCCTCCTGAAAAGTGTTCTCTGTCTTCGTGAAAAATAGGGGGCCACATGCGAACCCTACCCCTGCCCCCCGCGATTTCTGAGGAGGAGGGTGGGGTTCACTTTGCTCGGGAGCTCCCGAACGAAGTGAACCCCACCCTCCCCCTCAGAAATCGTGGGGGGCAGGGGCAGGGTTCGCATGTGCCCCCCTAAAAGACTGCAAGAACTTCTCCAAAAGCCATGGGACTTCGGAGCCTTCACAGACGACCCGCCCCTTTCTCACTCCTCCCGGGGGCTCGCCGCCGAGGGTGCTGTTGGGCTTGCTTCGGGAACGGCCGAATGATATCGCAGATGTTTTCAACAGTGCTCGGGCTCCCCGCGGCCCTGCCTCCGCGGGACGTGGCCTCGGCTGCTTAGCACCCTGAGCCCCAATGTCACCAAGTGCTTGCGAGCATCAAAATATCGACGAGCTTTTTTCGCCGAGAGACAGTAGAACACTAAATCCACCGCCTACCCCTACCTACCAACCAGAAGCACTTCCCCGAGCTCGCCGCCGAGGAGGAGGAGAAGGAGGAGGAGGAGGAGGAGGCGGAGGTGGAGGCGGAGGCGGAGGCGGAGGAGGAGAAGGAGGCGGAGGAGGAGGAGGCGGAGGAGGAGGAAGAGGAGGAAGACAAGGAGGAGGAGGAGGAGGAGGAGAGGAAGAGGAGAGGGAGGAGGAGGAGGAAGAGGAGGAGGAGGAGGAGGAGGAGGAGGAGGACGAGGACGAGGAGGGGGTGTTTGTGGGCTGTATTCGGGACGGCGGGGAGGCCCCGACGCTGCACGCCTGGCGATGAGCCTCCCTCGGACAGGTGCCCTTCGCCCACCGCGCGCTGCCATTGACGACGGCCCCGCGTGGCCGACGGGCAGCGCGGCGCGGCCAAAGGCTGGCAGGCGAGCACGCGGCGAGCTGGCACTC